>JAJTUV010000754.1:600000-1150000 GCA_021653895.1 Mastomys natalensis
AGGGGCACGATGGCTGACAAAGGACTTGTTTACCAGTTTCGCTGAGCTGGCCACGCTGGAAGCCAGCTGCCTACATCGTCAGGTGCTAGTCATAAGACTTTGCAACCATCCCAGGTGCTATCTTAAACATGGGTGCCTTACACTTTATAGATTTTAAATAGTAACCCTGCATCAGATGTGTAGTTGGTAAACATCTTTTCCTATTCTCTAGGTTTTTGCTTTTCCAAACAATGGTCTCTTTCATCAAATAGAAGGTTTTTTACTTCATGAGGTCCCATGTTGATTTTGGTGCCTATGCTGTCAGTGTCTAGAAGATGCTTTCCTGTGTCAAGGAGTTTGGCCCTATTCCCCACATTCTCTTCTATAAGGTTTAGAGTATCTTGTAATTATGCTGAGGTCCTTGACCCACTTGGAGTTGAGTTTTGTGCATGGTGATAAATATGAATCTATTTGTATGCTACTTGAAGCCATCCAGCTTGACAAGAACCATTTGATGAAACTGCTGTCTTCTTCAGTGTATAGTTTTTACTTCTTTGTCAAAGATCAGGTGTGCATTGGTGTGTAGAGTTGAGCCTTGATCAGATCCTTGTCTTGGCTTCATGGTTCTCTCCCTGCCCTCTTTTTCATTTCCAGCCCCCCTTTCAGGTAAACCCAGTTCATCCATGGCCACTGGACTGCTACCAATGGGGATAACATTAAATGTCTAGATTGCTTTTGGTAGGATGACTATTTTACTATATTAATCCTACAGATATATGATCAAGGGAAATCTTTCCATCTTTTATTGTCTCCTTCAATTTCTTTCTTCAATGTCTTAGAGTTTTTGTAATGCAAATCTTCTACTTGCTTAATTGGAATTATCCCACAATATTTTGTTATGATATTGTGATGGGTATTGCTTTTTCTGATTTCTTTCTCAGTCAGTTGAATATTGGAAGGCTATTGAGCTCTGTCTGATAATTTTCCATCCTACTGCTTCACTGAGTATCTTTTCAGCTGTAGAAGTTTCCTGGTATAGTTTTTAGGATCTTTTATAAAATCATATCATCAGCAAATAAAGATATTTTGACTTCTTCCTTCCCATTTGTATCTTCGTGAACTCCTTCACTTTTCTCATTGTTCTTTCTAAGACTTCATGCACTATACTGAATAGGTACGGAGAAGGTAGACAACCTTTATCTTGCTCTTGCTTTTAGTAGACTCAAATACTTTGAGTTTCACTCCATTTAGGTTATTGTTGACTAGGTACTTTTCTTTTGGTTTTCTTTTAAAATTATTTTATTATTTTTACTTATTCACTTTATATCCCACTCACTGCTCCTCTCCAGTCACCCACTTCCACTAATTCCACATACCTACTACCCCTCTGCTTTGAGTGTGTGGGGGTCCCCTTGTATATAGCCACACACCTGGTACATCAAATCTCTTTGAGGTTAGGTGTGTCCTGCTTGGTTAAATTTGCCTTTATTGTATTAATTATGCCCCTTGTATCTCTAGTATCTCCAAGACTTTTATTATGAAAGGATATTGGATTTTCTCAAAAGCATTTTTCTGCATCTGTAAATGTCTCTTTTATTTCCTCAGATATAGCGATGATATGAGAGTCATTCCTGAGCTGTGCCATTAAACGGTTTGGGTTGAGCCCAGAGCATTTTCTTCTCTCTTCTAACTCTCCCTAAGCCTAGATTAGATTGTACAGAGATCTACACAATCTAATCTTTCTAGATGACTTATTCAATAGAGCTTCTCTTGGCTTCTGACTGAATTGCTCTGCCTGACCTCGTACTTACCTTAGCAATATGTTCTAATCTTCTGACTCCTTATTTTCTGGCTCATTCTGTCTTCACTTTTGTATCTTGTTCTCTCTGTAAAACTGTCTAGGTAAAACTGCCATACATACACATCACACCCCACAACCACACCCCACATTCCACACCCCACAACCCACACCCCACACCCCACAACCCACAACCCACACACCACACACCACAACTTTTCTTTCTCTTGCTGCTCTTAAGTAGCCTCTCTTCTTGTCTATTCTCATGTCAGTTGGGTGTATCCTATCATTTTATCAAATCTTTCTCTGATTTTGTCACTTTATCTGCCTCTCAATTAGATGTCACTTTCAAACATGACTGCTTCCTACTACAGACTAACTTTACTTTCATTGTTAGAGATTAACGGTGTGTACTTAGGACATGTCTGTATTCCAGCCAGATCATACTGTAAGCCAGGTTATGTTTGCATTCTGGCTGGGTCATATATTTAGATGTAATCCCTGGCCAGAGCAGCCATATTACTGGAACAAAATCCTACTATATCAATCTAATTAGATGATCATATGATTTTTTGCTTTCAGCCTGTTTATGTGGTAGATTACAGGTATCAATTTATGTATGTTGACACATCTATGCATCTCTTGATTAAAGTATACTAGATCATGGTGGATAGTCTTTCTGCTGTGTTTTTGCATTTGGTTGGCAAGTATTTCATTGAGAAGTTTTGCATCTATGTTCATAAGGGATATTGATTTATGATTTTGGGGGGTCTTCATGTGGTTTGGGTATCAAGGAAATAATGACTTCATATAAACAATTAGAAAATATTCTTTGAGTTTCTTTTTTGAAGAATAATTTGAGGAGTTTTGGCATTCTTTGGAGGTCTGATATAATTCTGCTGTTCTGCAATATAGCCCTGCTTGGTTGGAAGAGTTTTCATTACTGATTCTAGTTCACTAGAGGTAATTTGATCTATTTAACTTGATAGTTTATTAATTGTTTAGCTTGGTAAGTCATTTGTATTAAGAAATACACCCATCTCTAATTAATGTTCCAGTTTGGTAGAGTATAGATCTACAATTATGTCCTTATGATTGTCTGTATTGCCTTGGTATTTATTGTAATATTTTCCTTTTCATCTCTAATATTATGTATTTGTGTCTCCTTTCTCCATCTTTTTTTTTTTTTCTGAGTGTTTGTTTATCTCATTGATTTCTCGAAAGGACTAACTCTTGTTCTATTTAGTCTTTGCATTGTTTTTGTTTGTTTTTATTTTGTTCACTTCAGTGCTGAGTTTGATTATTTCTTGACATCTACTCATCTGGGTGTTGTTCTAAATATTTTCTTTGATGTAAGCACTTAGTGCTATAAACATGACTGAAACTGTCTTTGTTGTGTCCCAAAGATTTGGTATGTTTTAGATTCATTTTTGTTAAATTCTAAAGTTTTTTAAATTCATTCTTGATTTCTGTCCTTACCTATTTCATTCAGTAGTGAGTTGTTCAGTTTCTATGAGTTTGTTGTTTCCATGAGCTATCTGACTTTTCTGTTATTGTTGATATCCAGCTTTAATGTGTAAAGATCACATAGGTTGTTATCTCAATTTTCTTTTTCTCTTTTGAGACATGCTTTTGTACAAGTATGTGCTCAACTTTGGAGAAACTTTCAAAAGCTGCTGAAAAAAAGTATATTCTTTTCTGTCTAGGTTAAATATCTTGGGATGTCTGCTATATCAATTTGATGTAAGATGTTATTTAAGTCCACCTTTCCTCTGTTTAGTATTTCTGTAGAGGACCTGTATATTAGCAATAGTGTAACATTGAAATCACCCACTATTAGTGTGTGAGGGTCAATATATGATTTTATCTGGAATAGTGTTTCTTTAATGGACTTGAGTGTCCTTGTGCTTAGTGAATACATGTTTAATATTGCAATATCCTCATGGTAAATTTTTATTTTGGTAGGTATATAGTGCTATCCCCTATCTCATTTGTTTAATGTCTGTTATATAGATAGAGATTGCTCAAGTTTGTTATGATTGTGTATGTTTTTCTTTCTCTACCAATTATGATTGATAATTTTGCTGAGTATAGTGGTCTGGGTTGGTATATGAAGTCCTTTAGAGTTTGTGTAACTTCTGAGGATATGGTGTTTGATCCATTTCTTAGTGTTTATATCCGGTCGAGTAGATGTTCTTACTGGCCCTCAGTGCTTCCATTGAGAAGTTGTGTGGTTTTTATATGTTCCGTGGTTTTTCCCCTGAAACTTTTACTTTGTTTTATATAATTTACTGTTTGATATGTATCACAGGGAATTTCTTTTCTTTTCCTGTCTATATGCTATTCTAGATACTTCTACCTTGGTAGGCATCTCCTTCTTTAGGTTGAGGAGACTTTCTTCTATTAAAAAATACTTCTTTTTTCCTTTCAACTGGGTTTAGTTTCCTTTTCTATCCCTATTATTCATATATTTGGTGTCTGTACAGTTCCTCAGATTTCCTGGGATATTGTTCGTTGATTTCATTTTAGATTTCTACTTTATTTGACTGAAGTATCCATTTCTTCCACCTTGTCCTTCATGCCTAAGAGTCTTTCTTCTATGTCTTGCAATATGCTAGTAAGGCTTATATCTCTGACATTGTTCTTTGACATCCTAAATTTTCCATTTCCAGTTTTATCTCAGTTTGAGGTTTCTTTAATTACATTTGATTTCTTTATTACATTCTACCTTCATTGTTTTCATTGTTTTATTCAACTGTGTCTTCACGGATTTTATTGGGGGATTTGTTCATATTCTATTTAAGGTAATTGAATATATTCATAATTCTTATATCCTTCAACTATTGTACATTTCTCAGAGCCTACCATATTGCATTTTCTCAGGGTTAATGGCTGATACATATTGTCTTTGCTGTTCACCTTCATGTTTTCACACTCGCATCTGAGGATATGATGTTTGATGAATTTTTTAGTGTTTATATCTGATCAGGTAACTGTTCTGATTTTGTTCATGTTTTTCTCTCTGGATCCTAGATAAGTGGGGTTGGCTATGGAATGTCTAATTCTCATCATCATATGGGTTCCTTGAAGAAAATAATTCCAGGAATTCACAGCTGATACAAGTAACCAAGATGGTCTGTAGAGCAGTTCTAAGAAGGTTAGTGACCTTTATATATGTAATTACATAGAGTCATATTAATAGAGAACATGCCAAACTTTTAAATGGAAAAAATGTATGAGACAGTATCACTATGTATCCCTGACTGGCCTGGAGCTGCTCTGTAGATCAAATTGGCATTGAACTCACAGAGATCTGCCTGCCTCTGTCTCCCAGTGCTGGGATTAACATTGTGAGTCCCCATACCCTGCTTAAATGTAATCTTTACTGACTTCATTTATATGAAACTCAAACAGTTTGATTTCTTTTTTCTGTGTGGTGTGGTCATATGAACATAATGCTTTTATTTCATATGCTGACAAATAATTAAAATACACACCTAGATGGAGCAATGTGTCAATGTGGCTATTAGTCACCAGGATAAGAATCTGAGATTGTATTTCATTTATGCTGAAATTTTGATCTTCAGTGACATTTAAATTCAAAATCAAGCTATCTTCTATAGAATAGTTCATACCTAGACACGTATGAACTGATTTTGGATTTGAGTAGTATTTAAATGTTACATTTCTACATTTGACTTGGGAGTTTGTTATGTAAAATAACGCCAACCAAGGTCTGCACTTTATTTCACTTTAACAAGTAAATAAACACCTTTATAAGTGCTTAGTTCAATGTTACAAATGATGATGCTACTGAATGGCAGTTCTGGGGTTGAAATATACATGCTTTTCTCCATAGTCAATTTTCTGTTACTGGGTTTAAGGCACCGCCCAACACCAGGATCCTGAACTGTTGTTCGTGTGTGTAAAGGTTGGCCTTAAGGAGCCTTATAATGTGAAATTGCTAAATAATTAATAAAATTATTATGAAAAGAAATAACGGTTGGCATCTAATTCTTCTGGATTCCAGTGTCCTTGAATGCAAAATATAATTATTTAATTTTATGAACTTTATTATCTACACATTTTTAAGCTTTCAGTCTGTGATTTGAGAGAATCAGCTCATAAATGGTAGATAAAATACAAAACGTTGTTCTAAATGAAATATATGAATTGCAGAATATTTATTTTATAAGGCTAAGTAACACTGTAATCTAAGTAAGATTCTTTGTGCATATTTCCTACTTTATCCATTGTGCATTACTCCCAGAGTAATAGAACATTAAAAAGACAATGTGAACAATTTTTAATGTTCTTACAGGGTAGAACAGTGTGTAATTTTAATCTGTATAGTTTTTCTTCATTTGTTTGTTTTGTTTTGTATTTGGATTCTGGGATATAGGGAGAATATATCCATCTTATAATAGTTTCTTTATGATTCAATTCACATTTTTAAAAAATTACATTTAAATTTTTTACACTTTAGTAATTATCATTTCCTATCCCAATCATGTAATTACATAGTAATTTCATCATTGTCAAATACCTCCTTATCTATTATAAGACACCCAACAATCCTAGTGGCAAAAAATAAAATAAAATCTCTTTCAAAACACTATGTACATTATTAAAACTTACCAATTCTAGACATTTCATATCACTGTAATTATATAATGTGTGACCTGTTATTTAATTAATTTTTTCATACAATACATTTTGATCATGTTACTTCTGCTTCTTAACTCTTCCCAGATCCATACCCAACTGTATGTTCTCTCTCTGTCTCTATCTCTGTCTCTCTTTCTCTTTAACACGCACTCACATAACACACACACACACACACACACACACTTTCTCTCACACATAAAACTCATCTCAAACAACAAGTAAAACACACAAAATCTTAAATACAAACAAAAAGACCAATACCACAAAAAAATGAAAAAACAAAGCAAAATAAAATGAACAAACAAAAGTGAAGGACATTTTATGTTAGCTAACCATTCCTGGGCATTGATCAGCTACGGAGTGGTTGACAATCTGCTTACAGTTACCTTTTTTGAATTAAGATGTTCTTGTTTCATTCATGTACAGCATATACCAGCATAATATTCCATTTCATTTCATATTGAATATTTTCTTTATTTACATTTCAAATGTTATCTCCTTTCCCGGTTTTCCCACCAAAACTCCTCTATCCCATACCCCTCTCCCAGCTTCAATAAAGGTGTTCCCCACCCATCCACCCACCCGCCCACTCCCACCTCTCTGATCTCAAATTCCCCTACACATGGGTATCGAGCCTTCATAGGACCAAGGACCTCTCCTCCCATTGAATGCAAAGAAAGTTGAAGCAATCCCACTAAAATCAGGGACTAGACAAGGCTGCCCACTCTCTCCCTACTATTCAACATAGTACTTGAAGTTCTAACTAGAGCAATTAGACAACAAAAAAAAAGGTCAAGGGACACAACTGGAAAGGAAGAATTCAAATATCACTATTTGCAGATGATTTGATAGTATACTTAAGTGACCCCAAAAATTCCACCAGAGAACTCCTAAACCTGATAAATAAGTTCAGCAAAGTGGCTGGATGTAAAATTAACCCAAATAAAGGAGTAGTTTTCCTCTACTCAAATGATAAAAGGCTGAGAAAGAAATTAGGGAAACAACACGTTTCACAATGTTCACAAATAATATGAAATATCTTGGTGTAACTCTAACCAAGCAAGTGAAAGATCTATATGACAAGAACTTCAAGTCTCTGAAGAAAGAAACCGAAGAAGATGGAAAGATCGCCCATGCTCATGGATTGTTAGGATTAATATAGTAAAAATTGCCATCTTGACAAAATCAATCTACAGATTCAATGCAATGCCCATCAAAATTCCAACCCAATTCTTTATAGATTTATAAAGAACAATTTGCAAATTCATTTAGGATAACAAAAAACTCAGGATAGCAAATCTAGTCTCAACAATAAAATAACTTCTGGAGGAATCACCATCCCTGATCTCAAGCTGTACTACAGAGAAATAGTGGTAAAATTGCATGGTATTGGTACAGAGACAGGCAGAAAGATCAATGGAATAGAACTGAAGACCCAGAAATGAACCCACACACCTATGGTCACTTGAGCTTTGACAAAGGAACTAAAACCATCCAGTGGGAGAATTAAAAAAAAAAAAAAAAAAAAGCATTTTAACAAGTGGTGTTGGTTCAACTAGAGCTCAGCATGTAGAAGAATGCAAATTGATCCATTCTTATCTTCTTGTACAAAGCTCAAGTCCAAGTAGACCAAGGACATCTACATAAAACCAGATACACTGAAACTAATAGAGCAGAAAGTTGGGAAGTGCCTTGAACACATAGGCATAGGGGAAAATTTCCTGAACAGAACACCACTGACTTATGCTCTAAGATCAAGAATTGACAAATGGGACCTCATAAAATTGCAAAGCTTCTGTAAGGCAAAGGACACTGTCAATAGGACAAAACAGCAACCAACAGATTTGGAAAAGATCTTTATCAATCCTACATTCGATAGAGGACTAATATTCAATATATACAAAGAACTCAAGAAGTTAGACTCCAGAGAATCAAATAACCCTGTTAAAATGGAGTACAGAACTAAACAAAGAATTTTCAACTGAGGAATATCAAGTGGACGAGAAGTACCTAAAGAAATGTTTAACATCCTTAGTCATAAGGGAAATGCAAATCAAAACAATCCTGAGATTCCACCTCATAACAGTAAGAATGGTTATGATCAAAAACTCAGGTGACAGCAGATGCTGGCAAGGATGTAGAGAAAGAGGAACACTCCTCCATTGTTGGTGAGATTGCAAGCTGGTACAACCACTCTGGAAATCAATCTGGCGGTTCCTTACTCTGGTTGGACATAGTACTACCTGAGGACCCAGCTATACCACTCCTGGGCATATACCTAAAAGATGCTCCAACATAAAACAAGGACACATGCTCCACTATGTTCACAGCAGCCTTATTTATAATAGCCACAAGCTGGAAAGAACCCAGATGTCCTTCAACAGAGAATGGATACAGAAAATGTGGTACATTTACACAATGGAGTACTACTCAGCTATTAAAAACAGTGAATTCACAAAATTCTTAAGCAAATAGATGGAACTAGAAAACATCATCCTGAGTGAGGTAACCTAATCACAAAAGAACACACATCATATGCACTCACTGATAAGTGGATATTAACCCAAAAGTTCGGAATATTCCATTTCATAACCAAATAGCATTTGATTGTATGTGAGGGGTCTCATCTCTCCATACCTTCATCAGCATTCTTATGGTTGTTATTTCAAAATTTATCGCAAAAAATTAATATTTTATCATAGTACTTGTCCTTTCCTAAAGACTGAACTGTTGGATATATATTTTTTCACAAATAGTGAACAACTCATACGTTGTTTGAGATGTAACAACTATATATAATTCTTTTGTCTATATTAAATTTTATTGTTGAATTACAAAACTCTTTTTCTACATCTTATTTGTGAGGCAATAATTGATGCATTATTTCTAAGTATTTTCTATCATCTGTTGTGTTTTCACTGTATCGATAACAAAATTGAAAGCAATGAAACATTTGATTTTTAAAATGTTGAATTTTGTAATTTTCCTTTCATATAGCTGGCAGTATGCCAATATATCTAACATACAATACTTTAAATAAAATCCCTGAATACTTATTAATGTTTGACTGAGTTTTAACTTGAGCGTCCTTAAGTACGATGCATTTTGAGTTACTTTTTATATTGTTTAGGTGGAGGAACTAAGTATTTCCTTCTGCATGCAACTTTCATGAGACTCCTAATGCCAGTCTGACAGAATCGTCTTTGGTCATTTGTAAACCAGTCATTCGTAAAATATAAGTGTTCACTTCAGATTTCAGATTTACTGTGTTGAGCTGATTTGTCTATTCTTATGCTAATATTTCATTTTTCTTCTGCACTTAAGCTTTGTTAATTAAAATTTGACATTGAAACACATTGACTATTTCAACTGTGTTCTTTATCACAATCTGGAATTACTGTCCGTCATTTTTACAACTTGTTATATTTATTTCATTTTATTTTAGTATTCTGTCTCTGTGTGTTCTCTGTCTCTGTCTCTGTCTCTCTCTTCTCTCTCTGTCCCTCTGTCTGTCTCTGTCTCGTCTCTGTCTCTCCTCTCTACTCTCTCTCTGTTCCTCTCTCTCTCTCTCTGCTTGGTGTGGTGTGTGCATGTGTGCTATACATGTGTAGAAATAAGAGGACAACTTTTGAAAACAGTTCTCTCCTATCACCACATGTGTTCCAAGTATTAAACCAATAGCTAGGCTTGGCAGCAACTTCCTTTGATTCACTGACCTATCCTCAGCACATTTTTTTATTTCTGTATAGATCTTAAACTTCCCGTCAATTTCTATGAAAACACTCAGGTTTTTGATAGCTATTATGATAAATATTTAATGCCTCCCCCAAAATTCATATAGAATTTCATTAGGAATCTCCAATATTATACAACTTGGAGGTGGTGAAGTGTAAGTGATTAGGTGATGATGACTACTTTCTTGTGTATAAGATTAATCCGCCTCATACACTGTCAGGTCCCTTCTGCCCCTCCCTCATCTCTGCTTCTCTCTGCTATGAGGATACAGCATTTACTTATAGTCAGCCATGAAAACATGCCAATTCCAATTCATTATTTGGATCTAATTTATTAATTTTTTTTCTAACAAAGTTTTTTAGTTCCAGTGTAAACATCTAAATCTCCCTGGATGAATTTATCTCAAGTTTACTATCTTCATTTACTATTTGCATTTCATTTTATTTTTTAATATTATAAGGGAACTAATGTATTGACTCACATGGTACCATCTGGATAACCATCATCCCCTGGCTCATACTCTGATATTATTTTAAACAGAATCACTGGTGTCTGTCATTTAATTTTATAACAATGTTAATAGTAAAGCTTTAAATAATGGCGGTAAGTATGTTTCTTTGGAGAATACCAGTTTCTTTCATCTCTCTATACTCAAATTCACATGGTGATACTTGGTATCATGGAGAGCAAGAAAAAAGGAACTTTTTTAGCAATTAAGTATAGATTTTATATGTACTGCTATATATCCACGTATTATTTATTTAAATCAGAGACAGGATAAAAAGGTAGTGACAGTATCCATGGATTATGTGATGAGAAGAGCTGTTCCATTCAGCATTATGAACTCTGTTTACCTTCCAGGAATGCCATTTGACCTTGTTTATTAGATTCGAAGAAAAGGCATTTAGAAATATCAATAGACAGAGAAAAAGTCTGAATGGTGACACTGTATGCTTTCAGCTCCATACACACTTATCCCTTGTGTCAATCAGTCTAAGGACAGGGTGCTTCTCCTGTCGACAATTGCAGGCTGTCTATCCCCACTTTCATTCTGTTCCCCAGATGTGTTCAATGTCATGTCAGAATTCTGCATGTTATAATCCATCCAGAAATGAGTGATTTAGGTCAAGAGGTAGTTCCGTGAGTGACTACGAGCTGCACAATCTTACTTTGTGTTCCTTCCCCCTCCCCATACATTTTTATAAGCCCTTGTGTTTGCTGCAAGTGACAGAGAAGGTCAGAGCAGAATTCAGGGACATACACAAACTAGAGCTCTGCTCTTGAAGACCTTCTAACTGCAACATTATAAGGACTGAGGCAGGAGTTATCAGTCGTAGTTGCTTCTCTGAATGCAGCAGAAGCTTGAACATGTTTACAAATGATGCGGGGGAGGAGCTGTCTGTATTTTTTCAAACAATTCTACTTAAATCAACCAAATAGACAAAGAATGTATGTGTGTACATATATGTGCATGTGTGTGCATATATGTGCATGCATACATGTTGTATATGTGTCATACATGCATCAATCCTGATGAAGTGGTTTGTGTCATATATGTTTTTCTTAAAGCTATTCCTAAATCTTTTATTAAATATTTTTCTTGGGCCTGAGGAGTTGGACCGGTTTGCAAAGTGGTTGCAATGAAAGTATGAGTATCTGTGTTCAGGTCCCCAGCACCGGCACTGGGGAAGCAGTGGCAGGAGGACCCCTGGACTATCTTGATATTGTTTGGACAAATTGATGAACTCAGGATTCAATGAGAAACCCTATGGCAAACAATTCAGCAGAGGGCAGAGGAGGAGGCTGGGCCTATTGCTCTTCTATTACCTGTTTTAAATCAGTATAGACCAGATTCTCACTTCAAATTACCAATGTGAAAGTGGATAGATTGAAAGTGGATAAATTACCTGCCAAACAAGCCTTATGAGCTGAATTTGGATCCTTACAATTCACATAAAGCCGAACGCAGTGTCACATGCATTTGCAAACCCAGCACACTGGAGATGGGATATGCAGACAAGATAATCCTGCGAGCTCACAGGCAAAATAGCCTACCTTACATAGTGATAAGCAAGAGAGATCATGTCCCAAACAAGAAAGAAGGCAACAGCTCTGACCTCCATCATACGCACTGTAGCTTGTGTATACCTGCATGTGTGCCTGCACGCACACACACACATATGTGCATACAAATAAATAAATAAATAAATAGATGATGTGGAGAACTATTGAGGAAGATATCTGACAGTAACCTCTAGTCTCTAACATCCATGTCCCTACACATGTAAATACGCACATGTAACACACATAGGCCTACATACATGCACTAACACACTAACACCAAAAACATAAAAATAATAACCCTCTTCAGAGGTCTATGAATTTTAATGGGGGAATTATAGCTTCTTGTTGAATTTCTATGGGTTGAAAGTTGTATGACATGGTACTATACATGTGTCCCAGTGTCCTGAATCCACATTGATATCTTGCCACACTTTCCATTTATAGTTCCATAGTTAATGAGTGCTGAGTGCCTTTAATGTTCTCTGGTAGATTTTAGCTCTGCTCTTCTTTAACCACCATTTACAGAACTAGTAAAATATACACATGAGTAACCGAAGTCCATAATTACCAAAGTGCACACGCAGCTGGACATTTAGCAGGAGGCTAAAAGCTTCCCTCCTTCATTGCAGTTCTCCTTCCAACCTTAAATTTATTCTCTAATCCACATGCAAGCTTAAGAAATACTGTCTTAAAAACCAAATAAATGAACCAATTCTGAGCTGATGACTTTCTAATAAGATAGAGAGCAAGAATATAGGAGAGGTCTTTTCCCCCCTCTAGTTAATCTTTATTCATCCTTCCAATATGCAGTTAATGTTATCATGCCCAATTAAAACCTTTCCAGAATTAATCGTATGAGGTACCTTTCCAAGTTCACACTTAATGGCACATTAAACCCTCCAAGTACTTTGTTTACCTCCATGATAGTTTTTACCACATTTGTGTAATATCATGTGTTGTGATGATCTACTGTCCACAGGTGAGCATGCTTTTCAATTCTGGAAGTCTAGTGTTTGCTCTACATTTAATATGTGTTTTGTAGATGATAATTAGAAACCACATCACTCGCAAATAAGAGTTCCTTCTCATTTCACTTCTGGGACTATTGCTCTTCTATTACTTATTTTAAATCAGTATAGACAAGATACTCATTTCAAAATAAAATTGAATTACCATCTGGCCTTTTCAAAAGGACTGGGTTAAGTTTCCATTTATCTCTTAGCTTTGGGGAACCTTCTGTATAAAAAAATATTCAGTTTGAATTCAGAAAACTCTCTCAACTTTTAATTCAGAAACTTGTTCAAATTCTATTAAAGAAATGTTTCCTCCTATCATATCTGATTAAATCAATCTATGGTGAAGCAGATCATCTATTTATTTAATGGGATGAGGAAACTCCTCATTGAAATCTTTTTTCTATGAATTCAGTGTTGGTCAGATCTTTGTTTGCTTGTTTTGTTTTTCATAGTTTAGCTTAGTCTTATAAGTGAAAATTGTTACACCCAAACTATTATGAGCAATGAATTCTAGCATAAATTTATTTCACTGGTCTTTTTCTAATATCTGAGATCAACAGTCCTAAAGAGTAAGATTTTATTAGGATGTATATAAAGAATAAAAATGTTTCCTCAGGAACTGGTGGTGCTTAGTTCCTGGGAGGGCAGACAAAGATGTTCCTCATTAGCTCTCTGCACAAAGCCAGAGGGCAGCTGAGGCAAATGGACCTTGGATGTAAAATGAAATGGAAATCCCATTTCTTTCAGAAAATTCATTAGGTATTAAGTGAAGACAAAGGGGGCAATGACAAATTTCTTCAACGTTCAAATGGCAGATGTGACCTGTGCAGTCTTTTTTTTTTTTTTTTAATAACGATGACAGAGAAGAGAAGAATGTGTGGCTAGTTTCACCTTTCCAGCTCAAATGCTATTCTACTTTTCAAATTTAACAAGGAGTTCTACAATGCAATATTTTGGCAAGCTGTCTTGACACAGACTTGAGGTGCTAGCACATTGGGGATTAGTGCAATCATTTTCATTCTTCTAGGTTTGATTCAAACAGTGTAGATGAAAATGTCAAAATGTACAAAAACCTTCCACATAAAATATCTCTGTGAGGGTGTCTGAGACTTTAACTTCACTGGCCAGACCATCAGGGCTCCCAATTACATGAACAATACTGGGATATCACTCAGCTGCAGTCACCAAGCCAAATATACCCACCAGCATTCTGATGCTTGAGCTATTATTGCATTTTAAAATTGACAATAAAAAATCCTGCTGGACAGTTTATGGTGTATAATCAAATCAATGTCACTAGAAGGATGAAGAAACATTTACAATTCAGGTTCTAAAGACATCATGAACTTTCGTTTATATTACAAATAAATGTTCTTAAGGATATACAGTTGATGGTGAAGATGAAAGCAAAACAAAACACTGCAACCAACCACTTACAGAACATATTAAACATTTTACAATATTCACCATGGTTATTGCCTTAGGTCTCATAACTACTTTGAAGTCTCTGTATCTGATATCATTTTCTTACTTGCAAACAGCCAAGGCTAATGCTATTCAAGTAACTATGAGCTATGTTAAGATTGGCATCCATCTCCTTACACTTCATTGCTCTTCACATTATATCATGAGACATCAGGATCCACTGACCCTTCTGATTGGTGATCTTGGAATGTGCAGATATCCTAGACTATTCCCCAAATAACAGATCTTATGCATCATTAAAACACAAGAAAGGAAAATAAATAAAACAATGAAAGACTGGTGTAAAGATGGTTTTATTCTTCTGACAAGAATGAACTTTCTATCACTATAAAAGAAAATTTAGTTTTCATTAAGTAGGAAGACTTCCTTTAAGGTATGTAAATCTAGCTTTGTGGGGTAGTTACTATTTGAGCATTACTTTTCTTACTTCCAAGAGTTAAAAAGAAAAGTCATTTATGGGAAATTGTAAAAGCAATGCTTTGTGAGACTATAGCAGTTTATTAGTAAGGCCTTACAGTGGCTTAGAGGATCAGTTCTCATTACACATCTATGGACTGCTTAATATCAGTGACATACTGATGCAGATAAAATGTCAGCACAGTAAGAGACTACTCCCCTGACTACTAGTACCCTAAGATCTAAAAGAGAAGCTGGGTATGGTGGTGCGTGCCTGTAATCCCAGCACTTAGGATAAGGATGCTCTAGGTTTAGAAGTTAGAAATCATCCTTCACTGCATAAGACTTTGTCTCAGCTACATAAGACCATGTCTCAAAAAATTATAATGAAAAAGAAAAGAAAACTAAAAAATAAAAGATAAGGTGAAGACATATAGTACATGAGAGGAATAACTCAAACTGATTAACATTTAATGAATAGGCACAGAAAAGGTATCATGGAAAAATTAGAAAATGAAATAGGCTCTTCCCTGCTCCCTGAATCCTCTAGAGCATGCCAAGCAGTCCTAAGTAGCTGCTATATGCTCTGATCCTCCATTCTCCCCACACCACTCCACCCATCTGTATGATACCTGTGTAGGCTGAACCATATAGTTTAGCTTCCCTCCCCTACCCATCTTGACTGCTCACTGAGTACTCTGGGGTAATCCAGCTGCACTGAGAAGATTGTTATCCCCTGTGGATCTCCAGTCTACCCCTGCCTCTCAGCCAACCTTCATCAAACCTTCAGATCCTGAACCATACAAACATGCTGATCCAAAACTGTACAGACTAATCAGAGGAGTGCCACACAAAAATCATTGAGGTTACAGTCCCCTCCCAATATATACTACAACAGGAATATCCAAGAGCCAAAGCCATCCAGAAAGCTAAAGAACATTGACAGAATACAACCAACAAAAGCTAGAGAAAAATGACACCTTCAGAGCACAGCTACCATACTACAGCAAACTCTGGATATTCTAACAAAACTGAAGCACAAGAAAATGATTATGAATCCAATCTTATAAAGATGATAGAAGCCTTTAAAGAGGAAATGAATAACTGATAAGTGTTGATGTGGTAGATATTGTTGATAAAATTACTCATGGCCTGAGGTCAGTATTTTTATCTTGGTCAAGCTTCAAGAATGGCACATATAGCTTGATCATGTTATCCATTTTTGTCCTGGGAATACTTTTATTCCTGCCCATCGTGTTAAAGCTTGTCTTTAACAACATCAACATGTTTGCAGCCAACATGACTTGAAACTGAAAATGGACCACCAGACAGAGTTATTAAATTATCAGGCTGGAAAGTCAAGTACAGGTAAGTTTCAGCTCAGAGCCTTACCAACCTAAGACAGAAGTGGATTGCTTTGATAATGCATATTCCATGACAGGTAAGGAAGGCATTCTTGTCAGAATGATCTAAGACAGGCTCAGTCTTGTTAATGAAATAAAAAAGAGGAGAGAGACAGAGAGCCTTTGGTGCTGCTTGGCAAGAATCTGACATGGTCCAAGGACAAGGAAATGGACTGCTTAGCAGGAATATGACATTAGGCTAGAACAAAGAAGTAATTTCAGGCAGGAATCTAAATCTTAAGGTAGAACAAAGAAGTAATTTCAGACAGGAATCTAAATTTTAGGCTAGAACAGGGAAGTAGGCTTCAGACATGAAAATGACTTTGGGCTAGGACAGGGAAGTTGGCTCAGATATTTTGGTTATCCTGATAGGCCCTTAGAAACAGTGATCACAGGAGTGTTCACAGAATTTTGTTTATTGTCTTGCTTGTTCTTTGACTATATGCATCTATTGTACTGCTAGTTCCTCAACCTAGAACTGACCTTAATTAAAATGGTATAAAAGCAAAAAGGAAGAGGGGGAATAGGATAGGGGGTTCTAGGGAGGGGAAATGGGGAAAGGAGATGGCATCTGAAATCTAAATAAATAAAATATCCAATAAAAAAGGGAAAAAAGAAATACAGTAAAATACAATCAGACAGAGGTCTTTAAAGAGGAAACAAATAAATCCCTTCAAGACATACAGGAAAATACAACATCCAAAAAAAAAAAAAAAAAAAAAAAACACAGGAAATACCTAATTATATATCAGCAAATACAAGGGAAGCAACACACATACACAAGCACACACGCACACACACACACACCCTAATAACACCAACATCAAAATAACAGGAAAAAACAATTATTCATCATTAATGTCTGTCAACAACAATGAACTCAATAAAAAGACACAGGCTAACAGAACTGATATGAAAACAGGATCCATCATTCTGTTGCATATGAGAAACATGCCTCAGCAATAATGATAGACATTATCTTAAAGGACTAGAAAAAAGTTTTCCAACCAAATGGATCCAAGAAGCAAGCTGCAGTAGTCATTCTAATATCTAATAAAATAGACTTTTAACCAAAATTAATCAAAAGAGACAGGGAAGAATACCTCATAGTCATCCAAGGAAAATTCTATCAAGATGACATCTCAATTCTGATCATCTATGCCTCAAACACAAGGGTACCCACATTTGTAAGGAAAAAGAAAAATTGCTAAAACTTAAATTGAACATTGATCCCCATACATCAATAGTCAGAAATGCAACACCCCACTCTCACTAATTCACAGGTCATACAGACAAAAACTAAACAGAGAAATAATAAAACTAACAGACACTATGAATCAAATGGAGTTAACAAACATCTACAGAATATTTCACATGTACAAAATAAATACACATTCTTCTCAGCAACTCATGGATTTTTCTCCAAAATTGACCATATACTCTGTCACAAAGCAAGCCTCAACAGATAGAAGAAAATTGAAATAAAGCCTTGTATCTTATCAGACTACCATGGATTAAAACTAGACTTCAACAATGATGGAAATACCAGAAAGCCTACAGACTCCTGGAAATTGTACAACTCTCTACTCAACGATCTCTAGGTCAGGGAAATTTTTAAAAAAGAAAGAAAGAAAGAAATTAAAGACTTTCTAGAATTCAATGCAAATGAAAGCACAACATATCCAAATTTATGAGAGCCTTGCTAATTAAAAAGTTCATAACACTAAGTGCCTCCATAACAAAATTAGAAAGTTCTAATACCAGCAATTTAAAAGCACACCTGAAAGCTCTAGGAAAAAAGAAGCAAGCACACCAAAGAGGAATAGAAGGCAGGAAATAATCAAAATCAGGGATGAAATAAATTGTTTAGAAACAAACAAAACAAGACAAAGAATCAAAAAAACCAAGAGCTGGCTCTTTGAGAAAATCAACAAGAGAAAGAAACTGTTAGCCAAACTAATCAAAAGACAGAAAGACAGTACCCAAATAAACAAAATCAGAAATGAAAAGGGAAATATAAAAACAGAAACTGGGGAAATACAAAGAAGCATTAGGTCTTACATAGAAAGAAAATACCAAAATTGGAAACTCTTAATGAAATGGACAATTTTCTAGACAGATACCACTTACCAAAGGTAAATCAAGATGAGGTAAACTATTTAAACCGCTCTGAAACACATACAGAAATAAAAACAGTCATCAAAAGTCTCACAACCAAAAGAAAGAAAGAAAGAAAGAAGAAGGAAGGAAGGAAGGAAGGAAGGAAGGAAAGGAAGGAAGGAAGGAAGGAAGGAAGGAAGGAAAGGAAGGAAAGAAGGAAAGAAAGGAGGAAAGAGAAAGAAAGAAAGGAAAGAAAAGAAAGAGAAGAAAGGAAGGAAGGAAGGAAGGAAGGAAGGAAGGAAGGAAGGAAGGAAGGAAGGAAGGATGGAAGGAAGGAAGGAAGGAAGGAAGGCAGGCCCAGGGCCAGATAATTTTACTGCAGAATACTATCAGACATTCAAAGAAGAGCAAATACCAATACTCCTCAAACTATTCCACAAAATAGAAATAGACGGAACACTACTAAACTCATTCTATTAATGCCACAGTCACCCTGATTCTTAAACCACACAAAGACTCAACAAAGAGAATCTCAAACCAATTTTTCTTATGAACATTGATGCAAAAATAATCCAGGAACACATCAAAAACATCATCCACCATGATCAAGTAGGCTTCATCCCAGGGATGCAGGGATGGTTCAATATTCAAAACTCGGCCAACATAATCCACCATATAAACAACATGAAAGAAAAAAATGCATGATCATCTCATTAGATACTGAAAAAGCCTTTGACAAAATCCAATAGCCCTTCATATTAAAAGTATTAGAGAGATCAGGGATACAGGGCAAATATCTAAACAAAAATCAATGCAATATACAGCAAGCCAATAGCCAACATCAAACTAAATGCAGAGAAACTTAAAGCAATTCCACTAAAATCAAGGACAGGACAAGGCATTTGGTAATGTGTAAGAAACACCCAGGTGGTACTGGATTTGAAGGCATAAAGGCATCGTGGAGAGCAGCTTAGATTTGGCATTCCTATCATCCAAGGCAACGTCAACTTCACATCTTCTTGTTCCAATGTCTTGGATCCCCATATGATCTTCTGAGGTCCTACAAAAGGCTTGAGTCAAATCTTCAGCTCTACCCATTGTAGCACTCTATAGTCTGGTTGACTCCACTCTAATGAGCTGCTGTTTATAGTGGTCATCTCTGGTACTGACATCTCTAACATGCTGGGGTTTCTCACTGCTACTAGGCTTCAACAATATCCTCTCATAGGTTCCCTTTATGGTGCCAAGCCTCAACTTCTTTGCATGACACTTTTAGTCCTGGGTCATCAACTGCAACTGAGCCTGCACTTTTTCCAATGGTCTTCTCTGGTCTCTCACAGTACCAAGCCTCAGCTGCTCTTCATGACAGCGTTGTGCCTTCAAAACCAATACCATCTGGATTATTCTTAAAATTTACCAAATCCAGCTGTAACATGAGGTACAACCTCGGCTATCTCTGGGACACAGTTTCTTTGTGCTCACAGAAAACACTGTCCAGAAGATTTCACCTCAGTGATGCTGGTCTTTTCTTAATCACTGTTAATTTCTTAGCTTCAGATAACCAGCATCATCAACTGTCCCAGTAGTCTCATTTGATACTTGATTCTAAAGCCAGAGCCACATGGCTCTGGAGCTGAAACATGGCCCCCTTGTTTTATTACATCATGAGCTTACTATTTTCCAGCTCCTTCACTGCCTAAGCTTAGCTGTCCTGGAACTCTCTCTGTAGATTGACCTTGACCTCAGAGATCTGCATGGCTGTGCCTGGACTTAAGCTTTTCATGGCCACTATTTAACAAGATCTGGATCAAAAGCCTATGTCTTCCATTTCTGGATTGTAGCTCATTTCAGATTAAAAGTCTTAATGAAAGCAATAACCAGATAATATTAACACCTAGATATAACTATTACTTGTTCATTGGCAAATGCATAGAGAGTAAGCTTAGCTGGGTGGTATCTGGCCCCATAGTCACCACTTGCTTAATATATTTACCTCCTCGAGCACAGCATTTAGCTCCATTGCACTTCCTGTTGCCCTTCTATTTCTTGAACCACAGATTTTGTATTTTTTTCTTTTTAAGCTTGCTATGCTTCACTAAAATGTTCTTCATGACACTAAACCAGAGCACAAAGTCTAAACTGGATTGTTTTGAGACATCCCTTGTCAATTCAATTAATTTGACTCTCTTCACCTTAGCCTCAGGTCGATTCTTCAAACAAGGGCAAAACCCAGCAAAGCTCTTCACCAAAACATTATAAAAACAATCTCTAGAGTTCAAGCCACCCTCAGCACCCATGTCTTCCATATTCTTATTAGGATGGTCTATTAAGCCCCAGTTAAAGTATTCAATTTCTTTCTCAATCCAAAATTCTAAAACCCATAATCTTCTAAACAAAAGCACAGTCATGTCTATCACATCAATACCCTACTCATGGTAGCAACATCTTCCTTAGTTTGGGTTTTATTGCTGTGAAGAGAAACCATGACCAAGGCAACTCTTATAAAAGACAACATCTAATTGTGGCTGGCTTACAGTTTCAGAGGTTTATTCCATTGTCATCATAGCAGGAATCATGGCAACATGCAGGCAGACAGGGTGGTGAAGGAGCTGAGAGTCCTGCATCTTGATCCAAAGACAACCAGGAACAAGACTGTCTTCCAGGCAGCTAGGAGGAGGGTCTCAAAGTCCACCTACAAAGTAACACACTTCCTCCAACAAGGCTATACCTCCTAATGGTGTCACTCCCTAGGCCAAGCATATTCAAACCACCACATTACTCACACCCATAAGCTGTCCTCTGACCTCCACATGTCTGTTGTGGTTTACAAGTGAAACTATACATGCTCACATAAAAGTAAATAAAGGTAATACAAATAAACATTTAAAGCTTTGCTTAACTTCAATGGTACATGAAAATGTGGATATAACATGTGAAAAATCAAATTTACTTTGTAAAGAGGTTAAAAGATTTCCACTGTGCAGGGCTTAGATGTTAAATTAAGGCTGAAGTTCTAGGAAAGCAAACATGTACAGATATTTAGACTCTCTCATAACTACATTTCTGTCATTTTTACTTGATATTGTTGGTTTTTACAATAAAGTCTTTCTCATTGACAAAAAGCAATAAATGCAAAAAGATAGCCACAAAACCAGTAGTAAAGGATTTAGTAATGATATAATTATTAGTGTTTACCAAATAATATATTTTCTTAAATTAAATACCATACTTAATTCATTTCTAGCATGTATTTAATCTCTTATTATTTATCACTATTGAAATATTTGGAAATTTGGTAAATTAGGAGTTATATGGAAATAATGAAAAAAATATTTTTTATATGCCACCTTCCAAATTCTTGAATACAAATGGGTTTAATCCATAAGTGTGGGTTGAGAAAAGAAGGAAGACTGCAGCTATAAAGGACCCAGGTGACAGGGATACACACTGAAGCTGGACCTACATCTGAACTAAAACTCAAGTCTGACAATAAGAACTCAGGGAAGAAAATAGCTGAAGATATTAATGAGAATCCAAAAAAGTTAATTATGTAATACTTTATCTAAAAAGTAAATAGCTTTATAAGTCATGTTTAAAGGTTTGAATAGAGCTAGAAAAGAGTAGTATCTTTCTTTCCTTAATTTTCAGTTTCATCCATTTAGCAAACTTTGAAATGTACGTGTTTGCCAGGTTCAAATGCAAATTTCAATCACTATTGTCAGCTTAGACAGAAAGGATTTTATAAATTCAAAGTGCAATTATTTCACTGCTCCTGGGAATTTAAGCTTTATGCTTTCCATCTCACACATCTCAAAAACAGATAATATCACCATAAAAAAAGGATAAAAATGAGGTTATTTTGACCTAAGTAATGAATAAAACCTTAACCTAAACTAAGAATTGTTCTAACATAATTTATTCTCTTTTCATATTACACTACTTTAATCTGTTTGTATCATTAAAAAGCTTATAAATGTAATTCATTGGTGTCAAAGGATAAAATTTTGAAATAAAAAGCGATGGTAAATGAAATGTAATAATAGCCCTGGAAAGTTGAGACTGGAACACTCACCAAAATGCTTTTGTGTTCATCAAGACAACAGAAAGTTTAACTATGTTAAACTAATGTAAAGGAAATTGACATGTTTTCTGACATTCTAAAAGTTTATAAATACAGTTGAATTTCAAAACTCTCAGCATGTATGACATGGTTAATCACTGTTTTGTGTTTGACTGGACTAAACTTGCCTAAGAGACAAACGCAAACCATGGAGGTTGTAGATAAGGCTTTCTAGACAGGTTAAACTGAGAGAAGAGGCTCACTCTGAACGTGGAAGAGGTGCTAGAGTAAGATAGAAGAGAAACTGAACACCCGCACCTGGTCTATTGCTTCTGCTCCATGCTTGCCCTCCATGGTGGACTGTATTCCCTCTAGTGTAAGCCCCAAAGATGGCTTCCTGGTTTGGTTTGGTTTGGTTTGGTTTGGTTTGGTTTGGTTTGGTTTGGTTTGGTTGGTTTGGTTTGGTTTGGTTTGGTTTGGTTTGGTTTGGTTTGGCTTAGTTTCATTTCGTTTCATTTCCTTTCGTTTCGTTTCGTTTTGTTTTAGGTATTTGGTCACATCACAGTAAGTGCTAAACACAAGCTCAAATTCATGCCTTAACAGAGAATGCCATATCAAACTTAGTATCTGGCAAAATTAAACTATCTAAAAAAAGATATTTAACTACATAAATTATGGAATGTAAAACTAAGGGCCTGCAGGATGCCTTAGTGTATAAAGGCATTCACCATATCAGCTTTATACCCTGAGTTTAATCATAGAACCAACTGCCACAAGTTGTCTTCTGATGTACACATGCACATATGTACCTGCACGTGTGGCACATGCATGTTTGTGTGTGTGCGCGTGTGCACACACACACACACACACACACACACACACTTTGTAAAAATAATCTATTAGCAAATTTGGAAGTTATATGTTTGTGTTGTTAATTTCAAGTAAAATTCAGAGATATTGATACCATGGAGTAATGCTACTTTATCCTGTCTGGCCTCTGTCCCAGAATGTTGTAATATCCTAAGCTGCGTGTTGTATGTAAAGAGGATTCACTCAGTAACTTTTAATTTTTTCCTTGCTTTTAGTACAAGACAAACTTCAAAGAGGATGAATGATTTTAAGCAATTGTGGAAACTAATAAACTTTTATTTTTAAGATAGCCTTACTACATATGTTAGGTCAGAAACAAACAATTTCATAATCTTGAGACTCTTACTATAGTCATGCTAGATTATACAGGGTTATATTATATTAACTGTCATATTATGTTATATCATATTATATTAATTATATTATATTATATTATATTATATTATATTATATATTATATTACACAGATTACACAAATATATGTGGAAGCAAATCCAGTGATATTAATGCCAGCTTCAATTTGGGTTGCAACCTGTGTATGATAGTTAAGCTTAATCACCATCATGATAAAATTTAGTATCCCATAGAAGATGGTCTTTTTAGCAGCATGGGATTATTTTAATTAGATTAATGGAGGTAGAAAGACCCATCCACTATGCATAAAACCTGTCTGTGGTTAGGATCCTAGACTATATAAGGATCTTGGATTATTTAAGGGAACTGAGCAGCATCCTGCATCTTGACCCACTTCTGTTTCCTAAAAGAGGATAAGATACGACCAGAAGGTTCAAGTTGTGGCTGCCTTGTCTTCTTGTAATGATGACTTGAACTGTGAGTCAAAATAAAACTCTTCTCTTTTTCTTTATTGGATATTGTATTTACATTTCAGATGTTATACCCTTACCCCATTCCCCCACCCACCTAGGAACTCCCTATCCCATCCCCCCTCTTCCTGCTTCTATGAGAATGTATCCCCACTTACCCCCCACTCCTACCTCCCCACCCTGAAAGTCCTCTCTACTAGGCATTGAGCCTTCATGGGACCAAGGATCTCCTCTCCCACCTTTGCCTGACAAGGCCATCCTCCCTTACATGTAGCAGCTGGAGCCATGGGTCCTTCCCTATGTGCTGCCAGGCTGGTGATTTAGACCCTGGGAGCTCTGGTTGGTTGTTATTATTGCTCTCCTCATGGAGCCACAAACCCTTTCAGCTCCTTCAGTCTTCTTCTCACTCCTCCATAGTGTGAACCCCTTGATCTGTTCAATGGTTAACTGTGAGCATCCACCTCTGTATATGTCAGGCTCTGGCAGACCTCTAAGGAGACAACTATATCAGGCTCCTGTCAGCATACACTTCCTGACATCCACATCAGGGTCTATCTTTGGTGATTGCACATGGGATGGATACCCAGGTGGAATGGTCTCCAGACAGCCCTCCTTCAGTTTCTGTCCCACATTTTGTCTCCATATTTGCTCCTTGAGTATTTTGTTACTCCTCTTAAGAAGGACCTGAAGCACCCACACTTGGTCTTCCTTCTTCATGAGCTTCATGTAGTCTGTCAGTTGAACCTTGGATATTTCAAGCTTCTGGGCTAATATCCAATTATCAGTGAGTGAATGCCATGTGTGTTCTTTTGTGATTGGGTTACCTCACTCAGGATATTTTTTAGTTCCATCCATTTATCGAAGAATTTCTCGAATTCATTGTTTTTAATAGCTGAGTAATACTCCATTGTGTAAATGTAAGACATTTTTTGTATCCATTCCTCTGCTGAAGGACATCTGGGTTTTCCAGCTTCTGTCTATTATAAATAAGGCTACTATGAACATAGTGGAGCATGTGTCCTTGTTATGTGTTGGACCATCTTCTGGGTATATGCCCAGGAGTGGTATAGCTGGGTCCTCAGATAATGCTATGTCCAATTTTCTGAGGAACCACCAGACTGATTTCCAGAGTAGTTGCACCATCTTGCAATCCCACAAACAATGGAGGAATATTCCTCTTTCACTATATCCTCGCCAGCATCTGCTATCAACTGAGTTTTTGATCTTAGCCATTCTGACTGGTGTGAGGTAGAATCTCAGGGTTGTTTTGATTTGCATTTCCCTGATGACTAACAATATTGAACATTTCTTTAGGTGCTTCTCGGCCATTCGAGTTTCCTCAGCTGAGAATTCTTTGTTTAGCTCTGTATCCCATTTTTAATAAGGTTATTTGTTTGTCTGGAGTCTAATGTCTTGAGTTCTTTGTATATATTGAATATTAGCCCTCTATAGCATGTGGGATTACTAAAGATATTTTCCCAATCTGTTGGTTGCTGTTTTGTCCTATTGACAGTGTTCTTTGCCTTACAGAAGCTTTGCAATTTTATGAGGTCCCATTTGTCAATTCTTGATCTTAGAGTATAAGCCATTGGTGTTCTGTTCAGGAACTTTTCCCCTGTGCCCAAGTATTCAAGGTGTGCCCACCTTCTCTTCTATTAGTTTCAGTGTGTCTGGTTTTATGTGAAGGTCCTTTATCCACATGGACTTGAGATTTGTACAAGGAGATAAGAATGAGTCAATTTGCATTCTTCTACATATTGTCCTCCAGTTGAACCAGCACCATTTGTTGAAAATGCTGTCCTTTTTCCACTGGTCAGTTTTAGCTCCTTTGTCAAAGATCAAGTGACCATAGGTGTGTGGGTTCATTTCTGGGTCTTCAGTTCTATTCCATTGATTTTCCTGCCTGTCTCTATACCAATAACATGCAGTTTTTATCACTATTGCTCTGTAGTACAGCTTGAGGTCAGGAGTGGTGATTCCCCCAGAAGTTCTTTTATTGTTGAGAATAGTTTTTGCTATCCTGGGTTTTTTGTTATTCCAAATGAATTTGGGGATTTCTGTTTCTATCTCTGTGAAGAATTAGTTGAGATTTTAATGGGGATTGCATTTAATCTGTAGATTGCTTTTGGCAAGATGGCCATTTTTACTATATTAATCCTGCCAATCCATGAGCATGGGAGATCTTTCCATCTTCTGAGATCTTCGATTTCTTTCTTCAGAGACTTGAAGTTCTTGTCATATAGATCTTTCACTTGCTTTATTAGATTCAAACCAAGGTATTTTATATTATTTGTGACTATTGTGAAGGGTGTTGTTTCTCTAATTTCTTTCTCAGCCTGTTTATCTTTCAAGTAGAGGAAGGCTACTGATTTGTTCAAGTTGATTTTATAACCAGCCATTTTGTTGAAGTTGTTTTTCAGGTTTAGGCATTCTCTGGTGGAAATTTTGTGGTCACTTAAATATACTATCATATCATCTGAAAATAGTGAAATTTTGACTTCTTCCTTTCCAATTGTATCCCTTTGACTTCTATTTTGTTGTCTAATTGCTCTAGCTAGGATTTTCAGTACTATATTGAATAGGTAGGGAGAGAGTGGGCAGCCTTGTCTAGTCCCTTAGTGGGATTGCTTCAAGTTTCTCTCCATTTAGTTTGCTGTTGGCTACTGGTTTGCTCTATATTGCTTTTACTATGTTTAGGTATGGGCCTTGAATTCCTCATTTTGTTAAGATTTTACCATGAAGGGATGTTGAATTTTCTCAAATGCTTTCTCAGCATCGAGTGAGATGATCATGTGGGTTTTTTTCTTTGAGTTTGTTTATATAGAGGATTATATTGATGAATTTCCAAATATTGAAGCATCCCTGCATCCCTGGGATAAAGCCTAGTTGATCATGATGGATGATTGTTTTGATGTGTTCTTCGATTCAGTTTGCAAGAATTTGAGTATTTTTGCAATGATATTCATAAGGGAGATTGGTCTGAAGTTCTCTTTCTTTGTTGGGTCTTTGTGAGGTTTAGGTATGAGCATGATTGTTGCTTCATAGAACAAATTGGTTTGTGTTCCTTCTTCTTCTATTTTATGGAATAAAAACTCTTCTCTTAATTGGCTTTTTACCGAATATTTTATCATAGTAACAGCAAAAGTAACTGAGACACTAGGATACTGTCTTTCAATTCAATAAGGAGATGATTGGTGAAGGCCTGCAATGTGACATTAGTTACCCGGGTAAGTACTAAAACCATGGAGACTTCTGTGTGGTGTACAGCATCCTAGTATCAGAGCCTGTGTATAATAAGCTCATCTTTAATACATCTTGAGCTTAGTAGCATAATTCAGTCAAACAAGACACAATGAAAGTAATGAAATATTTTTAAGACTATGTTTTAGAAGACTGGTGTTTGTTCTCTGTCTCTGCCTCTCTTGACCACATTGAACAAAACTCTCATGGTGCAGGCTGTCTCATGTATGAAGAAAAGTGATAAAGTCGTCAACAAGAAGTTGTATGGACAAAGCAATGATAAACTAGGGATCTAACCATGGAACTTGGGAGGAATAGAGCCGTTATGTAAATGTATGAATGCAGAAGCAAATTTCACTTCTAAATAAATCTGGAAAGGACTATAGTCTCAATTGATACTTTGATACTTTTTTTTTTTATCAGAGAACTCAGTTAAACCAATTTTGGATAAAGAAAATTTTAAAGCATCAATGAAGCATTGTGAATGATGGTTTCTGATCATCCAAAAGATTGTCCAAAGGAAGGAAGGAGTTCAGAAAGAAAACAGATGGCAATCACCAAATTAGAATGACAGTTAGGAATCTAAATTTTATTCTACAAAAAGTGAGAAACCATTAAAGATTTTTAAGGGTAGAAATTATGTCATGAAGTTCTTTTTGTAGCACAAAGTTCTGCTGCCTTTATAGTAAGTTAGAAGAAAATGAAAAAACTCTTAGCTCATTACAAAAGTTGGGGTGAGGATGAATGCAGTCTGAGCCATGATAGTGGCAAAGGGAACATAATTGAAGAAATGTGAAGTTCCTTGTAGAACATGCAGTGACAGGGAGGTCGTGCTCTGTTCGGAAGATGGCACCAGATCACTAAGCCATATTGATCTGGAGAAATGTTGCCTTTATGAAACAAGGGAATGAGAAAGAAACAGGAGTCTTTCAAAGGACAAATCTAGTTTGTTTAAAGTGGACTTTGTTTGAGAGACAGCAGGAAAATGTGTATGCTAGCAAGGCAGCAATTTCCAAGACAATTATGATGCATAACAACCAAGTAAGAACTGCAGGTAAGGATTTAGGAATAATTAACTTAGAGATGCTGAGGAAAGCCATGAAAAGAAATGAGGCAGCCCACTGTGTGCTTAAAAACCTCTCATTGCTCTCTTCAACCAGTGGGATGAAGCATAAAATCATTAAAATACCCACTTACTCAGCCTTAGCTGCCAAAAATTCCTACATATACTCCAAATTCCAAACACACATAATTATTACCTAGTCTCCTAGTATAGCACACACTTTTGTACCTGACTCCTAAACCTTTGTGATTTCTATTCTAAAATATACTCTCTCCAAAAACCTTAATTTCAACTTTCATGTAACTTCAAATATCAATTCATTTTGAATCTAGAATATAACTTCTTCTTGACTACAAAGCCTTTATCACAAAATATTGTTATAATATTTTCTTATCGTTGTGTTTATAACAGATAAACCACCAGCAATAATCCAGGCATATCAATTTGTATATGCAGTGGGGCATGGAGGTGTGTGTGTGTGTGTGTGTGTGTGTGTGTGTGTGTGTTTATCATACTTAATATATTTTAAAAAGCAATTGTTCAGTGATAAAACAGGAACAAAGAGATGGAGGGACTACAAAAATGTTGAAAAATTTTAAGAGGCCGAGCAATGAAAAAGAAATCAGAGCAGTTAAGCAGTTGAAATGATGTGGATAGATGCTTTTCCACTTAAATGCAATCATATGTCTTGATAAAGCCATGTAAGTTGAAGATATTGAATGACTAAAGTTGCTGGAACACACCTAGTAAGCATCATGGCTTATCACCTGATACTCCATAAAGCAATGTCTGATCTTTTCACCAGTGTGTAGCTGCAGTACCTTGTAATATCAGCACTTGCCTAGTACAGGGCCTCTATTCAAATTTCAAAATATGTTTACAACTGAAAATGCTTCATTTTTTTCACCATCATGAAGTAGGAAAATCACAAGCCATAGAGTGTTTAACACTATTTAAACGGCAAAGTTGCCTGACTCTGGAAGGGAAAATTTCAGTCACCACCTGTTGCATTTTAATTTAAAAATGTCATCAAATTAATGTTTTATAACATTTGGAAAACTTGTGGACAAAAACCAAAAAAAAATTTTTTTTATTAACTCGATACAGAGTTGGAAAGGCTGCCAGTCAATTTTTGGCCTCTCATACTGAAGGTTCAAAATACAGCATTCTTTCTCAGAACTTCAGAATTTTTCAACTTATTTCATTTCATCCCTTTGTCCATATTTATGTACTTCTCTGGGAAAGCAAGATCATCCTACCGCCAATCTTGTTCCTAAGCAAGCATAGCTGCCTTCTTGCACTTCAGAAAGTCAGTGACACTGAGTTGCCCTCCTGTGCACACCGCTGTCTTATGGCAGTCTTTGCTCAGCACTAGGGCACCACAGAAAGTCATGTGCACTCTGAGCCCTGTCTCAGCACACAGGAGTTTTACCCCTATCGTGTTCATGAGCTTCTACCAACATTTCATTTGTACTGGAACTTGGAACTTAGCTGTTATGCAAAGTCTGTTTTATCGTATGGTCACTAAATAAAAGTAAATCAAACTTTAATTCTCGTGAATTAGGATAAACTCATGTAACACAATTGAATTTTTTGTTTGTTTGTTTTTTGCTCCTCACTTGTAAAAATTTAGGTTTTTCTAATACTAAAAAAAATCTTCATTATAGTTTCACACAAGTAATAAAAAATGAAAATTAATCCTTCTATTCTCATATAACAATACATCTTGAAGTCAATCTACCCAAAATATGATTGATGTCATAGAGTTATTTTATTATATTTGTAGAATAAATTGGTTTTGATTAAGCCAATACAATAAAATAATACTGTAATTACAAATGATAACTGTGGAGCCATTACTGGGTAGTAGACAATGAAATACCAGCCTCAGAGAAGCTGACTGTGACCCATCAAAAACAGTATATTTAATAAGGGGATTTAAATCTAGTGGTAGACTTCAAGGACCAGGAATGTAACTAACACTTTGGAATATGCAGGATCTAAAATTCTATGGCATTTGTGATTTAAAACAAAATTCTAACATGTGATGCTTAAAATACCACTGGGTGATGTCAGATATAAGCAAAAAGGTCAGGTGCATTATTGAACAATACAGTGACTAAAGGTAACAACAACAGTACATGTTCTCAAAAGCTAGAAGGGAGGATTTTAAATTTTTTACCATAAATGACAAGTAATTCAGGGAATAGATATATTTAATGTGATTTAAATATTGTACAATTAAACATATATCACACCTTCTTTATACAAAACCCATAACTATGTAGTTTCTATGTTTTGTGTATTTGTTAAAATAAATTTCTTACAATTTTCAAATGGTTGCTAAAAATGGAGATCAAATATCTTCTGTGGATAAACCACTCCACTTTCATCTCTTTCTTTCTATTTGAGGTAACATAATTTAAATAAATATTTTATTTAAAATAATTTCATAAAGTTGGATTCTTACCTATACTTTTGATTATTAAAAGTGAGTGAAGAAGAAATGTGACGCCTGACAAGAAGTCAACACACAATATACAAATCTCCTAAATCTGAGGGAGGTTTGACTACAATCTCAGATTTAGACTGATAGTCCTCCAGGATACAGCCAGGTGGGTTCATTTGCAGAAGTCAGCTTCAAGCCTCATAAGCTAGTGACTCAGCAAACAATACCAAGCCTAGAGATTCTCCAGGCTAAGCTGGTATTTTCACAAGTACACTCAGACCACCAAACTCTCTGAAACTCCACCATCACAGTCACAGTTCACAGCCTTGTATGGCTTCAGAGAGAGTTTGCTTAAGCCTAGCAGGAAAGAACTGAGATGGAAATTTAAATCTTTAATAATTGTTTTCTCTGTCTTTTTCCATCAAAGACATCTAACTGCTAATCAGTGCTTCTGAAAGGCAAGAGATACCATTACAGAATTATCACCGGAGTGGATACAATTCTGTTTTAGAGGAGATATTTGACAGATTAGTTAGCTCGTGTCACCTTTTCATGAGAAGCTATTCAATTTTTGTTAGACTTGTAAAATATTTGAAATGTTTCACAGCCAAAACTCCATGGAGCCCAGAAATGCCAAATTGACTTCACTACGAAACAGAACAAAGCCTTCTGCATTTAAAACACTTGGTTAACATTTCTCAATATGAGTCAAATGCCTTTTGTGTGGAGAGTCCAAAGCCAGTTTAATATCCCCACTAGTCAGCTGAAGCCGTGGACTGCTTTGAGTTCCTCTATTATCTCAAATCAGGAGGAAGAAAGCAAATCTCCTAAGGCAGAATTTAGCTGAAACCTAGAAGCTTCCATTTTGCACCTCTGAGTCTACCTTCCTCTTTTGATATATTTTCAATGTTGCTATTTAACCCAACTTATTTAGTTTTCACTTTCTGCTCAGCACTAGATGAACACATCCCTTTACTTAGAGTTTTCAAAAATACTATTGAGTCACAAACAATAGTATGTATGTGTGTAGATGATAGAGATAGATAGATAGATAGATAGATAGATAGATAGATAGATAGATAGATAGATAGACAGATGATAGACAGATGATAAATAGATAATAGATGATAGATTGATAGATAAAATAATAGGTACATAGGTGATAGATTGACGGTAAATGATACATTATAGATAGATGATAGATAGATAGATAGATAGATAGATAGATAGATAGATAGATAGATAGACAGATAAGATAAATAGATGATAGATAGATGTGTTCATGCACATGTGAATTCATGTGTTTTGTGTGTGTGTGTGTGTGTGTGTTGTGTGTAAGACATGAACAAACTGCTGGTGATCATAGTACCTGAGAAGAAACCACCTAAACAGGGTGGACGGTCTTCTCATTGCTCCTCCTCCCATTGTACTTGTATGTGTGTCTCACTCTTCACATTTTATACTGTCCCCAGCTTGACATTGTTACTGAAACTGTTTTTTCTCTTCTGGGTTCACTTCCAACTTCAAATAACCATTTATTTCTGAGACTGAACAGCCCTATTATAAGTCTCCTTCAAAAAGAGACCCTGGAGGATGTCTTTTTAACATAAAGAGATCTCTCAAGGTGTTTTCTTTAAAACGTCCATCTACCTAGAAGAAAGCTATTGCCATTTCCTTAGGGGCAAAGCAGAGACCTTCAGTTATATGTCTAAACAGCTCTGCTTGTCATTATGTTCTCAAATAGCTTTGTCTACCAAATAAAATGCATGTGTTAACAAAAGTTAACTCGACATAAAGTATTCTACTCATTCATTTATGTTATAATAAATGACTCATTAAATTATATATACATACACACATATAATATATACATACACACACACACACACACACACACACACACACACACACACACACACTAATATATATATTATATATATATATATATATAAATTTGAACCATGAGTCATATAATAAATAGGACTCATTAAGTCATAATAAAAGTCCATATAGTGTCAATTCCCTTATTATCTTTAAATTATTTGTTTTTAACCTTAAAAGTGTTGTGTGTCATAATTTTAATTAGACAAAAATTTCCATAATAGTTCCGTGATTTATGCACTACAGAAAACCAGTTAATTTCATTGTTGTCATTTAATTAAACCAAGGAATATTTTACAATAGCTACAAAACTAATAGCTATGTTGAGCTTAGTTATACCAGTTCATTTTATGACTTAATATCATGTGCTTATAAGAACAACAGGTGCATATGCGGATTTTATGTGCACACATCCATGTGTGCTGAAATTCATTTTATTATAAGTAAGATTTCCTTAGTGTATTAGCCAAAGGTATGCTTTCATAGCATTGTTTGTTTATTAAAACAAAATGAAAAAGACAATTTGGTTAAATATTTTGTAATCATGTATGTTTGGTTTTGGCTGATAAATCATTAAAAGATAATCAGGTCATTATATATGGTATTCATATGTAACTTAAACAGAAAGGCATCCTAGAGCTAATTATTTTGAACTTAAATTTTGCAAATATGATTTTTATTGAAGAATTCCCAAATGTGCTCCAACCAGAAAATTTGTGATTTTTCCTAGACTGAATATATTGCAATCAGTATTTATGAATAGCTTAAATGACCCAAATTTCATATTCCTTTTAACCTCCTTCAAGGGTTTGATCAATAATATATAGTGCTACATATCTCAGAGTTTAAAGACGTTGCCTTCAGATGTAAAAATAGTTTACAAACAAAAGAATCAACTAAATTAATGTAAGTCAGTAATATCATTGGTATATTTAATTAATTGTATATTTGAAATCTGAGGTCTGTACAAGAAAGTAGCTATTTGTGAAAATACTTCATTAAAAAAATTGGGAAATTAATGACTCAGGATGTAGATGCTTTATCTCATTTTCTATTTAATTTCTTTGCATTTTTTTGTACATCAGTTGTTTGGCTGTGTTTTGGCTTGTATTGCACAAGAATGGGCTTGTATGTGCACTGTTTTCTTTGTACCTACTCTACAATATTTTCTCTACTATCTTCATCTTCTAGCTATTTAGTCAAAAGGCCATCTCCAACCACATGATGTCAAAAGTCCCTCAAATCACTCTGTTACTGCAGTTGGTTTTCTTTGTAAATACTACCAGGAAAAATAAATCCAAGTGAAAACTACTTACTGGAAAGACTCGCAGAAAATTGTGGGAAAGGGAAAGATAAAAACTGGCAAATACAATCCATCCTGACTGATAGGCAAAACACAACAAATAAAAAATATATGAATGCAGTCTACTGTGACAACTTTGCATGCTCACAGCCCTTCAGTACCTAAAACCAAACATAACAAGACATCTGAAAGGTAAAGAAGAGAGTTTAGAGAATTATTTTTTAAAAGGATCAATGGCAATGCTATGCTGTTTTGGTAACTATTGCTCTATATTATAATTTGAAATAATATGTGTTTGGTAGCTCTCCTAGTATTGTGTCCATGAAATTTTTGGCTAACCTTGGTCATTTGTGTTTCCACGTAAAATTTAAGATTATTAATTTCTGTGTCTGTGAATAGGATTGAGAATTTTTATATTGGGTTCACATTGAATTTGTAGATTTTCTTGGGTAGAATAGCCAATTTTACAGTATTAACTGTTCCAATGCACAAGCGTAGAAGATCTTCCTATCTGTGGTGACGATATCAATTTCTTTCCTTGGTGTCTTAAAGCTTTTTGTTCTGTAGGTCTTTTGCTTCTTTATGTTTATTTTTGTGAGTAGTGTGAATGTGTTGTTTCTTTTACTTCTTTTTCAGTTGGTTTGTTCCTAATGTATAGGAATGATACAGATTTGTACGTTTAATTTTGTATCCTGCTACTTTATTGAAAATGTTAGTGAGATCTAAGAGATTTCTGGTGGACTCTTTAAGGTTTCTTACATATGTATTTTAAATAAATGGTGCTGGAAATTATATGACTGTGTAGTAAGATACAACTATATCATCTCTTAGCATGAACAACATTCGACTGAAACTGCATTGTGGACCTCAATATAAGACAAGATACTTTGAAACTGCTAAGGAGTAAGGAGCACTCTTTATTTAGCATATAGGCAACTGCAAGGACTTTCTGAATAGGATTCGTAGGTAATGGAATAAGACCAACAACTGACAAATGGGATCTCATGATATTCAAAGACCTCTGTGCAGCAACAAAACCTGTCAATCAGGTTAAGAGAAAGCCCACAGAACTGGATAAAATCATTGTCAGTCCATACCCCCAATAGAGGATTAGCATCTAGAAAAACACAAAAGAACTCAAAAAGACTAAACATCAAGAAAGCAACCTTATTTTAATAATAGGTAATCAATCTGATGAGCTATAGAAAAATTAGACTGAAATTTTCAAGTAAATGGATGAAACAAGAAAAAGGAATTATAGCTAGCATGGTAACCTGAGAACATAAAGATAAAAACATTTCATGCTCATATATAGATAGACTCTTCAAATCTTCAGATTTTTGTGTTTAATCTGTGGTACCTGTGGGAATAAAGGGTCGTTGGGAGGGAATACCATAAGTGAAGGATAACAGTATTATGGAGGTACTGTGAAAACAGAGGGAGAATTTGAGGCATGGAAAGGGCTCGGTGTGAAGGGGAGGGAGATAAGGCGGAAAGGAAGGGTTAACCAAAGTAATTATGTATGAAATACCAGTACAGAATCTTACAACTCTGTGAATCAATTTAAAAAGGTAAGTTAAGAAATTTGAGAGATGCTTCAGAAGTGAAGAACATTTGTGGCTCTTCTAGAGCATCTGAGCTCAGTTCCCAGCACCCACACTGGGAGGGTCACAACCTCCTGTAACTCCAGTTACACACACACACACACACACACACACACACACACCACACACACCACACACACACACACACACACATACACACCACAAAAAACTTAAATTCAACTTTAAAATTTTGAATATTTTTGTGTGTGCATTTATTATGTAAGTTTTAAGAGAGATGGAGATGAAGGGGGAGGAGAGAGGGGAAGAGAAGAGTGAGAGGGGGAGGGAAGAGTGACAGTGAGAGGGAGAGGGAGATATCAAAGGGCCCAGCCCATACTGGGTGGTTCTACCAGTGGGTTGGTGGTCCTTGCATGTATAAGAAAGTAGACTGAGCAAGCCGTAGCCAGTAAGCAGTGTTCTTCATGGCTTCTGCTTCAGTTCCTGACTCAGACTGCTGCCCTGCCTTTCCTTGATGGTGTTTATCATAGCAGTAAAAACCTTAACTAAGACAATCACTAAACAAGACCCTGCCCATTCCTTATGATGTCACTGTCCTCTTTTCCCACATTCAGCCTTTCCCCATGTGTCCTGTTTTTACATATTTCCCCAAGCCCCTAATGCAGAATCAGCCTTCAAAAGATAAATCCATTAAGGTACCTCCTTTGATTAAAGCCACACATTATTGTTTCTCACCAGTAGTACAATGCAGACAAGGTCTGTGTGCCTGCCTCACTTTTCCTGACTGTGTCTACCTTTGATTACTCTGATTGCTTGATAGAGCCCTCTTCCACATGCTGACACCTGCTGGACTTGCTTGTGCCTTAAGCATCTGCTGTTTCTTTGTCTCTGTCTGGAATGGTTTGTCCCCAGGTGCTGAGATAAGGAAAGTATGAGAGAGGCACATTAAAAGAAAAGAAGAAAAGAAAAGGAAAGGGAAAAAAAGGAAAGGAAAGGAAAGGAAAGGAAAGGAAAGAAGGAAAGGAAAGGAAAGGAAAGGAAAGGAAAGGAAAGGAAAGGAAAGGAAAGGAAAGGAAAGGAAAGTTCCAAGAAAGTGCGTAGTATGTGGTAAATATATAGGTCAGATATGGAAATACATCCCGCTAAGCATTTAAGACAATGATGACTCCATATTTCCTACTAATCTGTTTTTACAGACATCCTTCCCTATATGTAACTCTGGTAGTTTGTACAGCAATTCTATTTCCCATGGGGTATAGTTAAAGAATTTGTATATTATGCAAATATAGCTAAGAACTTTTAATGTTCCCAACTAAGCAACCCAGAAGCCTAAATTACACCGGCCCAGAGCACAGAAGAACCAGGCAGTACCATATCTTAATCTTATATTAATTTTCAACATGTTTCTGTCAGAACATTGAACCTTTTTTGATATGGTTCCCTCAATACTATCTCACATCCCATTTTCAACAAAAATTTCTTGTCAATATGTGATAGATTCATATAGATTCATACAAAAAAACTTGATTAAAAAGTCATGTATACTACAAATACCCTTGAGCAAGATAATAGGATATATCTGTCTGAATTAGAAATCTTTCACTCAGTGATCATCCACTGGTCCCCAACTTCCACCCAGCAGATCATCCCACCACTCATGCACTTTTCACCACTGTACAAACACAAAAGATTTCGGCTTTTCAGGTAAATCTAGAGACTAAAATAAGAAAAAAAAGATACTTATTACTGTCCAGAGTCTAGCTGAGCTATCCACATTTGGGTGTTCTATAGAGGAGTATTTGTTTTGATCAAAATAACCAGGGGTGTACTGTATTATTATTTTAGAGTTTAATTTTATTCAGAAGCCTACACATTAGTCTTTAAAGGTTCTAAATTCAGACAGGATACATATGAGCTCAAAGAGACTGAAATATCAAGCAAGAAGCCTTCAAGGGTCTACATCAGGTTCCTCTGTAGTACATATTGTTACTGTTAGCTTGATGTTTTGTGGGACTCCTCACCGTGGGAGCAGGTGTATCTCTGACCCTTTTGCCTGTTCTTGGGAGTCTTTTCCTCCTCTGGGGTTTGCCCTGTGCAGCTTCAGTCTGAGGGCTTTTTGCCTTATTGTAGTTTGTTTGTCCTGCTTGGTTGTTGTCTCTTGGATGCCTGCTCTTTTCTGAAAGGACACACAGCAGAAGTGAATTTGGGGAGAAAGGACATGGAAGGGAGTGGAGAGAGAGAGAACAAAGTGGGAGGAAGCTGAGGTCAGGGTATATTGTATGAGAGAAGAATTTATGCTTAGCATTTTTAAAAAAAGTTTCTAAATGCAGAAAGTTATATTACACAAGAAAAAAGAGATTTTGTTATTTTCCTGGAAGTATTAATTTTAAGTTTTGTGACAGTGGTTTGCTAGATAATAGTTTGTTATGCTTTTGGTATATGAATTTTTAAGAAAATTTAGAGGAAAAAAAGCTTCAGGCACATTGCTAGCCTCAATTTAAAAAATAAAAAGAATACTATCATATTCTCTAATGCCTTCTGCATTAGAATATCTCCGCAAACCAAAGTATTATCAAGTTTTTTAGAAGGAGTTGGAAAAATAGTACTGAGTTAGATAGCCCAGGTTATCCTCTTATCCATAGTCCTTCTCCCTCAGTTTCTCAGTGGTAAGATGTCAGGAATATCCTACTACATTCAGCTAAGAATTCATATCAATATTTTCCTCTTTAGTAATTTGAATTTCCTCAAAAAGTTCCACTGAGTGTCTATTACCTTTAGAAGATTTTTCATTTAACTCTAAGATAGAACTATCCAGACAGAAAGACTCTGTGACTCCCAAGGAATCAAAGAGTTCAAAATCAGTCTCTTTTGCATGTTGCTATTCATTTCAGGTTCATTCAAAAACTGAGAATTCTAAGCAATAACTTAGACAAAATTGTTGCAAAGTAATTCTATTTACAAAGTTGATAAGCTTCTAGGTATTTTATTCAGTGTTTCCCAGTAGTTACTCACTATAGTGCTCTCAGCTTCTCCAAGTTCAGAGTTATCAAAAAACAAACAAACAAACAATCAGAATAGGATCTAAGCTTTTGATGAACAACTTCAACAAGATACGATTGAAGTTCAAAGTTCAATTGTATGTTTTACATGCACCTACACACATGTAACCATCTATAAAATTGAGATGACTTCATGACTCATGTCTACAGGTTTCCAGGTGTCAATTTACGTTTAAATTTTAGTCTTACTTTCTGTTGGCAACAGCTAACATGATCTACTTTCTTGACTGTTAAGTGCACAGTGCAGTACTTTTGAGTATACATCCATGCCTTAGATCAGATCTCTAGGATGTATCTTATGTGACTGAAACTTTAAATTTGTTGAACAGTTCATTTTCTCCTTTCCAATTCATCAACCACCATTCTGCCTTCTGTTTCTATGAGTTAGACTAGTTTAGATATTTTATGAATGTGGTCCCATGCAGTATGTTGCCCTGACGGACTTATTCACTTAGCATGGTAGCTCATAGGTTCTACCATTATGTCAGATATTACAGGACATCTTTCCTCCTTAACACTATCCCAGTTAGAAAATATGCTGGATAGTTTCATGCTAACTTGATACATACTAGAGTTAGCTGAAAGGAGGAAACATTAATTAAGAAAATGCCTCCACAAGATCAGAATGTGGGCAAGCTGGTAGGACCTTCTCTTAATTAGTGATTGATACGGGTGAGAAGCCCATGGTATGTGGAGAGCGGTCACGCCCTAAAGACGTCGCAAGGAGCTTTGCTGCTGAAGCAGTAAACAACTCCCCTATTTGGGCATGGGCTGTGCTGAAAGTGGCATGATCTGCAGACCATGATTCCTGGCCTATGGGGAGCCGACGCGTGGTGGCCGGTCATGGCCGGGGCCTAGTATATCTGCCAGAGCCTCGGTAGGGTCGGGGCTTACCTGCTTGAAGAATCTGAGTAAACTGCCTTGAGAAGAAACCTGGTTGTCCTGTGCCTTATTTCCTGCTGGTCAGGAAGGGCGCTGGACAATGGTAGATGGTGTCGTCCCTGGGCTGGTGGTCCTGGGTTCTATAAGCAAGTAGGGCCGAGCAAGACATGTGAAACAAGCCAGTAAGTAGTACCCCTCCTTGGACCCTGAATCAGCTCTTGCTTCCAAGTCTTGCCCTGTTTGAATTCCGGCCCTGCTTTCTTCAGTGATAGACTATGATGTCAAAGTCTAAACCAAATAAACACTTCCTCCCCAAGTTGTTGTTGGTGTTTCATCATAGCAATAGTAACCCTAAGACAGACGACAAATGTATAGACATATGTACATATACCACAATCTCATTATGAATTCAGTGATCAATAGATATTTAGATTATTGCATACCTCAGTAATCATAATCATGGATTTGACTGTAAAGTAATGAGATTTACTTTGGTTCTTGTTATGCTTCTGTTTGGTTTTGTTCTTGCTACTGGGAATTGAACCCAGGACTTCCTTCATGCTAAGTGAGAGCTTTATCTGTAGTCTCATCATGCTAATTAAGAATAAACTTCAAATATTACACATTGTTATAAATGTTCTCCCAAGTTTAGACCAGTGATTAACATCCTGATGAAGAACTTGGGAGATATTTTGTTGTTTTTGTTGTTGCTGTATTGCTAAAAATAAATATATCCTGTGATAGAAAAAAGAATGATCAAAATGGTACTTACGGCTCTAAGTCATTTTTAATTCCTTTCTTTCTAATTGAAAGCATATTGTAACCTTGTCCCCTTTCACATAATCTTTATTTGACATGGAATACTACTAGATACATGAGGCACTGAGAAAGTATTCAGTGCTAGTCCTAATGAACTTCAAAACATTCTCTTTTTTTTTTTTTTTTAAGTGAAATACCACATGAACTAGAAAATTGTTAATTATTTAAAAGTGCCCTGGCTTTCTCATGAATCTAACCGTGAACTACAGCGAGCAGGATCTGTGTCTCACAAACTCCAACAGGCATCCCTGTAAGTACCCATAATTCGCCCTCACCACAGCTGTCCTCTGTTGGGCTCCAGGAACATTCTAACCAGAAGGGCACTGAGTAGACGCTCTGTGCTCAGAGACCTTCAAGGACTGGCAGGTGGCATTTCTCATGTACAAAAACACTGTAACACAAGAGTGCACTTCTGCAGCAAAGAAAGGATCAGCTTTCAGAGGCGGTGTTACCCCAGCGTCCCCTGCCATGAATAATCATTAATGATTAGACTGGAACTCTCCATAGCTTAGCAGGTGTGCCTCTGTGTGGTGGTGACAGTGTCACATAATCAAAGAGCTGGAAAGGATCTTCAGGGTTAGCTCATACAGTGATACTTTTAGGAAAATGAGGCCCGGGGAGAATAAATGCCATGTTCTGAAATGTTCTGTGCACATAATCACTATCAGTGGATGAGGCTAGTTTGCATTTTAAAAGAATCCCATCTGAAATTCCTTTATAATTGAAAAATGTATTAACATACCCAACACACACATACATAATGATCTGAAAGAAAATTCAACTTTAATAACCATGGCTCTAAAAATAATTATTACATTTAAAAATTAAGAGTATTTCTTTTTTTTTTTTAATTTTGTTGTGGAAATAAAAAAAAACAATATTGACGCAAATTACAGGAAAAATTCATTTCCATACAAAGGTATGCCTCCCTTTCCCCCCCAAAAAAACCATCATCCTCCTTAACCTCTCGATTCAAATCTTAACTTATAGAAGGACAAGAAGCATTTGTCCAGCTCGATCCAATCCCATTCAGTGCACCAGATGAAAATGCTCCAGGCAGACCAGATTTGACATTATCAGTTAATAAGCAGTGTGAGATAAGAAAATTGAAGTTTTCTCCACTTTGATTTGGCAGGAATCATAGCTTCAATGCAGGCAGGCAGAAATTCACTGACGCTCATTCCGTTCTTTTTCTCACTGCCAGCCCTGTTTATGTCTTCTCCCATTTTACTGCAGAAGCAGTAGCAGAGTATAGTAAACAAACAAACAAAAAAATCAGATCTGCTCACTCACTGGACCACAGACTGGAGAAAGTGTGGGAAGAAAGACTTGAACTCTAGAACCTTCCATATGTGTGACAGTGAGGCGTGAGTGACCTCTAATGCCACATTTCCTTACGGAATTGCAGAGATATCCCTTAACCCCACATGTTTGTAAGATGGCATCTCACACATGCTTGGCGCCCAAAGTGAGAATTATTAGCATGGTTCCACTTTTCCTATTTGACACAGTTTTGTCCAAAAGGAAATTCAAATACATAAAATTCGCATTTTGAAAATGAGATTGAGGACACATCACAAACCTACTAATTATTAGTCCTGTTCTATTTAAACTGACAGCCCCATTCAATAATTCTTCTCGATCTGTAGATCTAACTTTTCATCCCCTCACCCCCAGGGCACCAGAGCCCTTGCTGGGTTTACATGTGGTTGTGAGCCATCTGAGGTGGTGGGAACTGAACTCCGGTCCTCTAGAAGAACACTAGATGCTCTTAACTTCTGAGCTATAGCCCTAATTTTTTTTTATTGGATATTTTCTTTATTTACATTTCAGATGTTTTCCCCTTTCTAGGTCTTCCCTTCTCAAACTCCCTATCCCATCCTCCCTCCCCTACCTCTGTGAGGGTGCTCCTCCCCACACCCACTCCAACCTTCCCACCCTGACATTCCCTACACTGGGGCATCGAACACCTTCAGGCCCAAGGGCCTCCCCTCGCACTTATGTCCAACAAGGCCATCCTCTGCCACATATGCGGCCACAGACATGGGTCCCTCCATGTGTAATTTTTGGTGGGTGGTACAGTCAGAGGGAGCTCTGGGGAGTCTGGCCAGATTGCTTCCTCCATAGAGCTGCAAACCCCCTCAGCTCCTTCAGTCCTTTCTTCAACTCCTCCATCTGGGACCCCATGCTCAGTCCAACAGTTACCTGCGAGCATCCTCCTCTGGATTTGTCAGTATCTGGCAAAGCCTTTCAAGTGACAGCCATTTCAGGCTCCCATCAGCAAGAACTTCCCGGCATCCACAGTAGCTTCCAGGTTTGGTGACTATATATGGGATGGATACCCAGGTGGGGAAATCTCTGGATGGCCTTTCCTTCGGTCTCTGCTCCATATTTCCACCTGTATTTTGTTGCCCCTCCTCAGAAACACTGAAGCACCCACACTTTAGTCTTCCTTCTTCTTGGGCTTCATATGGTCTATGAACTGAATCTTGGGTATTACAAACTTTTGGGCTAATACACACTTATCGTTGAGTGCATATCATATGTGTTCTTTTGTGACTGAGTTACCTCACTCAGGATGATATTTTCAAGTTCCACCCATTTGCCTGCGAATTTCATGATGTCATTGTTTTTAATAGCTGAGTAGTAGTAGTCTATTGTGTAAATGTACCACATTATCTGTATCCATTCCTCTGTTGAAGAACATTTGGGTTCTTTCCAGCTTCTGGCTATTATAAATAAGGCTGCTATGAACATAGTGGAGCATATGTCCTTGTTATATGTTGGAGCATATTCTGGGTATATGCCCAGGAGTGGTATAGCTGGGTCCTCAGGTAGTGATATGTCCAGTTTTCTGAGGAACCACCAGACTGATTTCCAGAGTGGTTGTATCAGCTTGCAATCCCACCAACATTGGAGGAATGTTCCTCTTTCTCCACATCCTCCCCAGCATCTGCTGTCACCAGAGATTTTCATCTTAGCCATTCTGACTGGTGTGAGGTGAAATCTCAGGGTTGTTTTGTTTTGTACTTCCCTGATGACTAAGGATGCTGAACATTTCTTTAGGTGCTTCTCAGCCATTCTAGTTTCCTCAGTTGAGAATTCTCTGTTTAACTCTGTTCCCCATTTTTTAATAGGGTTATTTGGTTGTCTGGAGTCTAACTTCTTGAGTTCTTTGTATATATTGGATATTAGCCTCTATCAGATGTAGGATTGGTAAAGATCTTTTCCCAATCTGTTGATTGCCGTTTTGTCCTATTGATAGCGTTCTTTGCCTTACAAAAGCCCTTGCCAATATACAGTGTCCTTTGAAGCCCAGATGGTTTTCTCCAGTTTGACTGGAGTAATGTTTGGTTTTGTGTCTAATTTCGATGCTTTCATTATCATAATTAAGGAGTTCTTGCTTCCGGGCAGTGGTGGTGGCACACACCTTTAATCCCAGCACTTGGAAGGCAGAGACAGGCAGATTTCTGAGTTCAAGGCCAGCCTGGTCTACAGAGTGAGTTCCAGGACAGCCAGGGCTACACAGAGAAACCCTGTCTCAAAAAACAAAAAACAAACAAACAAAAAAGCTGTCAAGGAGTTCTTGCTTAATCCGATCAAGGTTATGTCTCCTAATAGCTTTATAGCTTTTGCTGTCTAACCTGACTGTGACTTATTTTGACATTTTTCTCTTGTGTTTTACCTATTTGTCCCAGTCCCATTCATTCAAATAAAATACCATCATTTCCACAAGGATATGCCTTGGTGTCCTTGTAATAAAGCAGTTGATAGAGGTAAACATTTGTTTCCCTAGATTTTATACTCCATTCACTTAACCGTTGTTACTAAGAGGGTTATAACTACACAATAACTTCTGAGAGTCAGAACAGGGAGTGCTCAGAGATTATTCTTTCTTATTTTCTCTTATTTTACTGATTCTGCATCTCCTCATTTCTGTATATATTTAGAACCTGCTTTTAGAAGGAAACTTCAGCAGAGATGCAGTGAATCAGAAGTCCATGTAAAACCACTGCAGTCTCATCTGTGATCATTATCTTCTGATGTAGTAGGGGGAGATTTGAACAACCAACCAAAGAGCATACACGTCTGGCCCTAGCCCTCACCCTGCACATATGTAGCAGATGTGCAGCTCGTTTTTCATGTGAGTCCCAAACATGAACTTGAGCATGAATTAGAGCAGGGACTGTCCCTAATGCTGCTTCCTGTAGTTGGAATATGTTCTCTTAAGTGGGCTGCTTTGTCTGACCTCAGTAAGAGAGGATGTGCCTAGACCTACATAGACTTAATGTGCCAGGGATGGGGGATACCCAGAGAGGGCCTCCACTCTCTTAAAGGAGAAAGAAAGGCGGTTGGAGGAGGGACTGTATGTGTGGAGATGGGGAAGGACTGGGAAGAGGGTATCAATTCAGATGCAAAGTGCAAAAAAATAAATAAATAAATGGAAAAAAATTGGAGATTTTCTATTATTTGTACATGTTTAAATTCTTTTCAAAATATTTTGTTCTTATCGCTCATATTTTGTTCTTATTCACTTTTAACTTCCTTTGCTTTAGTCATTCAATTCTATCCTAAATGGAATTGATTTTTAATTAAATATTTCAACTTTTTTTCTTTTCTAGTGCATTGTAATTTTTTGCATGGATATTGTGTCTTGAAAACTTGCCCAATATGTTAGCTAGCTCTGAAGCTAATTTTAATTCTGTTAGTGTTTCTATTTATCAAATCATGACCTCTACAAATGGAATTAGTTTTATCATTTGCTTAGCAATCTGAGCATGGTTTATTTGTTCCAATCTAGGTAGACCCTCCAGTAGATGATAAAATAATTAGAAGAGGACAGCTGTATTTTGTGCCAAGCTCAGGCAGAAGTACTCAGTCCTTCCACAGAACACTCAGTTCAACTGGTAGTATTTTCATAGGTGCCAAATCATGAGACTGAGCAAGCAGTTGCTGTCTTTCTAGGGTTTTTTTTTGTTTTTCGTCTTTGTTTTTTGATATTGCTACAATGACAAGGAGTGGAACTTCGCCAAATGCTTGGCTATTATTGGTGTCCTACTCTGATGATCAAAGCAACTTTTGACCTATTCTATTAATATGGTCAACTGAATAATTTTTCAAATATTTAATCAATCTTGTATTCCTGAGGCAAACCATGGATCTTGCTGTGTAAAACATCTCAAGTCATTTCATTGAGTTTGCTGGATTGGAGTTATTTTGGTTTTCTGGTTTTGTTTTTGTTATAATGATTGTATTTATACAGTCTTTTAGTTTGAAGATGTTGTGTCTGATTTGAGTATCAAGATAGTACTGTCATCCCAGAGTGACTGAACCTTTATCTTCCCCTTTGATTTCTAACGATGGTATAGAAATTTTGAGTGTGTACTCTCATTTTCACTCATATCAAATAACATTTTGGGGCTTTTCATCAGTTAATTTTTGTTTCTTTCACCATTTTTATGACTGTAATATCTCCTTCGTCCTTCCTCCCCTCAAAACTTCCCATCTGCCTCCTTCAGCTCTTCTTCATATACAGGAGCTCTTTTCATTGTTATTGCATTCATATAAGTATTTTTATAAACACTATATGTTACTAACAATGACCTGTTCAATCCATGTAACATTACTTGTATATATGTTTTCAGATTTTTTTAGTGCCTCATGATTTTCTTTTTGTTGACTCATTATTACTCTAGGAGTGTTTAACATCCATGACAAGCTCAACCTCTCTGCTTTTTAAAAGCTTTTTGTATTGATTGACTTTTGCTGCTGTTTCCTTTGTAATGACCATACTTCCCAGTTTATCTTCTTGTCCTCAGAATACTTGTGCCAAAACACTGTCCTCAAAATTTGGCTGTCTGTAATAGTCATGCTTTCCTCAGCATTTGATTTTATTATTTACCATTATTTATTCGTTTAGTGGTTCTCGTTGAGCTAATGTTCCATACCCTTAGTTTTTAGTGTGTAGCCACAGACTTCCTCTCTTTGGCTCTTAATAGTAAGGTTTCTTTGAATTCTCTTTATCAGTGTGCCACTAGGCTCTGCCAAGAGTCTCGTGTGTGTCAGTTCCAGCCTTGGTGCCCAGAAGTGTTCGGTCCTTGTATAGAAAAGGTTCCAGCTTCATTGTCAACAGTGCTAAGGTTTTAGCACATTCCCAGTGTCTGATGGACTTTGCAGAGCCTGCACATGCACATAGCCTTCACGACAACCCCAGTAGTACACTCAAGTTTCTCAGCCACCTACTAGAAGCACACTATTCCCCAAATTTCCCTATAATCTTTCAGCTCTGATTCTCACCAAGTATCTGTCTCAGGCAGCTGTGATGTTTGAGACGTCATGCGATTCTTTCTCTCCTTTTTCTTTTTTAACTAATCTCTGGGAAAGGGTTTTTGCTCAATAACCTTTAATGCACTTAAATGCAAACAAATCCTCTGAAAGACTTTTCTAAGACTCCATCAAACAGGTCAAGTAGTGATAATGATGTGGGTGGGGCTCTTACAAACCTGGTTCCCTCCTCTAAGGATTTTTAAGCTGCTTCATGTTTTCTGGTTTCCAGAAATATTCTGGGGGTGGAGAAATCGGCAAGTATGGATCTTTCTGTTCTTATGAACTGTCATCATTCTTGCACAAATGCATCCTGCATTGTCACAGCACTGCTACAACTTTGATTTTTTTTTTCCTCTAGTTTTGAAAAAGATATTCTCAAAATTTTTCCCATACTCTCATTACTTCTACAGAGATTTTCAGAGTTCTTTAATCCTCAATTCCATGAATGGTTCTTCAGATTTTTTTTTAACTTAGGGATATTTAATATATTGAAAATCTCTAATTTTTTTCATTCACTTATAGAAATACTTATATCAGTCCCATTGAGTTAGAATCTATATATAAATGTCCTCATGTAAGACTATAAATTCTCAACACAGTAGCCATACTGTCTATTTGAATCAGGTGGATCTAGATAGTCCTGGCTCAGTGAATTACATACTTTGTGAACAGTAAGTTTTTAAACTTTTTAGTCTTGTTCTTCAAGTAATACTTACCTACTAGTGTCACTGTGAATAAGGGTTATTAGACAGATAAAGAAATCAACACTTAATCGACTTCCCCAATCATGATTTTTTTTTTTAATTGTTGTTTCATTTTAAGCTGTTCTCCCATGGATAGAATGTCTAGCTTCAGGGCTTGGTTCCTTAGGATACTAATGCCATCTGCTAGAAATGCCACTATGGTGCCAACCAAAGAAAATGGATGTTGTGTAGCCATTTCCTCTCAATTGAAATGGTCCTTCCTCCTTGGAGGAGCAAGGTTCACAGAACAAAAACCAATGTAAAAGAACTTACTATGAAGTTCTAATACGTGGCCCTTCCTCTGGGTTAGAAAAGGAGTTAAGCCCTTGCTAGAGAGAGCCTGCCTTGCCTGCAACTCTTTGAGGAAACTTTGTGATTCAGCTTTCTACAGTTCTAACATAGCCTTTCCCATGATGCAGCTACATTTGAGTCCCTCATATCCCCAAGAGCAATTCTAATAAACTCCTCAAACTAGATGAGTGGAAATGGTTCTTTGGTCTGTCTTCAGTGCTCTATTTGGGATAAATAGGGTTTTGTTCATATCTCATATCTCCGTTATAGACACCAGGCAACCATGGAACACAGTAATAAAAAGTCATTAAATATAGTAGTCTATTCTCCCAAAACCTGAAGTAATTAATATTTTTTTCCTAGAAGAAAGATGTGCCAAACAACACACACACACACCACGCACACACACACCAGAGAGGGGCACAGGGACAGGGATAGATAAATGCACACAGATATGTGTGGGACTGTAAAAGAATAGCTTGGCTCCTCATCAAGCATAGGCCTCGAAACTCAGACCCTAATGGGACGGTAGGTGTGTTCACCCTTGTTCCCAGACTCCAGGCTCTTGACAGGAGGCCAAAGACCTCCATTGATCAGTGTCTTTCAGTCACATAGGGCAACACCCCTACCAGCCCCGCCACAGGTAGACTACAAGCCTCAGGGCCTTGAGAGATCTCCATATTAATGAGATACCTAAGGGCCAGAGGGTGTAGCCAATTAAGCATTCCTTCCAAGATCCTCCTCCCTCCCTATTTAACTCAGGTCTGCCCTGAAGTCGGGAGGTGGTACAGATCCACTTTCTGCCATGACAATAAACATTTTAAAACCATGGACTTCCTTGTGACTTTGGGACCCCGCTATGGGGAACCAAGGAGAAGGTCTTTGACTACCCTACCAAGCCGCTGCTTAATCTCCTGCCAGAAGACTTCTCTACATTCCTGCTCACCAACTCAAGCAAGCTAGCCAACCCAGCCACGAGAGTGCTGGTAACCAAGAGTCTCTCTCATCTGCAGGCACCGCCAGAGCTCTCCCTCTTATCCCTCTAGGCTGCGGGCTTGCCCGTATGCCCTGCCATCTAAGTTCTTCCACCAGTTTTCCAGTCAGCTGCTCAATCCCAGAGATCCCCACTCAGGAACTCTACCCCCAAGGGACTTAGGGCTGAGAACTCTCCACACCCAAGCAGAACCTCATGGCTTCTCAGCCCAGTGTTCACCCCGTGCTGCTTGGAGTGAACTCAGTCAAATTCCCGTGCTTCTGCCTCCCTGAGCCGTGGCAGACATGCTGGATCCACAACTCCACCCAACAGGACCCACGCCCATGAGCCAGCTACAGCCCCGCAGATGTACATCTGTGCTTTCCAGTGGTTTGTGGTATTAAGCCCTTACTTTTCAGTGTTCTCAAAAGGAGCAAATTCCAATAGAAATACCTCTTCATGGTACAAGTGGTTCTTTTAATTATAAATTTTTCTAATACTCACAATTGATTTCAAATGTTTCTTATAGAGTCACAACTTTTACTAGACTCACAGATTTTTTTAAATCAAAGAAGGGTCTGGCTGTAGCCAGTAAAGGAAATTTAAAAAAATAAATAAATAAGACATCAACTTCCCATTTTACAAGAGGTGACCTAATATTAACAAGTCAACTGTTATTGGAACAAGGTAAAGAATACACTTTTATAAAGCAAGAGTCTCATAAAGCTTCTAATTTAGTAATAATTAACAGAAATGATAATTATCAAATGAGCCAAATCATAACAGTACTTAGTATGTTATAGTCATTAAAATCATAGAGTTTCTACAGGAAAATGATGATATATTTTATGTACATTAAATAATTGAATTATAAAATAATTCATAAAACATGATCAAATGATGATCGGAGAAACCAATATTCAAACTACAGAAAGCTCAACAGGCTTAAATATTCCCAAAATGTGGATGCTAACCGTTTTTATATCTTAACCATTAATTTTTGGTTTTGATCTTAGTTTGAGGACTTTTTCATTTTTATTTTTTGTTTGGGTTTTTTTTTTTCTTTTGGATTGGCTTATTTTTATTTTCTTCTCTGTCTAAGAATAGAATTCTTAAATTTTCTTCGGTGAATGGTACTTTTATTCATTATGGAACATATTAGTGTGAATTTGGATCTTTTTCCTTAATATTTCTACTGTCTGTAGTTGGCATAATACATTTTCTTCTAAAATAACCATTTAGGCAGTGTGAGTCCTGGTGGGCCAACAAATACGCACTGGGTTTCTCCCATATATTTACCTCTTTCTTACTGTCCAAGCTTCAACACAGTTGAAGACGGCTGGTGGTCAGGTTGGGAAGGACTCCTCCAGAAAGGCCAAGACAGTTCTCTATGGGCCTTATTCATGAACACATGAACTCTAAGACAATGAGCCACACTTGTTGCAAGTGAGAAGAATGACCCCTTGTCACTTGCAACTTACTGTTGGTAGAGATGAAGAATCAAACTCTCTCATCAAGGCTACAGCCTCCCGTGGTGTTGTCAGCCACACACCCACAACAGTCTCATGGGGAAAAAAGGATGAAGAAATATTCTTAATGGCTCTCTAGCATTCGTGATTCCAGTGGACTGTATCTCTGTGAAAAACACAATTTTGCCTTTTTGTGATTCTACTGAATAAGTTGGAGGTTTACAGAGCTTTCCAACCAACTTAATTTCTATATTTGTTTTAAACATATGTAAGTGTTATTGTAGCTTCAAAGTTGTTACTGGTTTTGAGGTAGTGGTTTTTTATTGATTTGGGTATTTAAAAAAATCTTTGGATTTTAATTATGAAGCAGAAATTATATTAACAAACATTTGATTTTGTACAGATATTTTTCTTTCCATTCTGATGTATAAGCTCAATAAAGGTTATATCACACACACACACATACACACACACACACACACACACACACACACACACACACAGTTAAAGACACCCTACAGGCCTGTGGGTGAGGTAGAAGATGGTTGGGTACTCATTACAATGAGTAAGTATGTGATGGAGAGATGGAAAAGAAAGAGAAGCTGTGGATGTCTTACAGAAGTTACAACCTGTCTGGTAGGTAACCTGAGGTGACTACACATGCTGTCTCTAGTGACTAGTGCTGTGACATACGCCAAATGGAGGTATCTCTGTTGCATGTTGACATAGATTCCTTTGTCTGGATACCCACTCAGAAGTGACGAAGCTGCACCATGTGGAATTTTTTCTTGGTACTATTCACACCTTCTATTTGAAACCACTGCACTGATTTTTAACGCTGCTTACATGTACCTATTGCCCAACTTATTCAGAAATACTTTTCATAATGTATTCCTCCTAGATATTATCTTTTTGTGTGTATTCCTCTCTTGGTCCCACTGTAGTTCCTAATGCAAATCAACACGAATCACTTCTACTAAAGTTGCCAATGGTGCATCTGTGGCCAAAATAATAAGCTCAACTTCCTACCTTATTCTTACTGTACTCTAGGCAATGATTAATAGAATTGACAGCTTCTCTTGGAATTCTCCCCACTAGGGGAAATCCTTTGGGTTCCTTTGATCAGCTCAGCCACTTTTGCCTTCCATTATTAGCTGCCTTGCTCCTTTCTGACAGACTTTCTCAACACCTTACACAGATTCCCTTACTTTCCACCTCCCCATCTACTGTTTGGCTGGCCTCATCTTTTCAATGGCTTAAACAAGTCACTTTCAAAGCTACCTCCCTTATTCACAGATGAGCTTCAAGTTTCCTTTTCATCTCATTCCCTCTTTTAAACTTTCTTTTGGATGCCTTCCAGGAAGCCAGACAGCCCTTCTGAAAAGGAATTCTTGACTTTAACTCAAAATACTTTACAAGCTTGCTCTTCCTCTGTCAGGAAGTGCTAAGCTAAGAACCTAAAGGATCCATTCTTCCTTGCCCTCACTTCCCAAGCCTGTCCATCAGGGATTCCTATCAGTTCAACAACCAAGTTACATCTCGCCTCTTTCCACATAACCAGGGCTGTGACTACAGCCTGACAATGACTACAGCCTGTGGAGACACTGTCTTTCCCTCAGGCTGCCTCCTGGTCAGTTCCTGCTCCTTCTGTTGACCTCTGCTAATCCATTCTATACCCACTGCAGCAGAGAAAACTTTCAGAAATTAAAAATGTAAACCAGATCTTGTTAACATCTGCTTAATCCCCTTCAGGGTTTCTCATTGTAATTGGAATGAACTCCAAAGGCTTTATGTGCCTCAGCTTCTGTCTGATGTTAGCTCCTCTTGGCCTTCTCATGCCTGTTCGATGCACACCAGCTGCACTGGCCCCCATTCAATTTTCAGAACAGGCCAAGTTCTCTGTCTAGTGGACACTTCTCGAATGGATTCCCATGGCTGGCATTTCAGATCCTATGGGTCTCTGCTCACATTTACATCTCAGCCCGGGGAGCCCTTTTATGACCACTCTGTAGAAGTGGCACTCTTTTCCCTGTGCTGTCTGTCACTGCAATTACCTAGGAAAGCATATGATTTTGTTCCTCCATGGTCCTTTTCTGCATCAAACGCCATCTTCACATTACAGTGTACCCACTGGTTCATCTTTGTAATCACATCCTTATTTCTTGGAAGTATTTTCCTTTATCTCTGAAATGATGCTCACTACTAAATTACATCTTATTCTTTTGCTCTATAAGGAGATGTTTATTATTTTTAAATTCATTTTCTTTACTGTGTCCTTCTTTATTCTGACCCATTCACAGAATACTAGTCTGCCATTTTAAATGTGTTTTTCTTTAATTGCTAATTCTTGGAGCTGTATATTTTATTTAAATACATATTATTGGCCTTTATTCTTTCTTTCCTTGCCGTTCATTGTTTGAAAGTTTAGTCTTGGTAAGTAGACCAGGTTGTCCTCAATGGCTAATTGCCCCTGCCTCAGCCTCCCAAGTAACAAATGTGAGACTTTGTTGCCAGCTTCCTCTCTACTTTTTTCAGTCAGTAGTATCCCTTTAAAATCTTTGTTACTCTGTATCCAACTAGCCACTGCTTTGAAATGTAACACACTGTTACACATGCGTACTCCATCTATTTGTTGCCTCAAGCTTCCCACTATTACTAACAAGCCCATGACAAATATCTCTGTACATATCCATACAAATGTGCTTCTCTGGAGAAAAAACTGTCTAGAAGTTCATGAGCTATAAGAAATGGCAGCATTTAACTTGACTAAGCATTTCTGCAGAACTAAACCCTCAGGAATGCCTGCTTTAAACACCTCTGCAATGAGGGTCACCAGGCTGCCTCATGTTCTAGCTGCTATTTCAGCCCTTGCCATGTTTTCTAGTGTTTGCTCACTTGGCCAGTATAAAATAATTGCTTATTTTTACATTTTGTTTTCCAATTTTGCAAACTTAAGCAAGTCTGTCTATATTTGTCAGCTACATGGAATTTCATTTCTCTTCCAGACCACAGGCCGTTTTTATTACTGGGTTTTATAAATGAGGACTGAGTTTCATCAGATTCTTCATCTGTATCCACTGAGTCACATTTTAACAGTCATTCTATGAAGTGATAAATTATCTTAATTTATTCTTCGCAGCCTAGGAAAAACATTATAGTTGTTCTTAGTATATTATTTACAGTGTTCTGTTTAGAAATTAATTATTATTTAGGAAAGGAATAAATGGGCTTAAATTTTTATTTTTGTACAATTTTTCTATGTTGTGTAGTCAAAATGACAGTAACATCAAATAGTATTACATGAGAAGCAATAATTATAGGGATAATATATACTATATTTCTTAGTCAATATCTATTTCTAGACTGAATTGCACTATGCTGGCATTGATCTTTCTCATATATCTGGTTATTTGGGGTTGGGAACTCATTTTTCATCACAGAGGCTTCTGAGTATGTTCTAAGTGTTATGGTTTTAACATATGGCTTGCTGATTTGGCTCTCCGTGTTGCAGCTTCTGAGCTGTCTGCTTCATATTGCCATAGAAACTTCCTCTTGTTTCCTCCATATGAGCTACTTTATGGTCTGTGGTCCAAGGATCATTTGCTTCTTCATTCTGGAGAGTGAATATGAATACTGTCCATTCATCTTGGTATAAGATACATTTGAAGATGTACTTATACCAGTATCTTCTGTTTAGCCTTATGGAATTTGGACATTTTATTTACTTATGAGCATAGTATCTCTCTGTCTTCTGAACTGTATAAGTTTCAAACAGTACAGACTTTTGCTACCAATAGTTTTTGTTATTAATAGTAATAACTTGATCCTTATAGTTATTGAAAATGCTTGTGAATGGATTGAAAATACTTGTGAATGGGTGGACACCTGTGACTTCATGTTTTTTACGAGCCCCGGTGTAAAAGATAGAGCTTCAGATGTTAGTGTTATATTGCTACATTCTATAATCCAAAAGTGACAGCTTAGTTGGAGAAAATTGATTGCCGGGGATAGTTCTTTGATGATAGCTTATTCTTAGCCCATTTGTGTATGTTTGTGTTTTTACTTCAGGTTTTTGGCTATTTTTTTTTTTAATGGGTAAACTTCTGGTCTATACATATGAAGGCAAACAAGTGCATATGCACCTAAATACATACATGCACATGCACCCAAATCTTCGGTGCCACAATATTTTGTCCAAGTGCATGTGGACTATCAACCATGGACTGAGTCTTCTGAAATAATGAACCAAAGTAAATCCTCACTTTTTTTTTTAATTATTACTTTCACTTTTTTACAGTCCAGTCATTACCCTCCTCCCAGCCTGTCCCCACTTTAGTTTCTCATCCCATTTCTCCTCCTTCCTGTCTCCAAGAGGATGTCTCCCTACCAGGCCTCCCTACTCCCTGGGCCTCAAGTCTCTCAAGGGTTAGGCATCTCGGCTCCCACTGAGACCAGACCAGGCAGTCCTCTGCTGTATATATGTTGGGGGCCTAGGACCATATCTTATATGCTGCCTGTTTAGTAGCTCAGTGTCTGAGAGATTTCAGAGGCGCAGGTTAGTTGAGACTGCTGATTAGTTGCCCTCCTCCTCAGCTTCTTCCAGCCTTTCCCTAATTCAAACACAGTGGTCCCCAACTTCAGTCATTTGGCTGGGTGTAATTATCTGCATCTGTCTCAGTCAGCTGCTTGCTGGGCCTCTCAGAGGATGGCCATGCTGGCCTCCTGTCTAGTAGAAAGACAGGGCATCAAGTGGAGAAATGGGGTTGCCATCCCACAGTTAATCCTGACTTAAGTTGTTTTGTCAGGTATTTGGGCACAGCTAGAAAAAAAAATAATTTAAATGGTGTCAAATTGAAGAATGTAAATACAAATTCATTTAAAAAATACTTTTTACCAAGTTTCCTAGTTAAGTCTCAAGAAAAGGAAAATGGAGCCACAAACAAAACAAGAACTGGAAGATCTAAAATGAAAATATAACAGGAAGCATCATCCTTGTAGAATGTGATTAATTCATAATTTAATCTAAAATTAAAAATTTGTTGAGTAGATATTCCAAATGTAGATAAAGTGAAAGTAGCTATAAATGAATGCATATAAATTATAAGGTTATATGTATATTGCATGTCATTGACATCGTGAGTAAGATTAGGAACAAATTTTTGAGAGAAACGTATATGTATGTTAAATTAAATGGCTGATAACCAAATTCTAAAAATTTTCCCGTGGAAGAAATGCTAATAAGAAAAGAGTTTTTGAAATGTGTACATTCATTAAAAAGTGGCCATATTGGTCCATTCAAAGAAAGGTAAGAAATTCTGAAATAACAAAAAATATTTAAGGTATCTTAAGCATTATAAAGGTGTCACACGCTGTTCTGTTTGGGATTTAGACAGGTAGGCCTAGTTCAGAATGACCTCTAATGGTATAAGTAGGCTCTTTCCTCTTCAGTATTATATCTCTCAGACTAACTCAAGATTATTCACCAGCATGCAAAATTATTCCAGAAAAGAATAGTGGAGGGCCAGGTCTTTTGAAGCCTAAACTTTAAACTGGATCAGCATTTTCTTTCCTCATTGTTCTCCTGGCAAAAGACAATACAAGCTAGTGGAAAAGATACTACCTCTTGATAGGGGCAGTTTACAAAGTCACCTTGAAGAGGACACTATGGAGAGCAAGCCATTTTAATTGAAGCTCTTGGTGCTAACAACCTGAAAACTCAAAAGCATCTTCCAACTCAAAGAGCCTTTTGTAAGAAAGAGCTGTAAACTAAACAAGGCAATACATGTTTTAGGGTTACTGTCTTCAAATCCAAATCTATGGGTAAATCCTTAGGAATTTATTCTCTGTTGGGTGTAGGCTAGGTGTGGTACTATATTCTGGTGATAGAAGACTGGGACAGCAGTCTGGAACGTTTTCCAAGGGAAGACACCAACACTCCAGCAACTGTGTATAATATCTGGGAAACCTTCCAAATATTATCCAAGTAGAGTATTGAAGGACTGGCGAGTGAAGAGATAGTCTAGAGGTGAAAAAAAAAAAAAATCTGAAGATATGCAGAAGAAAAAGTCAGGTGTTCAAAAGACACCTTTCCTCTTGTTTTACCTCAATGACATAAGACCTCTATAGAAGTACAGCACTATTTTCACCTCTCTTGATTTTCTACTAGTCTTTTCCCTCCTGCCCTGCTCACTGCTGCACCTGTATTCTAGTATACACGTCAGCAGTATACATTGGTCAAGTATACGCTAACTAGTCTACACTATATCCACCTTGCCTCTCTCCTGTCTCCTGCTCCCAGGATTTATAAGGACATTGCACTCCATCTTCCTGATCTTATGATTTTTTCTCCAAAATCTTAGATAGATTGTTGTTTTTAACTTTCATGAAGATAAATAGCACTCAGGATGATTACTCTTTGAAAGTATTTATAATCTGATATCAATTTCTTCTTGCTATTTAACCAATCAACTGAAAGGAACAAAATTCTAGAAAATTATGTTAAACCGATGCTAGATGATAAAAGAATAAAGTCCCACAGGCTATAATTTGTGTTTTGGCTCTTTGAAGGTATTAATTTATAAAGAGTCGAAGCTGTGTGTTCTTTAAAATACATTAGACCCCTTCAGTCTTCAAAAATAAAGTAAAATAAAACATAAATGCATGGAGACATAAGAAGGTATCTGCAAAAAGCACTTTTATGCATAAAGTTGCATAATGAAACACAAACCCTCTGCTAATTTCATTAGGGATCTATTAAGTTACCAGGACTCTAATACACAAATTGAATAATTATCTTCTTCAACAGCAGGAGGACAATTTACCAGAAGAAGAAACCATTTAGATGGCACAATTAAGTTATATTTCTTCTTTTCTTGCAGATAAATTAAAGAGATGAGCATTGGTGTCATCTATTGTTTTCAGAGTTTCCCCATGGTTTTGATCCTTGTCTAGCTTTACCAACACGTACTGTTAACTTCCCACTATGACACAGTGACCATGTACAAAGCCATTCCCCTTGCCTCTTTCCTCACCTAAACTAGCCCTAGTTCTAGCCTCAGAAGCAGAGCCTCATGGACCTAGCCTGTCCCAAGGGGATGGGGGTGGGGAAATGTCATGTGACTACCCCCCAATAGACAAAAGTGTCTACCAGATACACAGAGATAAGAAAAAGACATTCAGTTTTCTCCTTATCTCATGGTTGCTTCCAGACATGTGGAATCGTAACAATAATCTTATAACCATGAGGGAATCCTGCCACATGACAGACACAAGGTAGAAAGAGTCTTGAAGGCTTCCCTGCACCCCCTAATTAGCTGAGGCGGGGGGGGGGGACATATCTACCTTATGCAACAAAATAAATTTCTCATGGTTAATTCTTAGCTTCGTTGACCTCTTAATTACAGCAGAACGAGTTTAAAATAAGCAATACTCTCTAACTAAAGATTTTTTTTGTTGTCACCTTTTACAGGGCATGATGAGATAAGAGCAGTGACACATCAGACCTCCCATAGGTACTAAAGAGAACTCATCATTGCTAAAGAGTGAGCTCTCTACAATAATTTAGCTCTCAGCTTTAGAGACTGAAGGAACAAAGAAATGCTTCCACCTTGTAATAAGCAAATAATTTCAAAGGTCTGTCGAAGTGTTCATCATTCTGTTGTTACCCTTACAAAGATATATAGATTCCTAAGTCCACTGCACACACCTCCAAGACATGGACACAACTTCATCACCTATCAATAGACTTTAGAGGCTTTTCTCATCATAGGTAGCTATGCTATGATAGATGTGCTATTCTGTTTTATTATCTCTATAATATATTCTATAAAATCATTTTTAAACCTCAAGTATATTCAGTGAAATTTGTTTTGTTTTATACTTAAAAACAAAAGGAATCAACTAAACTATTTTTCCATAGGGGAAAAAATATCTCTCAACTGATATCTACTAGTATCCAATGGGTAAATTGTGACTCAACAGCCTTCTCAGACTGTCTTCTGTTGTTGGAATAACGAATCACATATTTTCTTATTAAACCTCAAAAGTACTTAGCTTCACTGACTAAATTTCATAGTCCAAAATACCAGGATAAATGCATGAGTGACCTCACAGGACTCACAAGAGGCTAGCTTAAAACATTACATAAATGTGCTCGTTACAGTAGGCTATCATTACCGTTCTTATTTGAGTTGGTTTTCATTTGTAATTTCTTAAAGAAAAGCTCCTCTGACCCTCAGTTGTTTTGGCTTTGGATTTCATCATAAAATAAAACCAGGATTAACTTTTAAAAAGAAAAAAAAAAAGGCAGCAGATGCCATTGCTCTGTATAGTTCTTATATATTATGCTTGCTGCTTACCACCTCAAATGGTAGAGCCATGGCTATCACTATTTACCAGGTTCAAGCTGAACATCAGTGCTATTGGCACAATGGAAGCCTGGGTTCCTTATAGAAAATCCATCAGACAACACCACACTAGGAGTACAGCCAGTACTGGCATGTACTGCAGCTTTTAGGCCGCCTCGGATCCTCATGCGAAATAAAGGAATTGGGATAGATGACCTTTGTGTTCCTTTTAAAGTCTCACATTTCACCCCTGTTGTGACCCCCGTGGATACAGGATAGATTGCCTGTATTGATTACACCTTAAGAGTGGAGCTGAGCTAGGTTCTATTTAATCAGTCCTACAGGTACAGATTCCTTTCCCGGCTATAAAATTTAGAAAGCTCAGAATCAGAGAGGTTAAATGATTTTCCCAGCACACCATCTGGCATGTTTATAATTTCCTGTTGCAGATTGCTTATTTCTAGCCACCAACAAATGGCTAAATTGAGAGCAAGTCTGGAATGTAATGACAAAGCCCCAGCATGGTACTACACTTTCAAACCTGCAGATACCTGAGCTAAGTCCACACCACCCTTAGCAAACTTTACATGTGAAAGTGGAAAGCTACAAAATCAATTTTCACTTCTAATTGTTTTTGACAAACATGATCCATGTTTGCTTCTCTAGAGGCAAGATCTTTATCATGTTCTCCATCCTATTCTAGATGATAATTTACTTTTTACTATACAGTCTCACAATAATTCCAAACATGGTTCATTATGGTCAGTGACAGAGAGAAATGTTTGAAATAAGCAATGCTACATCTCATTTGATTTTTGACATTTTTATTGAGGTTTTTTTTTTTTTTTTGAAGTTTCTAGTTCACTTAACAGCTGGACATCTAACATATATATCATTTTATTTTGAAAAATGAGAGTGTATTCTAGATGCCACCCACTTGCCATTGTAATAGATAGAATTACTGATTATATATACCCTTCTCAGCAGCAAGAGGATACACAATTGCCTCCCAGGACTGTGATAAGAAGATGGCAGTTACAATTGGCACCTAGAGAAACAATACATAATTGCCATCCACTAAACTAACAGAAAGAGAGGGAGACAGAGATTATCTGCACAATAGCCCAAGCAACAGACAGAATCAACAACCCTCAGCCCTTATTTTGAGCAGAGGAGAAAGAAGGCAATTTGCTCTCAGAAGTACCAACTCAGGAGAAATCTTTTGTTGAAAGACGACTCATATTACAACTTTTACAAGTTCTTTTTGCTCACTCTGCAAAAGGGAAAAGGTGAATATGAAATCCAAAAAGCAAAGGGGTTAAACCAACCCGCAGATACAAGGAAAACAAATTATAGTAGCTTTACTGGTGACAATTATAAATGGCTTTATGGCCAGTGATGTTTGGGTAGTAAAAACATAACATTGATACTTCTGTTGGAAGGATTTTTCCCCCCTTGAAAATTTAATTTATCCCAATTAAATTCTATGGCTTTTCTATGTAGGAGGCTGCACCATACAGATGCTTGTCGATGTGAGTCTTGGGATCCAGGCTATTCCAACGTGCTGTTTCCATGTAGAGGTCTGAGATGCTTCTCATCTCACATATCCAAACAGAACTTTCATGCTTACAATCATGGCTCACCAGGACTGTACTTCCACTACATGTGTTATCAGTTCTAATTGCTCTGGTTTCTGCAACAGAAACTTCTACAGATGAAAATCTGTACTAGTAAGGGACCTATCATGATTGCCCTCTGAAAGACCCAACGAGCAGCTGAAAAAGTCAGATGCAAATATTTGCACCCAACTAATGGACAGAAGCTGCTGACCCCTGTGGTTGAACTAGGGAAAAGCTGGAAGAAGCTGAGGAGGAGGGTCACCCTGTAGGAAGACCAGCAGTCTCAATTAACCTGGACCCCCAATATCTTTCAAACAGTGGACCACCAACCAGGCAGCATACACCAGCTGATATGAGGCCCCCAACACATTTGCAGCAGAGAACTGATGGGTTATGTTCAATCGGAGATGATGCACCTAACTCTGGAGTTTAGAGATCAGGTGGAGTGAGGGTGGGGTGGGGGGGTGGGGACATCCTTGTGGAGACAGGGGTGTGAGGAGGAGGTATGGGATGTGGAACAGTCAAAGGGTGGACCTGGTGGGGAATAAAATCTGGAGTGTAAAAAAAAGGAAGAAAGAAAGAAAGAAAGAAAGAGAGAGAGAGAGGGAGGGAGGGAGGGAGGGAGGGAGGGAGGGAGGGAGGGAGGGAGGGAGGGAGGGAGGGAGGGGGAGGAAGGGAGGAAGGGAGGAAGGGAGGAAGGGAGGAAGGGAGGAAGGGAGGAAGGAGGAGGGAGGAAGGGAGGAAAGAAAGAGAGAGACAGAGAAAGGAAGAAAGAGAAGAGAGAGAGAGAGAGAGAGAGAGAGAGAGAGAGAGAGAGAGAGAGAGAGAAGACAGATTAAAATTAAAAAAAAAAAAGGACAAAGCTAAAGCCTGATTCCTGCACTGTGACTGACAACTAGAGCCTGGGTGAGTGAGAATGAGAGAGAGAGATTTGTGCAATTCCTCCTCTTATTTCTAATTTTTAATAAGAAAAAGATTACAACTGTGCTCACACAGCTGAACACGAAGTCTTAGTAGAAGGCTGCGCAGCGCGGGTGGGTTGGGGGTTAGTGCAGTTAAGCAGTAGCAAACGGAGTCACGTGTGCTCTCTCGGCAGTGTAATCTGTAAAGGATGCAGTCCATTCAACCTGTACAAGTTGTGCTGTGCTGCACGGGGACTATAGTTTTGAAGTTACAATGTTTGTGGTGCTGGTAGATTGAAAAGACTGCAAAAGCCCGTGTTTCTTTTCTATAACGAAATCCATATAATAAGAGAAACTGGTGTAATCTGTCACATTCTGAATGGTCCAGTGACTATTCCTAGTATAAATTTCACAGTGTCATTGACATATTTCTATATGCTTTTGCATCATGTTTGGGTGTTGGGGAAAGACCCGGTTCACTCTTTCTGAAAATAAAGCATGTTTAACTAAATCAACCACAAGGCAAGTTGATTGGAAAATCGTTTACTTTTTAAACTTATTGCCCTACTTTCTGATATTCTCTTCACTGGAAGCCCTGGAGTTGGAATCATACACTATGATAATCGGCATTACATACCTATCATCAACTTCAAATGAGGAAAGTTGGGACAATGGCAGTTGCCCCAAACACAGAGGACTATTGTGTGCTCAGCACCATTCGAGGAAGTCTGTACTTCCGGCCCAGTCCTTAAAGTGCATCTTTGAAACCTTACTTCTGTTTTCAAGATCAAGAATGGAAGCTCTAAGAAGTCAAATAACTTTTCTAAAATAGGGAAGCACGCGGCCCGCATTGGCCTACGTTGTCCAGTTCCAACTCATCAACTAAGCTTCGTATCAAGCTGACTTTCAGAGTAACCCAACTGCAGAAGAGTGCAGACCTCAAGACTGTTCAAGCTAGTTCGGGCTATGTCATAGCACAGACTACAATATAGTTGTCCAAACAAAGAATGTCCAATATCAGCAGCTTCTTTCTAAACGGTATGGGCAGGAAAACTGGACCAGGTTAAAGGCATCAAATGAACCCTTCTACCAAGACATGATTTTGAAAATATATTTTATTGAAAAGTAATAGTAATATGTGGAAACATGTCTAGAAATAAAATTTGTCATCTAAGAAATAGGCCTCAGACCTTTAAGTAGCCCCCAGATGGCTCATGCAGTTAACTCCTTAGAACTGAGGAGTTTTAACTATAAAACAACTATTAACATACCATCATAGTAGGCTATGGGACTCAACCTCCCTCTCTGTTTGCCTTGACTACCTGGAATCTAAGAAACATAGTACATTTCTCCACTGTCTCAGCTAATACAAGTCAGGGCAGTAGTAGAAGAGGCCCCTATAAACACAAGGATGCAACGGACTGATGGATGCTCATCCGTCTTCACTAGGCTTCCCTGTTAGTCCACACGGCTCATGAACATGTCACGCCATACAATGCAATATTTTTAAAAAATAAATAAAAATTAAAACAAAATGCTGCCGTTGAGAATTAGAGACCCACAAATTCTAGTTCATTGGTCTGGTACAGATTCAAAGAGTCAAAACTCTCACAGTTTCCAGATGAGTCTAACGTTCAGCCAGGCCTTAGCACTATTCTCATGGCCCTCTTGGATCCAGACTCCAATCGAATGTGCTATTATTACTGTAGGAAGAGTTTCAGCTAAGAGGAACAAACCCGTCAACCACCCACTGTGTTGCTAACCATCTTGTCTCCAGGATTGCTAAAACAAAATATCCCTGCAAATTCTAAATACCAACCTACTATATAATTTCCTGCCATATAAGGAGATTTGAAAGCACAAGGGAGGCTGCCTTTTGGTACAGCATTCGTTGGCCCTGATCTTCAGTGCTATCGCCGAGGACATAAAACTCAGCCTCCAGTTAGGGATAGAATGGTGGCACCTAGATAGTTTTCTACAACTGGGTGAGAAGCAGCTGCATTTTTCGTGATTTATTAAGTATTTACTGTGGTCCTAAATCTATGAAGCTAAGGACTGTGCAGGAAACAGCAAGAAAGCTGAGAGAAAGACATGGCTAGAATCCCTTCTTCAAGAGGAAGCTGTATGGATGTTCAATGAGAACTCCAGAAGTAAGAAGGTGTCCTATTGTCATTGGTGACAATAGGACCTACTATCATACTAAGAACAGAAATACTGAGTAGACCCACTAGGGCATCCACAGCCATGCTGCAGCTCAGAGTCAGAACACAGACCATGATCATTCTAGTCATTTTACATCAAGTATGTCGGTGGTGGAAAAGGAGTGAGTGGACAAACTCACCTCTCATTTATTTATCGCCATATGCATGTAGACATTCACAGCCTCCATCACATATATCAGGCCACTTCGTGTTTACAGGGCAAATATGGGAAAGGAATCATCAAGCAATAGATAAGCCTGAACCCCACAGAGCTCCACCCTCCAGGAGCTATTCATTATACCCTTCTGCATTTCTTATATCCATTTATTTTAAGGTAGAAGCTGATCTTAGAAATGGAAAAATTGCTGAGATTCAGCAATCAAGAAGAGAAAATCCCAAGGTTTGTCTGATATTTAAAAAGAATGAACCAAAATATGCCTTTTTTTTTTTTCAGAGACATTAGCTCTTCCAAATCTCTGGAGAACTACAAACAAGAACAATTATATCTATGGACAGATCTGGTGGATATTTAGCAAAACTTCCCTTCATTCAACACTTATTTTCCATCTGTGCATCAGTGACTTGGCTCTCTTTTATTATTTGTGTCTTTGAGTTCTTTTTAGCCTTTTAATTGAAAACTGCTCAAATGATTCATATGTATGTGTGCATATATACAAAGCATTCTGCATCTATTTTAATCTACAATGATAAATATAATGTTTGACCAGAAAGCCATTGGAGGATATTACCAGAAATTATGGTGTCTAGCCACAGTGGGAAGGGGGAGACTATTTTTCCAGAGAAATATGAGTTCCCTTTGGAGTTTCTTAATACTGATAATAAAGAAGAAAGCTGAAAATTTTTATTAGAGTTTAAAAGAAAAACTACAGGATGGACAAGATATAAATCCCAACATCTTCCCAGAGGAGAGAGATAGAGAAAGGGAAGAGAAAAGGCCCTATAGTTTAAGTCAAGCTTGCACACTGAGCAATGGAGGTCAACCTTGTTGTTAGTAAGCAGTTTATGGTAAAAGCAGGTGAAGAAACTTAGAGAAAGAGAAAAGTAAGCCAAAGTGTCGGGGAAAGCATGCTTACAAACCAGAAGAAAAGGAACAGGAACAGTTATGTTTTTCTGAGGGATTAACACAACTCCATGGTCATGGCTCCACAGGCAACTGCACAGAAGACAGAGACAAAAAGTGCCTGTTCTCATTAGAAGAGTCAGTACTCACTCCAGGTTTTAGTATGGCTTAATATGAATGTGCCTTCTGAAGGTATGGTCCTTCTACAGGTAACTGACCAGACCAACTGGGTTAATTTTATCTGAGCTATCTTGGAATCTTAGTTCTCCACCCAATCCCACAGGTAGATTCCATTATCATAATCAGAAAGAAACTGCTTTCCCTTAATGGTCGTCCAATGCTACTGTAATAACAGCTTACATACTGTGAAGATATCCTACTCGGTTATAGCACTATAGCTTTGAGGTTCTTGAGTTTTTGTGCTCTTGATTAGTTAAAAGCTTTCTTTCTGAATTCAGAAGTATCTGCATTTCAATAAAGATCCTATACCAAGCTAGCCATTTAATTTGGTTAATACATGTATCCTAAAGTTTACTTTCCTAGTCTGTGACTAAGAAGCTGATGACACCCTGACAATGTTATGACAAAAACATGATGATGAACATGAGACATCTAACACCACAAACTGTAGTAAGGGCCCAATAAAAATTATTTCTGCAATTTATACAAAAATATTCCAAAAAATATTTTTAAAACGTTCATGTGGAAGATGATAAATTTGGGAGATATAAAATCTAAGACATTTGTAGGAAATAGAATACATCAAATTCTTCAGTCTATAATGGTCCTGAAAACCATAAGACTTTGCAAGTTACTTACTGTCCTGGTCTATAAACTAAAGATGAAATACCAACTACTGGAAGGGTTATAAATTAAGATTTCCGCAGTGAATTTCTTGGTGTTCGGAGTATAATTGCTCTACTGGTTAACATGTCAAAAAAAAGATCTCTTTCTCCAAAGTTAGGAGAAATGAGGCTATAAAATATCTGGATTAAAATGTAAATGTGAGATCTTAATTATTCAAATGTTCAGCAAAAGTCAATTATCCTTCCATTAAAATGCAAATACGCACTTGAGTTCTTGTGGGGGTGCACTAGAGAAGGAACGATCTGCAGCGAGCAGGGAGAGGATCAAGGAAACCCTGTCAGCCAATGATAGGACCTCGGAAAAGGAGTCAGGCTGGGTGCTGAACTCGCTGGCTGTACTTCTTTAAGAAGAGAGGGGAGTTTAAATACTTTCTATTTTTATTTTATGTGCTGTGTATAAGTACATGCCTATGTATATGGGCATCTATGGAGGCCAGAAGAGGCTCTCAAATACCTTAGAGCAGGAGTTAGAGGTGGCTGGAAACAATCCACCCACATAATGAATGCTGAAAACTACACTTGGAGCTTCTGCAAGAGCAGCAAATTCTCTTAACTGCTGACCTATCTCTGCACCTCACTGCTCCCAACAAAGAGAGAGAGAGAGAGAGAGAGAGAGAGAGAGAGAGAGAGAGAGAGAGAGAGAGAGAGAGAGAGAGAGAGAGTTTCAAAAGTGACATGTGATCCAACAGCCGGAAACAAGTGATTAATTTCAAAAAAGGTTATAATTGCTTAGAGAAGTCAGTTCTTCTACAGGGAATTAGCACCAATGGGAAGGAGCATCAGGAGATAACGGCTGACTCGAAGAAAGAGAAAAAGCAAAGAAGACAACCTGTCTGACATGATAATCCAATAGGTAGACAGGAGATATGATTAAGAAAGTCTTAGAGCCTTAGAGAAAGCCAGCAGTTTAGAAGTTGTCTAAGCTTCACTTCCGGTTGTTGTGTGTGATAAAGTACTCTCACAAAACAGGTGAAGGAACAATGGATTTATTTAGCTCACAGTTAATCACTGTGGGGAGGTCAAGGCAGCAGGAATTTAAAGCCAATTATTCATATCCAACAGTCAAGAGCAGAAAGAATAGATGAAAGCACATATACTAATATTTATCTCCAGCTCTCCCCATATATTCAGGCCAGGATCCAGCCCCTGAAAGATAATGCCCACATTCCAAATTTAGGGTAGTTCTTTCTATCTCAGTCAACCCAAACAAGATGTCCAAGGTAAACCTAATCTAAACAATCCTATTGGAATTCCCTTCTCAAAAAATTCTGCACCATGTCAGCTAATGCTAGCCATCACGTAGATGGTGTTCTATAAGAGTTTCTTAAGGAGCATATGGAGAGTCAACATAAATTTATCCCTAGAGACAAATAATAGAGACAAAAATGTAGTGAGAATTTTGGTTTCTTTAAAAAACCCAATTCCCTGTTGCATGTAGTTTCTACTACTCCACTTTAAACTCCTTATAAAGACTTTTGTCGTTAAATTTCTTCTCATTGAGGTACTCTAATATAATATCTGAAGATCCTTTACCCTCAAAAGCCCTTTTCCCAAACTCCCAACATTCTCCCAAATGTCAGTCTGTTATACAGCAAATCAAAGTCTCATCTAATTATGAACTCAAGTGACATAAATCCAATCTCAATAAAGTACAGTTGAAAATGTAACCATGATTCCTACTGCAAAAAAGTATTTTCCATTCATGGACCTATGACAGCAGAGGTAAAGCATCCATTCTTTGTAATTGATTAAAATAATTATTTTAAAATAATTATTTTATTTATTTGCATTCCAGATGTTGCCCCCATCCCAGTCTCCCCACCCAGAGTTCTTCAACCCATTCCCCCTCCCCTTCACCTTTGAGATGGTGCTTCCCCACTCAGTGACCTCCCCCACCCCCTCATGCACCCACTCACTCCCACCTCACCTCCCCCCAGCATCCACCTTCCTTGAGATATCAAGTCTCTACAGGATTAAGAGCATCCTGTCCCACTGAGGCCAGATAAGCCAGTCCTCTGCTACATATGTGCCAGGGGCCAGCCCAGCCCATGTATGCTTTGGGGAAGGAGCGGTAATTGATTATTTTATTTATTTACATGTCAAATGTTATCCCTCTTCCTGGTCTCCCCTCCACAAACTCTCCAACCCTTCCCTGCTCTTCTATGCCTCTAATAATGTGCTCCTCCACCCACCCACTCCTGCCTCACCCCTCTAGCATCCCCCTTCACTGGGTATCAAGCCTCCACAGAACCAACCGCCTCTCCTCCTATTGATCCAATAAGGCTATCCTCTGCTACATATGTAGCAGGAGCCATGGACCCACCCATGTATACTCTTTGGTTGGTGGTTTAGTCCCTGGGACCTCTGAGAGGTCTGGTTAGTTGATATTGTTGTTCCTCCTATAGGGTTGGAATCCCCTTCAGCTCCTTCAGTCCTTCCCCTAACTCTTCCATCGGGCCCGCAGGCTCAGGCCAATGGTTGGCTGTATCTACATCTGTCTTAGTCAGGTGCTGCAGAGCCTCTCAGAGGACAGCCAGACTAGGCTCCTGTCTGCGAGCACTTCTTGATATCAGCAATAATGTTGGGGTTTGGATAGGATGGATCCCAAGTTGAGGCAGTCTCTGTATGGCCTTTCCTTTAGTCTTTGCTCCATTTTTTTTGTCCCTGCATTTTGCTTAGATAGGAACAATTCTGGGTTAAAATTTTTTAGATGGATAGGTGGTCCCTTCCCTCAACTGGGGGCCATGTCTATCTACTAGAGCTGGTCTCTCATGTTCTATCTCCCTTCTGTTAGGTATTTCAGCTAATGTCAGCCTCATTAGGTCCTTGGAGCCTCTCACTTCTCTGGCATCTGGGGCTTTCTAATGGTTCCCAGTTCCCTAATCCTCACTGCTTCATATTTCTCTCCATTCTCCTGGCCATCTGGACTCCTCTCCTGACTCTTCCCTTACCAGAACCTGCTCGTCTTCACTCGGTCAGCACTAGACCCAAAGACCATTACAGCTTTGAGTTGTGCCCTTCAGCCAATCCCGTATGTCTGACATGCGACATCAGGAAAGAGGAGGAAAGGACAACAAAGAAGTAATTCAAAACTAAGAAAAGACTAGAGCTTGGAGGGAAGGAGTGTCAGGAAGCAATGTTCTTTGTAGGTTCACATCTTAGGGTACTCACAAGAAATAAAAAGAAGGAAATGGAAAAGGGAAAGAGAGGGGGAAAGAGAAGAACATGAGGGGAAGTGGGAGAGAATGGAGGACAAAGAAGGGACAGTGCTTACCACTCAAGCAGTACAGTCTGAGTGTGATCCCCCCATACACACACATTAATATTAAGTAAAATAAAAGTGTTTCCGTTTTTTTAAGTGTAGCTCGAAGACACATTTTAGTTAGTTAACTAATTTATTTAAAGCAGAAGGAAAGAAAGCTTTCTTTCTGACAGGCTCTCCCATTGTCTCGTACTATCGTCACTTCCCAGAGAAGCAGATCTGAGAATTTGCTCTCGTGAGCACTCAATAGGACCATGCCTGCCTATGCAAGTCTGTGCACACTGCCCATGATTCTGCTACTCTGCTTTTCCAACTGTTTTTGTTCTAGTCGCTGGGGTTTTTTCCATTAATCCAACTGCCGCAAGGGCACACAGGATTCCATGCTTATTTAACTAATGATCCACTGGTTTGTTTTATTTTTTTCATCAAAAGTTGGATAATATTACTATTTAAGGAGAGAGAGCAATACATTCTATGAACTAGCATGAAAATTAATGTCTGAATGACCTCAAAGTTCACAAATAAGTGTCTTTTGAACTAAAAGAAATAGTTTCCTTTTAGGTCACTGGAATTTCAAAGTGGCATGGATTTTATGGTCAATTCCTTAAAGCTACTAAAATAGAATTCTCCAAGAAGGCAAAAGAACACAAACTCAATTAAAGGAAGCCAGTAGTCTCCCTTAGCATGTAAAGCAAGTATATCAAAAGGCAATTCCACAGAAAGATGAACGGGGAAGGTCATGTCTTTCTTTCCGAAGCTAAATTAAGATAAATTTCAAAAGCTTTCGTCTTAACACCTTGCTAAAGAAAATTGCATGCCTTCCTACTATATTTACTAAGGTTGCTGTGCTTCCTGCCTTTAATGACCAACCTCTTTGACCATGCTCTGCTGAAATCTCATAAAGATGAACTTCAATTATAAACACAGCACAGAGCCAAGGTTGCATAAGCTAACTGCATACAGCTGTCTGGGGTACAATGCCTAGATGAGGGAGCCACCTCTCCTATTTTAGCTCCATTTTCAGGCTGTCCTTGATTGAACTGACCAAAGCGTTATATTTTCTTTACCATCTTTTTTTTTATCATCTGTATTTTTCCAATATGCACAGGAAGAAGATTAAAAGAGCCGAGGCCTCCAGCCCAGCATTAGTGGATCCTTTGAGTGACCTTGAATTACTGGTTTCTAACGTTTCTGCTGCCTCACAGAAAACAGTGGGGCACTTCCTCTCCAGGGAGGCCTGCCAGCACCTGCAGGAAGTAATTGGGTGTCCTCAGGAGGGTTTTATCAGCTGAGATTTTTCAAAGATCATATATGCACCGAAGGTGAAGATCGATGTCATTACAGAAATAGACCTAGATTCCGAAACCCTGTGAATAGGGCTAGACACCATTATCAGAGTCTTTATACCAAAATGAAAAAAGTAGTAACTTAAATGATGTCTTTATGTTGTCAAATATCAGCTATTACTTTACCATTGTTATATTACTCAGAATGTCAGCCAGTGTTACCTGCCTGTTGTTAGACTTTTTTTTTTTTTTTTTTTTAAATCCGACGCCTCTATTTTCACCCATTGTCTCCTGGGATGAATCTGATCTCTATGGATTCTTTATAGTAATTTAATTAAATAGCATAAGTCACGAAGCTAGTATCAATAAAATCAGCAATAAGTATTTAAACCCCAGCAAAATACTAAAGACACAAAGAAACACACTTGAAAATACTACTTTATAGTAGTTAGGCATCAAGACAAGTCCTCTGCCGTCAACTCACACTCTCAACACTCCTAGCCCCCAACTCCACCCCAAGTAACCAATGCCACAGTTATGGCATTTCCCAAGATAATTCCTTCGCCATAAGAAGAATAACAGTGAGTTGTCTTGAGTTTCTCCAACCACACATCTCCCAGTATAATATTCATTGTGCTGACAAATTGGAATTCTATTGCTATCCAGATTAAAGCAGCTTCATTTTAGTGAATAGATACTAAAGAATAAAGGATTCAACTTGGTAAGAAAAAAAAAATCTGTCGTGTGTCTTATCTTTTTAAAGCACTGTTTATGTATGTTTTGAGAGATTTAGAGGATTGTCATGAAGTTCAGGTCTGCTTCTAGCCAACATTTAGGAAATGTTCGATATAGAGTTAAAGAAGCAAATGGGATCCTTATCTTCTTTATCTTAATTTTATTTTTATGTATTATTGTGTATATGAGGGTATGTGTTTCTTCGTGTATGTGCACACGCACATGCATGGGGTGCCCACAAGTCATGACGAGTGTGTGGAGGAAGACAAATCACAGGAGTCAGTGCTCTCCTTAGACCGTGTGGGTTCCTTAGTCTGAACTCAGCTCTTCAGGTTTGATGGCAAGCACGCCTACACACCAAGCCGTCCTATCCACCCCAGGATTATCATTTCTTAATGACAAAAAAAAAAAAACCATAAGAGATAGTTGTGATTCTGTGCTGTACATTGGATTAAAACTGGCGCAACATTGCCCTCACAGATTGCCATGTCACTAAAGCACAGAAGCCAAAGAACTTGTCTTTACAGTTTTGTGAAGACTATTACTACCCCAATAGCTAATCTATTTACCTTACCCTGAAAGCATATTCAAAAGCACAGTTCTTATAAGTGATAAGACCATGCAGAATTAACTAATTCATATGTTTACCAGTCTTAAACTAAATGCAACATTACTGAGTCTTTAAGTTTGATTTATATGATTTAGAAAGGAACACACATTTCTGGTTCGTGTTTAAGCACGGGACTCTATATTCTTATTCTTCCAGTGAGAAAAACAAACTAAAACATTAGGCATAAGGCTGTGGAGTCAGGAGTTCTACTCCAAAGCCAATTGACAACTACAAGTTATGATAAAATAGCTTTCTGATTCTTATTCGTAGGGATACAGTGTGGCATTTGGTCTTCAAATGCTACAGTGATAAACTGAGAAGAACGTTCCTTTCTCCTTAGATGGAAATCATGTTCCAATTCTAAGTTTCTTCCATGTCTACTCAGCAGAGTATCTGCTGGACCCACAATTACAGCCTGCTGCTGACCAGGCAGTTCCTCAGCGATCCTCTGGGGAAAGCAATGGCCCCATAGCCATTTAATTCTCTCAAATTCTCATACTTTCTTAATTGATGTGTTTATCTCTTCTAGTTACTTTCTGGATAAAATACAAATAATTTAAAGCAATTGATTTGTGAACCTGAAATGGGTAACCTCGTGAGTTACTGGAATCTAAGTATTTAGCTAATGTCTTCTAATATATTGTTAACTGGCTGTGCAGGAAACAAGAGATTAACTAAGTTTAAATTCTAGCACTTTAAAGTTTAAGGCTGAATAAACTAGAGAGTGTTGACTATGCAGAATACTGAATACAGATATGTTTCAAGCCAGAACTACATCTAGGCTATCTAATATCTATGATTTTTAAATCCACACCTCCCCTGAGAGATTTTTAAATATATATATCATCCAAAGCAACAAACCAAAATAAAGAAGCCTTTGCTGGAAATATTTTTTTAAAAGTCTATATTTTCCTAAAAATGTTCCATTTATTCTGTCTTTTAAAATAACTCCCAGGTTAAACAAGAATCTAATATTTTCAATGACTTTTAGCATAAAGTATAAAAATAGAAGAGAGGGGCTCTTGGAAGAAAATAACCAGCTCCTTGTCTTCTACCTTGAAGGGGGAGGTGGTCTAAGATGAAAGACAATGTTATCGTTTGTCTAAGACGCTGCAGAGAAACATCCCACAGATGCCTAAATCTGCACTTGTACCTCACGTCGGTCTTAGTGTGAGTGCATGGAGATGATGATTCAGGGGCATGAACCCCACAGGCATTTAGAAGTCCAGCCCCATCAAGGACAAGCCTGGGTCCAATCTTCACTCCAAGCACTATTCACACTAGGAAAAAATGAATAAACATGCAAGCCAGGTTTGGTGATGCATACCTTTAATCACAGCATTTGGGAGGCAGAGACCGGCAGATCTCTGTGAGTTTCAGACCAGCCTGATCTACAAGAGAGAGTTCTAGGACAGCTGTTAGCATTCCTTTCAGGCTCCACCTCACAGTTACCTGGCAACAGCCAGGTATGCCTGACTCACTATAAAAGGGGCTGCTTGCCCCCTCCTCCGTTTCTTACTCTCTTACTCTATCTGTCCCTTCTCTTCCCATTCCCCTCCCCAATCCATGTGTTCCTGGCCGGCCTCTCCTCCCTCCCTCCCTCCCTCCCTCCCTCCCTCCCTCCCTCCTCCCTCCCTCCCTCCCTCTCTTCCTCTCTCCCTCTCTCCCTCCCCTTCTCCTCCTCCTCCTCCTCCTCCTCTTCTCTTCTCTCTCTCTGTCTCTCTCTCTCCTGCCCTCTCTGCCTTTCTCTATCTCTACTGCACCCTCAACTCCCCTTCCCATGCTCTAAATAAGCTCTATTCCATACTATATCTGTCCTACGGCTCAAGGGGAAGAGATGCCTCAGCATGGGCCCGCAGAGGCATCCCTCTTCCACATCACCAAACCTGGCCTCTGCTAAACATATCCTGGTTCTTTCTTTTTTTATAAAACACAACAATAGCCAAAGTTGTTGCACAGAGAAATTAGATAGATAGATAGATAGATAGATAGATAGATAGATAGATAGATACATAGATACATAGATAGATACATAGATAGATACATAGATAGATAGATAGATAGATAGATACATAGATAGATAAAATACATGAAACAGGAAGAAAACACTGTTCCAAATAAAAACTAATCTAAGTCATCTTGATTATAAGAATTTCAGACTAGTCAGAGGGAGGAGCTTAAGACCTTAAATCTGTAGCAGTCATGGGAAATAACATTCATGACTGTACATTTTAACAACTGTATATCAGATTGCCATTTCTAATTACTTGAATCTTTGAGAGTACCCACTTTTATTTTTAGCATTCTTTGTCCTTGATTGGAGAATCCCTCTGATACAGAGGCAAGCAGACACATTATGAATGGAGGAATTGTTCTTAAGCTCAGAATTATTCTCAGATTTTTCACAGGGAAAACGCATATTTAACGTTTTGTCACACCTTTATAGGTCAATTGCATAATGCTTCATGTACACTTCATCTGAAGATGAACATTTAATGGAATGTGTCAAGAATTCCCTTCTCTAGCTTGCAGTTAGCTTTAAAATGCCATCATAACTACAAGGATGCCACCATGTGGCCGAAGGGTGCTTTTTTGACAGCTCTATAGCATAACCTAAAGGGTACATGTAGAAAACGCACAATTTAGAATCCACATTTCATGAGTGAAATTGTGATATTTATCAGATCTTATAGTCTGCCTTTGCCTTATTTATAATTCTCTATTTAATTGACAAGTTGCCAATTCATCTGCAATGTAATTCATTTCACTTTTACTGCATTCTCGATTCCAACTGTCACAGAAACAGAACAATAACTGCTAGGGCCTTCAATGTGAGAAGAGACTCACCATCATAAAAATAACAATCTCATGCATAAGATAAAGGCATTTAAAGCATCTTTGTACCCCTCAAACATATATTCATATTAAAGCAATTCTTATTCCACTCTTCAGCTCTTTGGACAATTGCTTAGCAGTCCTTTTGTCAATACTAATGAACCACTGTGTGCTTTTCTTTTTATATCGTTATTAGACAATTAAAGACACGCTGAACGATGCACTTTCTAAAAATGACAGTCCAAAGTGGTATAGATTTTTAGAAAAGCAGCAGCAGAAGTGGGTCACTTTAACAAAGGAAATCCCGCTGCAAGTGGATCTTGAAGAACATGTACCTGTTATCCTCTGTATCAAAATAACCAATTCCAAGCACTCAATGAATCTTTTTCATTAAAGCAACTTGAAACTGCTATTATTAGAATGTCATTACAGGAAACTCTAAATGCTACTGCCAATCATCTAAAGTTCAGCAAAATCGAATCAAAGAACAGAGCCAGAATGCATTCATCTCAAAACTCAGTCTTGAGATTCACAGGCAAGGTGTTTGCAGTAGTTTGAAGGTGAATGACCTGCAGGCTCTGTGGTCGTTTGATAAATATGGCCTCCAAGATTTGTGTGTGCTTGGATCAGAGGGAGTGGCACCATTAGGAGGAAAGGCCTTCTTGGAGTAGGCGTGGCCTTATTGGAGGAAGTGTGTTAGTGTTGGGGTAGGCTTTGAGGTCGCCTTTACTCAAGCCCCGCCCAGTATGGAAGATAGTCCCTTCTGCTTCCAGCTATCAAGATATAGAACTCTCAGCTCTTTCTCCACCACCATGTCTGCCTGCATGCTGCCATGTTTTCCACCATGATGATAATGGACTAAACATCTGAAACTGTAAGCCAGTCCCAATTAAATGTTTTCCTTTGTAAGAGTTGCCTTGGTCATGATGTCCTTTCATGAAAATAAAATCCTAACTAAGACAGGTTCATATATTCAAATGCTTGGTACAGAATTAGAGGAATTGTCTGGGACAGATTAATAGGTGTGGCCTTGTTGGAGGAAGTGGGTGTGCCACTGGGGTGGGCTTTGAGGTTTCAAAATCCCAAGCCATTTCCTGTTAGCTCCTTCTTTGTCTTGTTCTTGTGGATTACCTGAGGTTTTCACCTGCCTGCCGTACCTATTGTCATGCTTCTGGCCATGATGGCCATGGACTCTCCCTCTAATACTGTAAGCATCCTTTCATGCTTTATTCTATAGGCTGCCTTAGTCATGGTGTTCTGTCTATAATAGAACAGTAGCTAAAACAGTTAACTTGCCAGTAAACTCCTGAAAACCATTGGGATTTTGTCAACAAGGTGATTCACAAAAGAACCAAAAATTATTGGCTGAGAATGACAAAATTAAATATTATCAATAAACACCATGACGCAGGATGAAAACATGAAGCTTCCGAGTTTTCTAAAACATTTCCAGGAAAACTTTTCTTTCTCAAAAGAAACATTGAGGAAGTGGTCTGCATTTTTTTAATGTACTTGAGAAGCAGAGACAGGGGCATCTGTGTGAATTTGAAATCAGTTTGGTCTACATAGTAATTTTCAAACCAACTGGGGCTGGAGAGTAAGGATCTGGAGAGAGAGAGAGAGACACACACACACACAGAGAGAGAGAGAGAGAGAGAGAGAGAGAGAGAGAGAGAAGGAGGGAGAGACAGAGACAGAGACAGACAGACAGACAGACAGACAGACTGACACAGACACAGAGACACAGAGAGAGACAGAGGCACAGAGAAAGACAGAGAGATACAGAGGGGGAACAAACCTACAAAATGGGACTGAATTTCAGGAAGTTGAGAGTGATTATTAGTAGGAAAAGAAACTCAAATTATCACAGCTTTCCAACTCTATGTCTAAATTAAATAAAAAATAAAAGTCTATGTCTCTTCCTGTGACATATGATAATAGCCTAGTAACTAGTAACAATGCAGCCTCCCTTCTGTTTTACTGTTTTTGAGCCACAATTTCAACAGTCTTATACTCACTCAGGTTTAAACCCAAAGGCCCCACTTTGATTTCTTCCTTATCAGCAATATCCACTGTGCTCTGGGTTCCTTTCATCTACTCTGTAATTGCTACTACTTGACATTAAATTTAAGTTACGAAGATCTAACAGTTTAAATCCCGTCTTCACTACTTTGAGCTCTGAGACTTGGTTAACTAACCCCTGTGACTCAGTTCCCCCTTCTGTAAAATGAAGACAAGAGTATTTTACTGCAGGAAGCAGCTAGAGAATCTAACCAACAAACGTGGGAGTATAGATGCAGAAGGCACTGGCTTCCATAGTGTCTTTAGTTGTGGTCGCTCACTGCCACCAGGGCCTTCCTTTGTCTCCCACGTTTACAATCGCCTGCATCTCCTAGTCTATTTTAACTCTTCACCTTCCTCTTCCACTAAATCCTGCATGGGTCTCAGTACCCAGAAATTCTAGGTAAATTACCACATTTTCTCATTTTGCTTAAGGTTCTCAGTGATCTCTCCAAGTAGAACTTGTTGGGATTTAGTCTAGGCTCTTCCCCACAGTTACCTGGCAACAGAGAGATGTGCCTGACTCACTATAAAAGGGGCTGCTTGCCCCTCCCCTCTTATTCCCTTGATTGCTCTGTCCTCTTACTCCTGCTCCCCCTCTCACTCCATTCTCTTCCCCCTCTCTCTCCACATGCTCATGGTCAGTCTCTCTCTCTCTTTCTCTCTCTCTCTCTCTCTCTCTCTCTCTCTCTCTCTCTCTCTCCTCTCTCTCCCTCTCTCTGCCTTTCTCTGTCTCTACTCCCTCATCTCCCCTCCCATGCTCTGAATAAACTCTATTCTATACTATACTGTCTTATGGCTGGTCCCTCAGAGGGACCGGATTCCTAAGTAGAGGCACTCGGAGGCACCCCTTCCCCGACACTTGACAGCACCTCCACCAAAGCATATTCCTTCCCTCTTTATTTTTATAAAGTACAACAGAACTTACTAAGGAACTATTGTCTTACCAGTAACAGTAAAATCCAATATAGCCTTGTATACATGAATTCTAAAATGAAATAAAAAAAATGTTAGAACATTTTAAACAGAGCCTTGAGAAATCTTCTCAAACTATATAGATCATCATCCTTCCTCCTACAACAAAATCCCAGAGATAGCACTTTTTGTTCAATTTACAATTTATATTTCCTTAATGTCAAGTTTTTCCTGTTTATAGATTTTTATCTTCTTCTAAAGTCCAAATTCTTTCATAGCTAAATTATCTGTCTTTTACAACTCTTCTCATAATAATTCGAAGATTTTTGAGTAAATAACGACACCGTGAATATATAGAGAAATGGAATTCTTAATGCTATGCATTTTAATGCCAGTAGATATTAAATTAGCAAGTATCAAGCATAAAATTAAATTTTTGATTATCAACACAATTTTCTCAGTGTATTGTTTCCTCTGTTCCTTCAGTTTTTTTTGTTTGTTTGTTTGAGTTTTCTTGTTGTTGTTTGTTTGGGATTACTTTTTATTTTGTTGTTTGTTTGAGAAGTCTTACTGTATATTTTCTTCAGGTCTGGGACTCACTATATAAAACAAGCTATCTGTCCTCAGCCTCTGGAGTGCTGGAATTACAGGTGTGGGTCACTCACCCAGCCTTCTGCTACCTCACACTTGACATTGAAAGCATTGAGAAATGAAAAACTACCTGCCATTTTCCTCCTGGAAATGGTTTTCTCAATACTCTAAATCCTTAAGAAACTGAGATGTTTTCAAGTATTTGAGATGAAGAAATCTATTTTGCACAAAACAAACACAAGAGATGTTTCTAATCCCCTAACCGTGCAATTTCCCTAAATCTGGAGACAAAAAAAAAAAAAAAGATGAGAAGTTACAGAGACAGAAAGTTAAGGGGTCCACTAAGGGACTCTCTGGCTGAGACAACCAAGGTGTGTCTCTAAAGCCAGACCCAAGCTGCTGTTCCTGAGTGCTTTAGAACACTGACATAATGCAGTGAGCAGGGCACAAAGATCCACGGTGGGACACATGCAGAAGAAGGATCCAGGTTTCTTTGTTAGAAAAGTGAAATTATATTCTCTAACCTCTGTATCCCTGAGATAAGTTTCTGTAAACTGGATAGTTACGACTGTGCTACACTATGAGTGTCAAGATCTCCCTCATTTGAGTCTCACCAGAAACTGAAGAGATTTGGTCGGGGCCATTTGCAAATGAGGAAACATTCAAGAAGTTAGCATTCATAAATTATTAACAAATGTCAGAGGCTGGGTTCAAACTGATATTTCTGTCATCTAAACCCATTTTCCTGTCTACCTCAGATTCCATTGTCTGTTATTTGAAAGAAATATTTCTCATTGCTCACCTATACCCCAGGTAAGTTGCTCATCTGCTAAAAAAGCTTCCTTTAATGAAAGTATTACCATGAAAGTGATAGGTGGCTTTGGGACCAGAAGACACAATGTTATAGTAAGGAGCTCTAGTCAAACAGGTGCGATTAAACTCAAAATATACATATAAATATACTTTTTAATAAACAGTGAGCTTGGACTACATCTCAGCTTGATATATTAAAGTTCTTTAATTTTATTTTTCAAAACTAATTCTTTAGGGTCAAAAGTCACTCTCATCTAAATAATAAACCATCGTCAATGCAAATGCTAGCAGTTGTACCAAAGAGAATATGTGATTAGGTTCCAAAGCATCCAGTAACCTCCAACCTTGTAGTAGCTTCAATTGCTAATGAGAATGTTGATTCAAATTATTTTTAAATGAAAGAAAAACTTGAAATTATTTCAGATAGTAATTTTTAGGGGTGGATAAAAGCAGGGCTCATGGAGGTTTGCCAAGACCAAATAGTTCAAATACTTAGTAAAAGAAACAGAAGTCAACCCCAAGTACCCTGGCCACCTGCTGATTAGTATTCCTGCTCTGATATTAAATAATGATTAAGATCCAAAGACTTTTGTGTAATAAAACTGACAAGTTGAAAATATGGGTTGCTCGATGACCAGTCAAAAGAGCAAAGAGAAGTTCTTTGTTCATGCAAAACTCCCAGGCAACCACACTGGTTGGTATGGCACCTTAAGCCATCATCTCTAAGCAAACATCATTTGTCTCAGCTGAGTGAGATGAAGCACTTGACACAGTCACTCTGTCTCACCTGCAGGTGATAATGCAAAAACAGAGAGATAGAGAAGAAAACCCCAACCCCGGGGCGGAAGGGGGACTTTTTCAGAGGCATTGTATTCCTCGATACCAATTGACTGTGATGAGTAAGGGCTTATTTTATTTAACCACTTAACATTTTACTCCAAACTCATAGGCTCAGGCTGCTAAATAATCTCAGAACACTGCATAGCTCATAAATACATTTCTTTGCATGTGCAGTAGACTGTTTAAAGTTAATATGCTTGCAAGAAACAATCCTTAGTATTTGCTGGTGTTTGTGACAACCAGGTCTTCTGCCATCCATATTCAGCAACAAATGGGAACAAAATATGGGCAACTCTGATCTTGTTCAAGAGAGTCAAATAAATGTTAGTTTATTCATAAATATGAAGAGAGGAGGCATGCCTGAACTGCTGATTGTGCAAATTTATGTCAAGGTACAAAATGGGACTTTGCAAAATCCAAGCTCCAGTTCACTTACATTGCCCAGTTCTCTCCCTGTGTCCTGTGTATGGGGTGGGGGCATGGTACATTCAGGAAACCTATACACATGGTTGCCCATCAGTCACTTGAGTAAGGGCTTATGTCTGAGCATGAGTGTTGAACCAAATATCTACTCCCACAGTGAGGGCACAATCAGAGTCCACTTGCGCTAATCAATAGAAAACTCTCCAATTCAAAATCTTGAGCCTTAGAGGAAAGACTTTTGGTTTGGCTTGGGGTTTTTTTGTACTGTTTTATTTTATTCTTTTTCACACTGTCACTCGATTTGATATCACCCCAAGGCAGCCTCAGGATAACTTCTGCTGACTCTGAGGAAGAAACGGAAATGCCAGAATGAACCTCTAGGGGGCGAGCAAGAGGAGTCTGCGGTGCTTCATCTCCAACAGTATTCTTGCTGGTCAACTAATCTCGGTGGCTGAGATTGACCGCAAGTTTTCTATTCTTGCTCACTCAGAGAACATTCTAGATATGTCACTTAGTCAAAAGGTAAAGAGACAGTGGTTGATGTCCTTCGCCAAATATCCCTGAATCTGCTACCTTCTGAGACACAGCTTTGCTTTTTCTGGCCTTACTAGGAGCTGTTTGTTACTACCGCGTAGCTCAGCTTTTTCTTACAGATATATAGGACATTCTTTCCATATGGTCTAAATACCCCTCCTTCAAGATACTTTGGAGAGGTGGCAAAAGTGGGTGGACACCCTCATAGAAGCAGGGAAATGGGGGATGGGATGGGGGCTTGCGGGGAGGGGGGACCGGGAAAGGGGATAACATTTGAAATATCTGAATTTTTTTTTTTTAAAAAGATACTTGGTTACTAAAGGAGTATTTCAGGTTTTTGAAGGTTTTCTTGGATTCGGAAATATGTATCTGAACTTTATCAGATAAGCATCTTAGGAAAACTTAAACGAAAAACTACACCAAAATCTGCCATCTATATTCCATTATCCTCTAATTCCCCCTCCCTTTCTATCTACGTTTCCCCTCTTACAGTCCCCTTTCTACTTTCACGTCATATACAGTTAAACCTATACTTTACAAATGAAAGGAAGTACAAAATATTTGTAACAGAAGGAAGAAGTACTGACTGGGAGGACCAGCAAGGAAGAAGAGGGAGTCTGTGGGAAGTGTGCTAAGAACAAAGTGTAATGATATACATACGGAAAACAACGTCATGATGAAGCCCAACACTCTGTATGTTAACATCAAGTTAAAATTACTCCCGAACCTGAAACTTCTTAAGTGCCATCTATGCCCCTGTGGACGTGTCTGTATACATGTGTGTGATATGCATGCCTGCCTCTGTACACGTGCATGCATATGGATGTGTACCTGTGTGTATATACATGTCTGTGTGTGTGTCTGTGTGTGTGTGTGTGTGTGTGTGTACTTTGTGGTCTTTCCTACACAATAATATTAATAGCAATTACAAAATCAAAAAAAGAAACAGAACAGTTTTGCAAGTTAAGAAAAAACTTTTTTTTTTTTTTTTGCAAAAACCTGACATGGCCTACTAAAAGGTTATTTATAACCCTTATTGTAGTGTGAATATTCATTTTTTTCCTGCAGAAATGGTGCTTAATATAGTTACAGACCCCACTGGCAGCATTATGTAATACGTGGGTATGAATTACTATATTACTTTTTAAAAGTATGAAACACAGCTAGCTGGTCCTAAGAATTCTACATAATAAGCTAGGTACCTATATTTCCCCTGATAACATTTAACCATCAGCCCCTACAATTATGTATTAAAATTCCACAGGTAATTAGCTAATCTAATCTATGGTGTTCCTCATAGATCCTTTCCACAGTTGGGAAGCTTTCAGACTCTGTGGCTGTGGTGGACAGAACATCCACACACACACACACACACACACACACACACACACATACACACACACACACACACAATCATTCCAAGATGTCCACATCCTGATACAGAACCTGTAAATATGTCATCTTAAGTAGATACAGAAAGTTGGTATGTATGTGACCTGAAGGCAGAACAATCTATCCTAGATCATTCGTTGGCATCATTACAATCTCAGGGTACTTACTGAGGTACTTACAGGCTCAGAGTGCTGAACAGAGACTAGACTGTGGCTATAAGGAGAGGTTAAGGAGAAAGGAGATGACATGAAGATGTAGCCATGTTGATTTTAAAGATAAACAAGGGAACTCCAGAGACGAGTTCCAGGACTGAAAAAACAAGAAAAGAAATTCCCTGGAGCCATTGTAAGGAAACTTGGACAGCCAGTCCCTGTATTCTACCCACAACTGTAAGAAATAAATGGACATCATTTTGAGGCACCAAGTTTGTGATGTATTAGCTTTTATAGCAGCAATAAAAACCTAAAATAGTGGGAAAGGCTGTTGAGGTAGAAACATCAACATTTACCCTTTGTGCTTAGCCAGTCTGAGAGAATCACAGGCCTGGTCTCAAGGTGTGCAAAAGATTTCTCTCTAAATTTGGATGCCTTTTACTGGGTTTGAAGGAAGGAAAATTAGACGTGGTTTTATTTATTTACATTTATTTATCTATATTCTTTTTTATTAGAAAACTTGAAAATCAAGAGTTAAATAAAGTGAGAAATGTTTTAAACATTTTTATGATTCAATAATTTCATCTATTAAAATAATTTGAAGAATACACAACTCAGAAGGTCAGGAAGAATTATGTTCAGAAAAGTCAGTATGTAAGTGATTAATAATATGATAAAGAAACTATAAAGTTGGGCCAGCAACATCACTCAGCAGGTGAAGGCACTTTGCTGTCAAGCCTGACAATCTGAGCTTTAACTCCCAGAACTCATGGTAGAAGTAGAGAATCAACACTCAAAAGTTGCTCTCCCTACTCGACATGTGCATCATAGCATGGACATGCTCCACTGCCAAACACACACACACACACACACACACATATTTTTTTTTAATAAAAAGTGAATACAAAGCTATTTTCTTATCATTGTAAGTGTTGAAATATAGTCAGAGTCAGAAAGAATGACACATGATGAATAATGCCTTGGGGAACTATGACAGACACCAGGAAAAAAAAGCAGAGGGCCTTTTACCTCAGGTGCATATTTTCCCTAAATTGGTCTTGGACATGATTTCATGGCTCCTCTGACAACCGTTTACACTCAATGTATAAGACATGTTGATTCTTGTTGGATATTAGAACATAGCTATGAACCCAATCTGGTCAAAATACCCAGAATCTGGTTATGGCTTTCTGCCTTGTTTTCATGCTTTCCCAGATATAATCTATGGTATGCTCCAGGCAATTAATTGTGTTTAAATTGGTCTGTCCAGAGGAAAGTTCTGGGAAAAGGCTGACCTGTTAATATTTACCATGTGCTTACCAGCACTTGTCTATGTTTTTCTGATCATGTTTTTCTGAACTCAGAGAAACCTTACTTGGATCATTGCTTCTTTGTTACATTCATGTATAAAAATACATTGAATCTGAAGTAGGGTTGTCTATAGCATTAGACTGTAGTCTGCCCTACACTTTAAGATCCTCAGGTCCAAGGCCTTGCAGACGCAGACCTGCATAGGTCAATAAAAGTGAAACATAAGTGGTACAGAATACTAGCTGTACTTTTCTAACTAAGACAGTTATTTTGCTTCAGCTTCTACAGCTACCTGCTAAAGGAAAACCAGAGCTCTCAGAACGGCCACACTGATAAAGAGTCAAAAGCAGGACTTCTAATCACACATCAGTGTTAAACAACTCTACTTAAAATGATATAAAAAGACACAGAGTGCATCAATACAACTCACTTCAATTTCCTGACTTCTTTTACTCACATCTAAGTTTACAGTTGGTAATCAAAGAGCAACGACCTTTCTCGTGTATTGATGGTTTGAGCTAAGCAAATGAACAATAGACGTGAAACAGGGTATGTGCTTCAGTGGTAGAGGTCTTCTGTGAAGCCTTAGATTTGCCCCAGCAACATGCATATGCAAGCATACACATGGACACTCATGCACATACACATATGCGTGTTCGCACACACACACACACACACACACACACATAGGTATGTGTGTATGAGTACATGTGTGAGCATGCATGCACAGAGGGATAAAAACGTTGTGAAATTTCACATCAGGTGAAATTACCAAATAGTTTATGCAGAATAAGCAGGACTGACTGATATTTCCATGCAATGTAAAGCAAAGCTAAGTCATGTTTCCTGCAAACATCCAACATGAGATGCAGTCCTCTGGCTCTGCTACCAGGATTGCAGGCTCCAGACAAGGTGGCAGTAAGGATAATATCTAACATTTATTGAATGCCTAGTGTATGCCAAGCACTCTTCAAAATATTTTTCATAAGTTTTATTGTTGGGTGTTTTGTGGGGAGGGGCATGCCGGGATTGAACTCAGAAGCTCATGTTCTACCATTGAGCTACAGCCCCAGGCATTTTCTAGTTGAGTCATGAAAACAGTTAATATGTCTTTCTATGTTAAAGGAAATGATATGCATAGACAGAAATATATCTCAAGGTAACTAAGATGAAGTAAAGACACTATTAAAAGTCAGATAATTTAAATCTGGTGTCCAACCGTAGCTTACTGAGTCTGCTCAGTATCTAACACAGTCTGCTATAGAAAATCAGGTCGTGACGAGAAACACATCATTCAGTTTTCATTTCCACTGTGTTGTGCATTTCTCCTCTCTACCGAATTGTCTGCCAGGATGCTGAAAGACCCTGGTATTATTATGCAACTGAATGACTGGGTTTATCCCTAAGGACTTTTCTCTGGAGACAGGCTCAAAAGAAACAACAGTTTGTTTTCATTAGAATGCAGGAGGTATGCATGATTATATGGTGTGACAGTTTCTAATAACATTTTAGAGCAAGGTGTTACATTGAAATTATTTTTTTTATTTTGATGTCAGATTGAAGAAAGTGGATTTCTAATGTCCTAATTATTTCTATTTGTTTGTTGTGTTGTTCCATATTGGGTTCTTAAGACTCCTTTCTAAATAAGACTGGTTATTTACATATGAATAGTTAGATATATTCTTTGTTCCTGTGGCACTTGATAAAAATCAAAGAACTCTCATGGTATGTCACGGTATAGATTGCCAATGTTGGACACTAAACAAAGAAGCAAGTGGTTGAATCAAGGGCTATGTTCAAGTCCTCAGAGACATACAGAGGTAGAACCAATTCCTGGAGCCTATAATTAGCACAGTAACAACATAGGTTGATAACCTTCAACTATTTTCTAGAACATTCTCAGCCAAATGCTTTTCCTGCCCATGCGTCTATATCTCTCATTCGGATCTCACCGCTCCTGAAAGTATCTGTCCAATAAGGAAGCCTCAAGGCAGTCCTCCCTGGAGCTCTGATTCCCCATCTTACTAAAGACTCATTAGATTCAGGAGTGCAAAGGGATGAAAATATTCCCGCCTTGAGTACTTATTTTCTAATGACATGAAGCAGTCGTAAGGAGGAATACAGAGAGCTATGCCAGATCTGTGTGGAAATTATGACAGCTGAGAGTCAATGACTGGAGAGCCGGTGACCTCCCAGTCCCTGAAGTGATCTCAGATAGGAATTTCCTCATGCATTACTGTCTCTAGTTTACAGGGATTCGGTGAAGTTCTGTGGAGAAGCTATGTGAGGCCTGGGATGTATGAGATGAGAACGCTGTGATTGGAGGAACTATTTCAAGGCAATATTTACATGATAGTTAAACTTGGCTTTCATCTTCTAGGCTAGTATGCAAGTTTAGGGCTTAGGTTCTTAAAACCTACTACATGGGAGTTAAAATCCTCCATCTTCATAGCTGTTTGATTGTAAATGGCTAGAGGCTTCCTTTACCTGGGCTTGTAGGCAGTCTCATTAAATGAGTGGCCCTAATAGAATTATTTATTACTATAACATTGACAAAATGATATTTATGCATTTTTAGACTGGAAAAGATAATAGCTATCTCTCAAATTAGTCTTAAAATTAAATTAAACAATGTATGTAAAATAGTAACTATCTCATACATTATGGTTATTAATCTCATTATCCACGTCATCTTCATCACCATAACTACCATTTACTCTTGAATTGCTTTTAAGTATTTATTCACTTTTATTTTATGAGCATTAGAATTTGCCTCTATGTATGTATGTTCACCACATGTGTGCCAAGTGCCCACAGGGTCAAAAGATCCCATGGAACTGAATTTATAGACAACTGTGAGCTGTCCATGTCACAGCTGAACCCTATTCCTCTGCAAAATCAGCAAATGCTCTTAAGTGCTGAGCCTTCTCTCCAGCACCTTGAGTTTCATTGAAAACACACAGTTTATACATACTGTAATATTTGTGTATCTCTAGATTTACCCGGGCACAATAATAAGCAGTAAAATCACACTATTTAATTTCCCTACTCTTGAGTATTTGCCAATGCAAACAACTAATTGCTTGGTTTTCTGAACACCAACCAGGTGTTAAAGAATCCAATTCAATTCTGTCTCTAATGGCTGATTTTTAAAGATCCCATACATGAAAGGGCTTACTCTTATAAGATTTCTCTCTCCTGATGCTATTCCCAAATCCCAGGCCAATCAAACTTTTCCATAAAGCAAATGTAAAATTGGGATCCCTAGAATTACTTCCTCACGTTGAATACTTTGCTACGATGACTTAAAGGACTCAGAAAGATGCATGTGTTTGTTGGTTTATCATAAGTGCTGAATATGAATAGTTGAATGAGCAGGCATAAAGTAGGATCATCCATCCCTTGAAGTCATGTAACATCACCTTCCTAGCACATGCATCAGTTCACAAATCTTGTAAGCATAAGCTATTATGCATCCATTAATCTCCATCCTCAATTTTGTCTCAGAGACCAGAGGGCGTGGGGCTATCTCAGGCTTCAACAACACTGTGTTTTTATGGTGATAAGGCCCCATCCTGAAACTACAGAGAGGCCCACCAGCAGTTCCTTCATAACGAAAGATGCACTCTGGACATTCTAAGCGATTCAGAATTCTACCTTAGGAACTGGGGAGGAAGCAAATGTCACTTGAGTTTGTCCAAAATAAGGGAAGAAGACTAATTGCATATTTATTCCACACTTCCAAGTCCCTGCAGAGGCCTAACTTTCGTTGTTCTCTCAAAGCACTATAATCTTTCTTCATGAAATAAAGGAAAATAACATGCTTAGTTGAGTTAACAGTGTTTATCTCCCAAGAAGAAATGTGGCATAGGAAATTATATAACTGCCCCTGCCCGGGGTCAGAAATATAATTAAATTTACCTTCACCTCTTAAAGTCAAAACACAAGTATATTAATGACTTGATGACAAGTACACCCTGTACTCTGATTTATGTTATATGATACAATTTCCTCAAGAAAAATAAACCATGAGGAGATGATAACTGCAGCTCTCAGAGACCAGGGGGTGTATGGAGAGCAAGGAAGCAAACAAACCCAACAGCCTTAGTGGAATGGGCTTCACTCCCACCTCCCACTCCTACCTCACCCCCACCCCCCACCCTCCCCTCCACCCCAACGCTCCCACCCCCACCCCAACCCTCCCACCCTCTCACTTAGTCATCCACCTGGAAGCCTTTCACCCATTCAAACTGAAGACTGTGTATGTAGCTTGTAGTGTATTTGCCTGTAGGTTTTCGCTTCAAATGCAAGAAACTTTATCTAATGTAACTATCTCCTTAAGCATAGCAACATTTATCATGCTTGGACAGATTAAAAACTCCAAAAATGAGAAGCCAAAAGCCTACCAGAGTGTATTTCATGGAATAAAACTACATTAAAACAAAACAGACCAGCTAAGGAATCTAAGGTAGCTAAAAGAAACTAAAACACATAAAATGGTTATGATTTTTTTTTAGCTATTCTACAGTAGTCAATAGAAAAATGCCCAAAGGAATTATATTTACTAAAGTAGATCAATGCCCAGGATGTGTGTATAATTCAATGGGACTAAGTTTTATGGACTGTGAATCTTCATTTGGTTCATTTCAAAATTATGTTCAAAGTTTTCAACAAATCTTAGTCATAAATACCTTCAACAAAGGAGATTAGTTATCCTAATTATGCAGGATGTCCTATACACATATCAAGTGTACTCTCTTTGAAGTGAGTAAAAGAGAAAAGGGAAGAGGTGCTTCTACCCATGTGACTCCTCACAGATCCTTATAACTCCTGTATATACCATATGCTGAAGTTTCCCATCCTCAGAAATCAGCAGCTTGAGAGGGTTGGTAAACCCTGTGGGATGATAAATTACATATCATCTATTAACTTCCTCACCTCCCTCTCCTCCATAGGCTTTTGATTACACTTAGGGCATCCTGTCTTGTGATTGTCTCTTCTATATCATATTTGAAGGTATCTAATATTCAAGAAAGGATAATTGCACTTTTACTTAACTTGTAAAATTCTGCCTTGTTCAAGATTCCAATTTTACTTAAACTCAAGCCCTGATATTAAATAGGCTTCTTTGATACCATTTTGTTGATCTGCAAAATAATGGTATTTGTTCTGCAATGAAAACTAACAAGTTCCATCATTATTTCAAATTGACTTCAGAGCTTTATTTCACACAGAATGTGATGTAAGACTGTGGTAAGATCCATCCTTCCAAGAAAGGACTTCAGAGTATTTCTAAAATAATGTTGACCACCAGGACTGAAAATAGATCAAACTCAATTATGTCTCTAGTATGTCATGTTTATGTTGAATAACCACGTAGTAGTTGACACCATAAATCTAGGAACTTGGAAATTTTGAGGTTAAGTTGTGTGTGTGTGTGTGTGTGTGTGTGTGTGTGTGTGTGTGTGTGTAAATGTGTGTGTACATATGTGTGTAAATGTGTGTGTCTGTGTGTGTCCAATTGATATCACGAATTTCTTCTATCATTTAAGGTTTCTCACTGAATATGGAACTCACTGACTGGCTAGACTGGCTTGCCAGCAAGGCAGCCAGTTGTCCCTGCCTCCATTCCCACAGTACTGCAGTTACAACCATACATCTCCATGTCTGGCTTTTAAATAAGTACTATATATTCAACTCTTAAAAATTTCTCAGTGTCCTATTATAAAATACATATTAGATACCCATCATGCAAACTATTTATTTTCATGTTGTTGCAAAATTACAAAGAAATTAACCGCTGCTCTCACTAGTTTTTTTTTTTTTCTAGTTTTACTGTGCAACTTGATCATGCAGTTCCTTCAGTTATCATCATCAAACTTTAGATTTTTGGAAATTTGGAATGAAATATGAAAAAAGAACTCGTATTAAAAATTAATTTTTTGCCATTTTTCTGATTTTCTTTTCAAAACATAGGGGAGGAAACAGAATCAGTCAACTTTCAAGTCAGGTGTCTTAATATTTGAGTCCTCAGTCTTGCATGGAGAATTGTCCCACCGCTGATAACCTGGCCTTTTGTTGTCCCGGTAAGATGGTCTTTGCCAGTTACTAAAGATGGATTTCGGTTGTCACAGTGCTTTGAGAGGAAATTATGACAAATAAACATCCCAATTACCTCAGCCTTTCAAGTTACAGTGCAATAAGTGCCAATACAAACGTTAAGACTCCGGCTTTAAAATAAGGTTGCCTGGGTTAGAATTTTGCTTTCATCGCTTACTCTCAGTATGACATAGGAAAGCTAACTTTTATTTTCTTATCTAAAAGATAGGGTTAATAAGGATATCCATATAAAAAAGGATACTGTGAGGTATAATTGAAATACAGCATGCAAAACTCTTATAATGTCCAACACAGTACACTTTTGGACATTATTTTGTTACTGTTACCATTTTTTTATGAAGTATGATTGTTTTGGTCTCAACAATTAAGTTGTAATTTCTTAATAATAAAAGGAGAGTGGTTTAATAACAAATTTGCTGTAAAATAAAAACATTTTCTTTAGGAAGTGATTCAAATGTTGGAAGTTCAGTCAAAGATGGAATATTATACATTATAGAGCATTTTAATGATGGGAACAAAAGAAAAGATTACCATGTTCACATGAAAAAATCAAATACACAGGTGCATACCAGAGAAAATTCTAGTATGGATGGAGAAGTGGACACAAAGGCCCAAACCTTATCAAGAAACAATTTACAATTGACAATTCCTGGCAAGGGAAAATCAGTTTTATCCAGGGAATTAACACTGGGTATTTCAACACAGGCCAGGCTCGGGCCCCATCTCCAGATATAGTTGGTCAACACAAAACACATTTTTCTGTTTTTGTATGCTTTTTTTGTTTGTTTTGGTTTGTTTGAGGGTTTTTTTGTTTTGTTTTGTTTTTTTCCATTGGATTTTTTGTTTGTTTTGAATTTGTGACTTTTTTAATTTTCTTTTTCTAAGAAAGAGGAAACATGAAGTTGGGTGGGTGAGAGGAGGGAGGATCTGGGAGGAGTTTGGGGAGAAGAGAGAAATGATCCAAATATATCATAAAATGAAAACAATCAACACACATTCACTCTAAGTTAAGTGGTTTTAACTCCATTGGGGAGAAAATTTAATTTACAGCAACAATTTCTAAATTGATTTAAAATTCACCTTGGTCTTACCCTCATAGAGAAATTGTTGACATTTTACAAAATTTTCCAGTTCAGAATCAACCTTGCTAAAATAAACAAACAACAGCACACCTGGTATACCAAACAGTGTTTGATATACCTGTGTTTCATATATACAGTGTTTGTTTGATGTATACCGTGGTTTGTATATACCGGTGTTGATAAATGATTTGTTATCAGTGTTTGATATATTCCAGTGGTTGATATATCCGGGGTTGATACATACCAGTATTTGATATAGTCAGTGCCCCCAAGTTGGAAACACTCCTTAGATAATGATGAATCTCTGTTAATTCTCTTCTTCCTGTAAATATAATCACTTCTTATAATGGTATAAAAATGTAACCATGTCGTCTGGGTATAAATGACTCAGCAGAAACGCTTAGCAGATGTTCTCAAAGTAAAATTTCTTAGTGCTTTTACTAAACATGTGGACTGATTGGTCTTTTTCTCTAATGAGCAAGTACATGTGTGGATCACATTTGATATTCACTGGCAGAATACATGCTTTTATGAGTTGATGAAATCTTTTCAAAATACTAAGGATCTAGCTACAGGCTAGTTGTTACCTTTTCCCTGGTAATTCTTCTAAATGAACTGGAGCTCTGAATTCTTAGAAACAAAGCTGCAGGCTATATAGTTCATGAACATCTGTTATTGTAAAAATCCCTGTTAATAATATTAATATTAATAAATACCCAGAGATAACATTAAAGATTTTGAAAGAAAACTATACACATATACCTTGGTAATTCTATTAGTCACCTTCTGTAACAACATGTTCCAAAATAAGTCATGTAAAAAATCAATCACCATAAGATATCACTGTATGCACAGATGTAAGGAACACCTGGTTTCAATAACTGAACAAGCCTTGTATGGGGAAATAACCTGCTTCAGGCTGTGGGTCACTCAGCCTTTACTAGAAGCTATACTCAGAGCTTGATCGCAGTTACAGACATGTAATATAGCCCTGGGTTGATGATCCGGCCACTACTTAAAGATCTTGCGAGATAGTCATAGAACACAAATATGATCAGAATTTTAAAAATATGTTTTTATTAAATACTATAACATTTCATGACCAGAAATGTCATAAGCTAACTCAACAGCAGTGAATCAATTAGAGATGTTTAACACACACAGATGCACCCAGGACCTTTTACCTAGATTTTGCCAGCTCTCATACTCTACATCTGGACCATGGTGTCTATGTCCCCGACAAATTGCTGGAAATTTCTGGAGTGGTGGTATTTAACGACTACTCAATAACAGATCTGCTTTAACATTTTCAGCCTTAACCCTTGGGTTCCAAATTACGGTAAGCTTTTACACAGTTATTTCAGAGGCAGCATAAAGCATACCTCCTCCTGTCCTTGCTTGTTATTCTCTCTCAGAAGGCCTGCTGCTGATTTCTAGAGTACATTGCCGCTGAGATTTTGTAGGCTAGGAGGATATGCAATCTGCTACACTGCATTCCTGGATATTTACTCTCCTCTTAGGCACTTTATTAACCAACTTCTGAATTTCATTTCTTTTGCTTACATCTAACTTAATTTAAAAATTCTTCCAATGGTAAACTTAATTTAAAAAGTTGAGTGCTACATTTGTCTTTACAATGTTTGTGGCAAGATTAGTGAGCAGGATGTTGAGAGAGTTGAGATTATAAACCATGGAACAAAGATCTCAAGTTAATCAAAAGAAAATTGAAACATTAATTTTTTTCTTCTACTTTTATTTCATTGTGCCTCTACCACTGGCTCTCTGTATACTTAGTGTGTTGTAAGAACAGAATAAATAAGCACTTCACTTGGTCTTCAGTGTGAAGGCACTAGGTGAAGTCTTTGGGAATTCATGAGGTCATGATCTGGAATCCCCAGGAATGAAATGAAAGCCCAAATAAAAGGCACCCCAGAGAACACTCACCCTCTTCTGCCATTGGAAGAAACCATAAGTCAGTTGTCATCTGGAAGAACAATGTCACCAAAACCAAGCCATGCTGCCATCCAGGTCTGCCTCTCAGCTTTGGAACTATGAGAAATAAGTTAGTCTAAGTTAACTAGCCCATGCTACTTTGTTCTATGCAGCATAAAGCAGCTTGCCGCTCTCAGTTCTACAACGTTGCCTGGTTTCCCCTCAATTTTTTTATTTATATGACATATTTGATGAAATTTAATAAATCTGTTTGTCAACATTTTAATCATCTGATAACATGTATTCCTTAGAATGAATCTTATGACATTTATAAGAGTTCATGAGTGAAGAAAAATAAGCATTTAATCATCTTTTTTTATTCTAAAACATGAATTTTCATCTTCATTGATTTCTACAAATATAATAAGTATTATGTCTGTAAATATTTTCTGTCTTTACTATGATTTTTGCTTAGTATTAAAAGTTCATACTTTGTTTAGTATCACTTGTAAATTTAAACATGCACAAAGGACCAATTTTTATGAGGCATTTGTATTGGATAGTAGAGTAAAACAGAAGAGAGACAGTGATTTCTAACCCCTAACTAGATCCTTGTGATCTGCTTGAAATGATAACTCTGCTCCATATGTAACATTTTTTTTAAAAAATGTAGAATATACTAATTTTTAAAATGTTTAATCTATTAGGACTGTGCCTCATAACTCTGCATTTTAATTGGTTGTAGTTTTCTGTAGCAGTTGTCTTCTGTTACACAGGGAAGTTTCCTTGATGACAAGTGAAGACTACATTTATCTTAGGTATAAGAACAAATGTTTAGGTTGTTGTTAAAGTAGTGATTGTAGGTTCTCCTTTGATATCCATGACTTCACTGAGTGGTGAAACACTCCTCACCTAAGGTTCAGGGAGCACTGTGGAACTGAAGGCAGAACAAATATAAGAGCCACAAGATAGTTTTCTGTAAGATTCTATCTTCTAGTAATATCACAAGCTGCATCCATAAAGTCTCATGAACATGACTGCCCAAACATGAGTTGAACAATGACAATATCAATAGACATGCCAAAATGAACAAGGAAAGTCCAAGAGGCCTCAACCCTTCACAAGGAACTACAGGCATCTAATGAATACAGAGAGTGGAGAAAAAGTCTTCTCCAGGGAACAGCACAACAATTTGTTAACCAATACCAAATAGTCATCCCTGAAAATGTACACACAAGTAACATTATACAGTCTGAGCAGGTTATATTTATGAATATATATATACTGATGCATCAATAATAATTATAAAGACATGAATTTAAAAGAGAGCAAGAAGGGGCTTATGGGGATTACAGGGAAGAAAAGAAGGAGATAATGATATTATAATATCAATTTTTAAGTTAAAAAGTTTTAAAACATTAAAAAGCTTGATCTACAGATATCGAAATTGTTTCTGGTGCATTTATTACCATCTAAAGCAGTGCTTCTCAACCTCTGGGTCACAGCCCCTTTGGTAAACCTTTGTCTCCAAAAGTATTTACATTATGATTCATAACAGTAACTAAATTACAGTTACAAAGTAGCAATAAAAATATTTTTTATGGTTGGGGTTCACCACAATATAAAGGACTGTATTAAAAAAAATGCAGCATTAGGAAGGTTAAGAACCCACTGATCTAAAATTTCCGCATAAAAATCCTATCATTGCTCTAAAAACTCATTTTACTCTTATTGTTTTCTCACTTAAACATTATCCTTACCTTACATAAAGTAGCTTTAATAAAACTAAAAAATTCACTTTAAAATATGATAACAAAATCCTTAGTCACAGCATTTAACTCTGAATGTTTAACTATTTCATTCATGCGATGTCAGAAGTTCTTGATTATATTCCCTTCTTTTTTCTTTTTTTTCTTGGATATTTTATTTACATTTCAGATGTTCTCCCATTACCCCATTTCCCCCCTCCCTCCCAGGAACCCCCTATCCCATCCCCCCTCTCCTGCTTCTATGAGGGTGTGCCCCCACCTACCCCCCCCACACCTCACCTCCCCACCCTCGAATTCCCCCACACACGGAGTCCAGCCTTCATGGGACCAAGGATCTCTTCTTCCACCTATACCTGACAGGACCATCCTCCCTTGCATATACAGCTGGAGCCTTGGGTCCCCTCCCTAAGTGTTCCCAGGCTGGTGGTTTAGACTCTGGGGGCTCTGGTTGGTTGGTATTGTTGTTCTCCTCATGGGGTCTTGAACCCTTTCAATTCCTTCAGTCTTCACTCTAACTCCTCCATTGGGAACCTCATGATCAATTTAATGGTTAGCTGTGAGCATCTGCCTTTGAATATGTCAGACTCTTGCAGATTATATTCCCTTTTAAACTGTAAATACAAACATATGCAAAACAAGAGTCTGAAAATATGTATTGTACTGAGAGTTGGTGAGATTTAACGTTTCCACTGTTTAGGGACAAATAGGAAAAACAAATGATGATTCCAACCTATAAATCTTGATGCTGAACACAAAGAAGATGAAAAAGCTGTTTTGATCAGCACTAATTGCAGCACAAACCTAAGGGTAAGACATAATTATTTAGAAGTCATTCGTATGGACATATTATGCTCATTTAGCAAAATAACATTAGCAAGTTCTGCATCAAGGCCTGTGATCTTTCTGTCCATGGGCAAAATATGAAGCATCAGACAAGGATTTCCTCCCATAGCGTATTTCAAATACCGTTACATGGTAGACAGCTGCCTCTGTAGTAGTAGACTTGCCACTGTTTTCCCAATGGGAACATCCTGCATGGCCTATGATGTATGCATCACCCACAGCTACATAAGAATGTTGATGACAATTCTCTCCCAGCACCTTCAGGGACTGTGAGGGCAAACCCACTGGGAGAGAGCCTCTAGCCCAAGTCCAACCTCATTTCTTTATATAAAGTATATTGTGTCCTCAGCAACAAGCTCTTATCATATAGTCCTGGTGGATACTCCACAGCAGTGACAATTGACTGCATTCCTTTGGGGACCTCAGGAACCTCCCTGACAAACAACTCACAGGGAAGTAGCTTGCTCTTGGCACTGAACAAAAGGGAATCTTTAATTATTGTTGGCAGTAACTATTGAAGTCAGTGTGGGATGTCTCAAAAGTAAAAATAAAAACAATGTTGGACTTTTCTTTATCACTTAAAAAAATTACTATTTGACTCTGTCATACCATTCCTTGCCAAATACCCATGGACTCTAAATTCTAAAACAGAATACTTGCATGTCTATCTTTATTGCTAGTCTAATCAGCATATCAAGGAAATGAAACCAATATTCGTTACCACCAACAGATCAGAGGTTAAAGGAAATGTGGTACATATACACAATGTAATTTTATTCGGGTGTAGAAAATGAAATTATGAAATTCACAGGACTATGGATAAAACTGGAAAACATTGTATTAACTGAAGAAACTCTGAGTCAGTAAGACAAACATCTCCTGATCCCGGCGTGTGGATCCTCGCTTCTAACATTATTCTGCTCATTTGTGTAGTCACAAGTATGGAGAGAGCCTGGGAAACTGAAACCGCATCTATAGCTGGTGGAAAGAGGCTTTAAGGGGAGAAGGGTAGTAGAATGGAGGAGATATGAAAGAGGAATGGGGAACAGCACAGGTAGAAATACATTTGCAAATTTTAAAAAGAAAACAACTTCCTTTTTGAAACATTGCCACAACGCTTTTTTTGTTGTTGTTGCCAAATATTATACTATGAAATTTTTTCTACATGATTTTTTAAATTCCCAAAATTAATTTGTGAAGTAGCATTATCCTAACATGGTAATTGCAGACATTGAGGACTACCACAAGAAAGCAATTTGCCTATTGCCCCATTCCAAGTGAAACCCAGATTTAATCACAGGTGAGTCTGATTTCAAACTATGGCCCAAGAAATCAATTCTTGTGAAAAGCTGGGAGTTCTGCATTGCCAGTCTAGATATGTACCAAAGAGTGTTGGTCCAGACAGGCTATCAAAACATAGTGGTGAAATCCATCTATCCATCGTTGTCTTGTGAAGAATAAGAACACATTAATTTTATCAGTATATTTGCCTTCTTGAAATATGCCACAAGTAAAGGAAAAAATGATACTGTGTCATTTTTAGTAAGTGTAAATGTGTGTAATTTTATACATTTAAATATTTTATTTTATAACTAGACAACAGTGCCTCTGATAAACTTAAAACATTTTTCATTTAGACAGATTCTATGTTTTCATTTTTAAAAAGTGAACAAGATCTAAACTACTGAAATTGCAAATACTTACTTTAATTACCTACTTGAAGACAGAAGCTATTTCTCACTTACCTGAACATCATACAAAGTTGACTCGGGGCCTGAGGTACAGCGCAGATAAAGGTCATTCAGTTTAATTTATTAAAAGTGACATCTATAAAATGTGGATACCCCCGCTTGTAGGGCTCAGCTAAAGAATTCACAGCAACTAGGAGAGCCCAAACAGGGCGGGTTTGAAACCTGCAGCCATCCTCAGTCTACCTGATTAGAAGTCACAGTAGATCAATTTATGCTTCCTATTGTGTGCGAGGACTGCTCTCAGGATGTTACTTAGAAAATCATATTTAACCTTCAGTCTTATTTTACTGACACACAGGTGATGGTCTGAGAGTCTATCCAGTACAATCTTAATGAGAAACCCTGGGAAGAAGCCATATCTGCAGAGAGTGATGGGGTGAGCAGATCTTCATTGGTGTCCAGAGGCTGGAGTACTCCAGGACCACAGGCACCTAGCTTAGAACTGCTCAGTGACCATGCTATCATCCACCTGTGTTGGAACCAACATCCTGTGACTAAGATATAAAAACATTTTAGAATCGGTTAACTGAATGGAACACTAGATTCCAGCAGCACAGAAGCAAGGAATGTCATCAGATAATATCTGAGGCATATAGAAATGTTGCCCTTACCTTGCTGCAACCATCTCCTGATGTACTCACTAAAGTATTTTAAACTTTCTTTGATTTATGGTTCTTATTATTCTTTAAAATTATAAAACTCTATGAAACTGCTTCCACATATAGAATTTGTGGTAATGTAAATCTTTGTCCCCAACCCATCGTCACTAAAATTTGGCTTTAGAATGAACTATTTCTTATTCCCTTTACATTCAGAATGGGGGTGGGGGACATTTACTTGTTTTGGTTTGGTTTGGTTTGGTTTGGTTTGGTTGGTTTGGTTTGGTTTGGTGTTTGGTTTGGTTTGGTTTGGGTTGGTTTGGTTTGGTTCCTAGCCAGAGAGTGACGGGAAAATCCAAAGCCCAGTTAACTTCATTATTTAACTATACTATGCAATCTCCTAAGAAACACTAATGGCATATATTTGTTTTTTTTTTTTTTTTCATTTATAAAACTACATAGTGCTATATCCTCATCATGTTCACCCACTATAAAGAATATACATTTGTCTGGATGGACATACATACACACACACACACACACACACACACATACACACAGGACATGCTTTAAACATTTGTCCTTAAGTGAGGTGGGTCTTTCATTTCTATTTCTCAGTTTCTTTAATGTTTTAAAAACAGAAGTAGGAGGAGAAAGGAATGGAGTGAGAAAATGTTTCTATTATCAGTGTTTCAATTACAAGCTTTCCTCTTCACAACTACATAAATAAGGACATTTTAATACCCTAATTAATATCCATTTTTAACTCTATGCCGTGTTTTTATTGCCTTCTTCTCATTAAAAATCTAATGAGCATTAGCATACTGACAAGGATAATAAATGCCAACGATTCATATTCAGTTATTAACACTAATGATTTTCCCATTGGAATGTAATATATGTTTCAGCTCTTTTGCCAAAAGCTCAATGATACTTTTATCTCCAGTCGACCAATTGCACATTTAATTTAATACCTATTAAATGCAAACAGCAACTCTGAAATTGCATTAGAGTTGTTACCCAAGCCATCAAGAGCCCGCAAGTAGAAAGTGAAGATTAGGTAAAGGACTGATGCGAGTCACGGAGTAGACATGATAAGCAAAGCCTCAGTAAAGTGGCTTATAGCAGCAAAGTAAGTAAGTCATGGGACAGACTCTGAGCCCAACAGCAAGGCCAAAGTTCCTTCTCCTCACGAAGTACTCAGAGGGGCATCATTCAAGACATTCCTCTTTCTAGAATTCTTTCCAATGGTAAATTGTAAGTCAGAATTTTATTTTGTAGTATTCAAAAAACTACATTCTTGCCAATATTAGTACTGCTTCTGTGAGATAATTTGTCACTTTCTTTAAAAAGTAAGGAAACAATAATTTTAGTTAAAGTTTTATTTTTTAGTTTCTCCACGTGTATATGTGTAGGGACACATGCGTGCAAGTATGTGCAGATGCACATCCATATAAGCATATGGGAGGGCAAGAAGTTAACATCTCTTTAGCCCTATGTATGTTTTTGTTTCATTTTATCTTATTGTATTATAAAGAACTAAAACAGAGATCGCATGCATGCCGGTCGACTGTTCTTCTAGGCGATGTTCCCCAGTGGCCTAGCTAAAATTTTAAATGGATACATGAAAAGATAAAATGTATGCATATTTATGGTGTATCACTTGCTATTTAAATATATAAATCAGGTAATTTAAAGACCAGATTACATATACATGTCTCCTTAACATTTATCATTCTTAGGGCAAAATCACTCAAAATCCTTCCTCCTAGTTGTTGCATGAAATTCATTATTGTGACCCATAGTCATCCTACAAGGGCTATAATACACTGGAACTTCTTTCTTTTTTTTTTCCCAATAATTATTTTATTTATTCATTTCACATTCGATTGCCATAGTCCCAGAAACCTTCCCTCTGGGAGTCCCTCCTTCCATCCCCATCCTCTTCTCCTCTGAGGGTAAGGCCCACCTGGTATCCCCCACCCTGGTGCATCAAGTCTTTGCAGGGTTAGGCACAGCCTCTCCCACTAAGGCCAGAGAAGGTAACCCAGTTGGCAACAGGTTCCACAGACAGGCAATTTCTACAGATCTAACAGGAAACGAGCTTGAGGGTTGCAAACCTGTGTTCGCCAGCTGCAGCACAGACCTACTCTACAGCAGATCATTGATGTAGACCTACTGTACTCTTCCTCATGAGATACAGCAGAAAGAGGAATCCACCCAAATGCATAGACATCTCTTACTTCAGAGTTTCTTATCTTCTGCAGGACACATGGAAGACTTACAAGGTGATTTCATGGCTTTTAGAGATGAAAGTGTCACATCCAAAAACCAAAGGAAAAAAGGCAGTGTCCACTTGAGAATTTTTAGGAAGATGAATGATGTGTTTGCAATGCTTGGGTACAAAGAAAATGCCTGGCATGTATTTGCTTTTCCTTATGAACTGCCAAATAAGGGAATATTTAAAACCATGTCAGAAGAAGAATGCTTATTCTAGGGATCCCATGGTCCTCATTCATTTAGCAGAGCTTTGCAGCTCTTAGAATACATTTACAGAGCCGGGCGGTGGTGGCACATGCCTTTAATCCAAGCACTTGGGAGGCAGAGGCAGGTGGATTTCTGAGTTTGAGGCCAGCCTGGTCTACAGAGTGAGTTCCAGGACAGCCAGGGCTACACAGAGAAACCCTGTCTCGAAAAACAACAACAAAAAAACATTTACAGAACTATAATATTGAAGCACATCACAAAACAGGGTTCTCCTTGCTTTATTTCTATAGCATTTTCTTAATACAGTTATATAAGAATGTACAATCATTTATATATTTTTAAATTCTGATCATCACTATCTCAGCACATGATTTGTTCTCCATTAGAGTTCATCAGTTGCCTGGTGTGTCTGGAGTCTTCCTGTATATTTCAGCGGGCTTTAATAAGCTCTGGGATTCCTTTGTTTCTGCAAGTTGTGTGCTGATCCTTCTGAGATGAGTACTTCCACAGGTAACAGTTCTTGGACAAAGTTCTCCACATTATTACTGTCTGGAACTCTATAGGAACAGGAATAACTACATCTCCTTTCTCAGCACAACTATAGAGAGTGAAAAAACACACATTTTCTATCCTCTCTTACAGCTTAGTGAGGCCATGCTGACCTAGGTATGGTTGGCATACTGTACTGGAAAACCTAGTGTTGGTAATAACAGCTTGAAGGTAACCGAGTGGGAGAGCTCCTCTGGTTAGCTGCCTCATTCATCCTCAGTTCTGGGTGATTACAGTAGACCAACTTCACACCTCCCCTTCGCCAGCAAAGTTTCCAGTATGTGGTCCCCTTCTGCCACCAGGAATTAGCTTCTGGTATAGTTCTCAGATCTTTGGTAAACTGATTCCCCAGTATCAATTTCAGAGTTTACTGTACTCTGGTGGAAATACGACTTTTTCCTGAGTCTTTGCCTCGGTAACAACACAGGCTAAATAGTATTTATTTATTCAAAGCCCACATCTAATTTGCTTTTCCCAAGGTCCTTGAGGCATTGCTAACATGTCACAAACATTTCCTGGTTCTGACAGCAATTAACAAATACACACATCACATATGACTTTTGGTCTTTTCAATTAGATTAAAGGAAAACTAAACAGCTCCAAAAATCTGGACCAAATCAATAGCCTCAATCACATATTCTGGCAGATAGTGCAAATGTTTGTAAATAGTAAACAAATAAAGTGCTAGAAAACTATTTACAGAGATTCATACAGGAAGCAATCTCTCTCTCTCTCTCTCTCTCTCTCCACACACACACACACACACACAGCACACACACCGCACACACACCACACACACACACACACACACACGAAACTAAAGACACCTTTGATAAGAAACTTATACTAAACCATTTGATGAATGAATTGAACATGAGAAATAATAAAGAAAATAAACAAAAGTAAGCTGAAGGATCCGGGCCTGCCGGATACACTACAAAACTAAGAAAATCTAGCCTCACATTTTAGTGATGCTTTGTTATTCAATTCTTTAAAAATTGAATTTTTCCTCAATTTTTTTTATTAGCTCCACAAATATTTATTAAGAAACTGTGAAACTCAAGGTCAATTTTAGTCTCCAGACATACAGGCACAGATATGTGTGTGTATGCACACAAATAGATCACACATGTACATACACACACAAAATTAATCAATCCATAGCCCCAAATATACTTGCTTTATTCACTAAATTTTTATAGCCTGCCAATCAAAAACATGCAACGTAGAGACTGGAAAAATAGCTCAGCACTTAAATGCATGCATTGCTCTTACAGAGAACCCGAGTGCGCCTCCTAGAGGTCATGTCAGAACATTTACAGCTTGCTCTCACTACCTCTAGGGGGATCCGGAATAGACAATTCATGGTGACAGTGTAAAAAAGACAATGCATAACACAATTGTCTTTACATTTGTAGCCAAGAAGCACATTGGGGCTTACTTCTCACATGACGTCACATCAGGAAGCATCTTTATTCATTGCTTGACTCCCTCCATTTTAAAGACATAATAAGCTTCTTTTTATACTAATAATACCTTCTTACAATTAAAAAAAAAAAAATTGTGCTAGTTGATAGGTATTTCCTCTACTTCATTTGTTTGAAAGTCAGTCTGGGAGTCACATGTACTCACACATACACACACAGATACACACAAACACACACAGATACACACAAGTAAAAGTAGTAAAGTAAATATTTTTAAAATGTACACTTTGTTAACCATTTTTCATCTCAGCAAGACAGTGTTTAAAAGTGGAATTACAAAATTATTATCATTATGATGCCATCTGACTAAAAAAATTAATTATTAAAAATAAAATATGCAGTGGGAAAAATGTTAAAAATAAGTTAGCAATCCATCTTCAAAACCAGTGCAAATTTTGGGGGGGGAAGCACTTGTTTTAAGTGTATAGCAAAGAAGATTGCTACCTTGTTAGACTCAAATGGTCACATCTCAGGAACATACCAGCTAATTCTTGCTGGGACAATTGTGTTTAAAGGCCAAATGTGTTTGTGAAAAACATGTGCTTTTAGAACTTTTTTTTTTTTTTTTCAGAGAAAATTCAAAGCTTTAAAGACTAACTGAAGTGCTTTAAGGTCACACTGTGATGTCCAGTGCATGAAACTGAAACTCAAATTGAAATCTCAAAATGAAGTCACTGCCCCTCACAGCAACAGAATCAAAGGGCATCATTCAGTAGGGATACACATGATAGCTCCCCCAAAGGCAGACTGAGAATAAACAGAAAGGCTAAGAAACTAGAAATCCAACCCACAAAATGGGTCAAAATACCTCCTGAGACAATGAAGAAAATCTACACGATGTACTGAGAGCTTTAAAAATATGTGTTATGTCCATGGTGTGGAAAAGTTATTTTTAAATAAAGTTAGTTGTATACTTCCTTTGTGGGGATGTTAGGTATTTAAGTCTATAAACAACTAAATATGCTGAAAAAGCATGATCATTTACTCTGACTCTCAAAGGCCTTCTACTTTCATATAGTTATGAGGACTGGGATTTTTCTTGAATGTGGGACTATGCCTTACTATGCTATGATCTGGGACACACATGCATTCTTTAAGAGCACTGAATACACAGGAGAGTCCTAAGTCTTCATGTGATATAGTCACACTAAGTCCAGTGGGGCAGAGTGAGAAACCATAAGGATGCCACATCCAGATGTGAGAAGTCAGGACATGTAGCTTGAGCAGATGTGAGAAGTCAGGACATGTAGCTTGGGAAACAGAAGTTAGAGTGAGAAAGGACAGTCAGAAAGCAGCAGTGTCAGGCTCTGGCAGATAGAGGTGATGCTCATAGCTAACCATCGGACTGAGCATGGGGACCCCAATGGAGGAGTTAGAGGAAGGACTGAAGGAGCTGAAGGAGTTTGCAACCCCATAGGAAGAAACAATATCAACCAACCAGAACCTCCAGAGCTCCCAGGGACTAAACCACTAACCATGTACTCATGGAGGGACCCAGGGCACCAGCTGCATATGTAGCAGAGGATGGACTTATCTGGCACCAATAGAAGAAGCCCTTGGTCCTGAGAAGGCTCGATGTCCCAGGGTAGGGGAATGCTAGGGCAGAGAGGCAGTAGTGGGTGGGTGGTTGGGGAAATACCCTCATAGAAGCAGGGGTGGGGGATGAGATGTGGGTTTGTGGAGGGGAAACTAGGAAAGAGGATAACATTTGAAATGTAAATACATAAAATATCCAATAAAAAAATGAAAAAGAAAGAAAGAAAGCAGCCGCATAAAGAAAGCACAGTCAGGAGGGTACTGGAACATGTCATGAGAAGACCTGGAAGTAAGAGGATGGAAGAACTGACAGGATAAAAGGAGGTCACATTCCCAGAGGACTGAAGAAAGGTCTTCTGGTAGAATAGCAACATTGTGTTGATGCAGGTATATTTTTTTTTTGGAACTGTAACGTGTGTTGATGCAGGTATTTTTTTGAAACTGTAACGTGAGTGTCTCATGTTTGTATTGATTAGAATGCAATGAACATTGTTTTACCACTGGAACCTTTTAGATTAAATTTAACATAAAAACAGATAGGCAAGTCAACCTGAAAAGTTTTGATCTAGGAGGAAAAGGAGCCAATAAAGTATGACACACACAAAAAAAAGAAGAAACCATGCAAGAGGATGAGTTAATTGAAGACAAAGTTAAGCAAAGAAGAAGAAAATCACCAGTTCAAGTCCCACCAGGAAAACGGAGGTGGAGAAAAGAAGTCTACAGATGTATTCATGAAATATAAACTGTGTAGTGTTCACATCGGCAGCACACATACCAACTGAAACAATGGACAGAAGGCTAACACAGCCTTTCCATAAGGATGGCATGCAAATTGGTGAATGGTTCAAAGACTGTGTGTGTTGAGCATCAGAGGAAGCCAGGAAATTTCAAAGGGGCCCAGTGAGAAGCATGGTAAAATGGAAGTACAGGTGGGACGGTGAGCACTTGGGATGGAGAAGCTTAAGCAAGGAGGGACTTAGAAGTATGGGGAAGCACAGCCAGTAAAGGGAAGAGATAAAGGGAGGGTGTATGAAAAAAACATGGAAGCCAACTCTATGGGGGCACTAGAAGGAGGAAATTGGAATAAATATGATAGCACAGTGTACATTTATATGGCATTCTCAAGAATAAAGAAAATTTTAAAGTAAAAAAAAATTGTTAAATCATTTGGGACAGGAAGGCTTTCACAATTTAAATATGATTTTAATTATTTATGGATATTAAAAAAAAACCCAACATGGATAAACAAAGGTGCTAATAAAAAAAAAAAGAAAGAAAGAAAGAAAAGGCCCACAAACAATAAAGGTATCAGAAGGTTCTGACAGAGCAGAAGTGACAGAAAGAATGTGTAACCATGTTCATCACCCCAGTGCTAGTAATGGCTTAATCAACACCTACAAATACAGATCTGTATTTGTAAGATAAAACAAGCCATCGGCTTATTTTATAAGCTCTTACAGAGAGCAAATGCCTATCATTCATAAACCAATTTGACAGTTTTAGTATCTCTGACAGAAAGTTAATTTTGAAGATAAGTTGTCACAATGTAGAAGAGTTAGAAAATTAGTTTCAGGTTTGCCTTTTGTTTCAGCCATCTAACCTTCAGTATGGTAACCCTGCACCATATTTAAGAGTGCTAGAAAAGAATGGATAGCTAACAGCAGGGACTGAGATGGTGGGAAAAGTTGCCCTAAATACTTAAAACAGACCAAGTTGGAAAAGTGAATGGAGTCTGGGAAATCTGTTGGGAACATTCTTGACTGATTGGTTCAATTTAGCATTCTTTGCTAAGACCAGCAAAGACTTGGATTTAATTCTTACTCAATCCAATCACCTCCACAGTTCACAGATTCTAACTCTGGTGAGCTGCTGCAGACATACACTGATATTCACAAGGGAAGCTGGCTGAAAGAATGAATGTTAATGAGGGACTTCCTCCTCTCAGTTCACAGCTGAGGTGGCCAAAACCTTCTTTCTGCATGGAGAGGCATCTATGTCACTCATGGCTGCCAATTGTCTTAGTATTTCTATGCCATGATAAAACACTAAAAGTAACTTGGGGAAGAAAGGGTGTATTTGACCTTATAGTCAAATTTGAGCTTGTAGCCCATCATCCATGGAATTCAGAAAAGGAGCTCAGGACAAGAAATTGGAGGCAGCAACTGATACAGAGGCCAGGAAGAATATTGCTCTTGCTTGTTCCTCATGGCTTGCATATCCTACCTTCTTCTAGCACCCAGGGCCACCAGCCTAGGAGTTATACTGCCCATAAAGAGCTGAGACCTCACATATCAATCTTAAAGCAAGAAAATGCATCACAGCCTTGAGTATCAATTTGATGGGGGCATTTTCTCAGTAAGGTTCTCTTTTCCAAAAGACTCTAGCTAGTATCAAACTGAAAAAGAATTAGGCAACCACACCAGTCTACCTACCTCAGACCCTCATTTTAAACTTTATGATATTTTATAATAACCTTGAGGCATTCATAAAGTGACACTGCCTCAAGAAAACTAGAATTCTCCTTCAACTAGTATCTAGTAAAGTGTTTTTGGTTTTAAATTTCCCTATGGTGCTAGAGTTGAGCATCACAGAACCTGACCCATAAAGATAACCCACTGTTGTTTCCAGCTGTTGCTTTTTGGAATAGGTATGATGTCCAACCTGATCCAAGTAAATAGTCAAGAGCATTTGGAACAATTCTTGGAACTTTCTCTTGTCTCTTATTAGTAGATGCTTAAGAAAGAGGCACACTTTCTTCTTTCAGACATTTTATTAATTAGAATGGACCCACAGAACTGTAGACATCTTGCAATCCTGAGGGGGAAAAAATCCCTTCTGTTTAAGTGAATGCCACAGACAATACTGTACAAAGGCTATATAGAGAACAGGTCTCAGTGACCCCCACACACACTCCTAGTTACTGAAAAGCAACATCTCACCTATTGTTTAACCCTAATTTAAGTTGTACTTAATTGTTGTTATCACCCTGAGACATCCTTATATATGACAATAGCTACTGTTCATATTTGAGTGGCCCAATAATTGGTAGACCATGGAGAAGTGTGTTTTTCCATGTCATTGTTCAAGATTAACTTTGTTATGGTTACTCACAAGTTCCAGATCTTTTCAGTTTAGGAATGTATCCAAATTTACCCTGTTAGAAACACCCTTATGATTCAGGACCATGGTGTCATGCTTATTTCACTATGCCTATCTATCCCAACCTCACTCCAAAGCTATAATATCTACACAGTTCCAAAATCTCCTACAAAACATTCTTGCTGCCCTTTCATTCATTTATTTGTCTAGAAAATCAGTTAACAAACGCAAGCATTCCTATGTTCCTGCTGGGATACACAGACTTCAAAACATTTGATATGCTCTTAATGAGATGAAAGTCTAGTAAAGAAACTGTATTAACAGATAATTACAATAGTATGTATTTAATTAATCAAGGAAACTAGCTAATAAGATAATTTTTTCAGGAGTCAGGGAAGGTTGGCAAGCAACAATGTCTTATTAATTTGTAATTTTATTATGTCTCCAAATACCTGCATATTAGGGAAAAAACCAACAATAATAGCATTCAGGAAAATAGAAAAGCAAAGTTGAGCTGCCAACATGAAAAGAATAAAAATGAGACACCTTGATTATTACTCGGTAATCTAATCTCAAAACATACACAAAGGTATTAAAGTTTGATGTACATAATTTTCACTATCAAGGCATGAGTCAAAGTAATTTCTTATATCACTGCTTTATTTGAAGCAGAGGGCACTAAGGAAATTGCCTATTCAGAAAGCCATAAATAAGAGTAAAATGTCCTTACATCCTAGGTATCATTTTTTTTTTACATTTCTTAGACACCTTGATTTTTCGTAATATGACTTCATAAGTAACTGTCAAAAAGACAAATGATTCGATTATGCCTAAGATTTCTAAGACTGACTAAACAAACCACTTCATTGACTAGTTCATTTTCTAAACTCTGTTGTTTGCTTCCACTTTTCTTCTTACTCAATAGAAAAAACATCAGCCTGGGATAGGAGAGGCCATACTTTATTTTGGTTTTGTTGTGACACAAAATTTCAAATTCTAATGTATGAATAAATATCTTGTTAGTTCATAAATACATACGATCAGACATTTGATCCCTAGCAATGAGGTAGACAGTGTATGTTATAATAGCAACTAACCAAGAACCCTCCCCAATATTTAAGTGTTACATAATTAGGATAATAGTACATTGAATATGTATGTGTTTGATTATTTTGCCCTTGAGAAACACACTAATGAAAGTCACTTTAAATTGATTGGTGGCCATTTCAAAAAGCAATCAGAGCATATTTGCAAAATACTTTCTGCCTAAGGAATGCTTATCCTAATAGTAAACTTGATTGTCAAGTATTATCTAATATTTTTTCCAGGAAAAAACTGTTGAGGAATTTGATCCTCCAAGCACAAATTATTTCCCTAAAATACTTTTTTATTTCCTAAATCCCTAAATCTGGACCTTTAGAAAGATGAAAAAGGGATTTATGCTTTGGGCCTGATAAGTCTGATTTGCAATTATCCCAGCCCATCTTCCAAGTGCCTGGATTGATATTCAGGTCTTGAGAAATCTAGCAAGGCTACAAGCTAGACTATTGAAGTTGTCCTAAATTTCTTTTATCTGGAAGATTCAATTAAGTCCTATGACAAATCCATTAAATGCAGGAAATAAACTTCATTCTGGAGCTGTCAAAGAAGGAAAGAGGGTCAGTTAAGTGAAGGAGCCTTGGGCAAGCCTGACACTTGTCAGATTTCATCATCAGGTGATGATTCTAGGAATGCATGGACTCAGCCCAGAACCGACAGCTTGCTGTGCAAATGACTGTTCTCAGGGATGTAGCGCTATCTTCAGTGTCCCCTTTCACTGTGCATATCAGATTACATTCAGTTCCCTAATCTGCTACCCCCTTACTTAGTTTGTGCTGCTACACAGAGGCTATATGTATTTCATTAACTTCCATAATAAAAACAGATGGGGGTTTCCCTCTGTGAACAGATTCTTTTTCTGTTTAGGTGTGTGTATGTACGTGCATGCATGTGTGTGTGCATGCATAAGCATCTCTGGAGCTAGACTTATAGATGGTTGTAAGCAATCTGTCTTGGATGTTGAAAAGCAAAATCAGGTCCCATGAATGGTCACGTATGTTCTTAAACACTGAGCCATCTCTCCAGACCCCACAAATTCTTTATACCATCTAATTTACTTTTAAATTTTTTTAATTCTCAAAAATGACGTTTAACAAATTATCTTTTTTTTCATTATATGTTTTTTTTTCACTTCTGTGACCAAAATACCTAAGAGAGCAATTTGAAAAAGGGATGATGAATGTCAGCTCATGATTTCAGAGATGTTGGTCCATCATGAAAGGGTGGACAAAGCAGATCAGTTTAAGTCAAGCTGAGAAAGGAAGCAGAAAAAAGAGACATACAAGAAATGGCCAGACCATAGTTTATCCCAAAGCCACAACCCCAGTGCTCTGTTTTCTCTAATTAGACCCCACCTAACATCAATGCTATTATATTGTAAGTCCATTAAGGAAATAAGTCACTTAGAAGCTTAGGTCCCTGACTTAGTCATCTCTAGAACATCATATATATCCAGAGGTAAGTATCACCAACTTCCTAGCATTTACAGCAATCAAGTTGACAACCAAAACTATCACACCATTAAACCCATGTATGACATGCCAACAAAATTCTTCCATTGATTATTACACACACACACACACACACACACACACACACACACACACACACACCACACTCCTCTGATTAAGGAATCTTGAAATCTCAGGTTAGAAACTATATGGCTTCATTTCAGATTTCTACCAGATTTTCAAATGTTCATTTTTGCCCATGTTTTATAGTCCATATATATTTTTATCTACATGGATAATTCAGGCCCAAAGAGTAATTCTATATTATCTTGAATTGAAAATGAATTTTTTTCAGAAAACATACTCTGACTGTGGTTTTCTCTCTTCCAGATACTCCCCACTTCCCCAGTCACCCAAACCCACCCACATCCTTACTTAAGCACAATAACACTTAAAATAATAATAGCAATAATAATAAGATAAAATGAAAACAAAAAAACAGAATAGGACAAATCAAACCAAAAAAAAAAAAAAAAAAAGAAAAAGGCACAAATAACATATAAAAAAACTGAGACACATTCAATTACACACAGACAATTACACAAAATCCATAAAAACAAGGTCAGAAAATCTGTAAGTTTAAAAAAATGTCCAGACAAAGCACTATGAGCAAGCAAAATGAAACAATATTCAAACAACTACAACAAAGCACCAAAATACCATTAAGATGGTTTTGTGTTGGGCTTCCACCGCTGGTCATGGGCCCTGCCTTAATTGTGGTTTGTAGGTCCATGGAAATTGTGAAGAAAAAAGAAACAACTTCTTTTCCTCTGCAAACAAGTATCAATTGGAGACAGTTGGTGATAGAGGCTATGTCTACTTCCCCTCCTCCCTCTCCCTCTCCCTCTCCCTCTCCCTCTCCCTCTCCTCTCCTCTCCCTCTCCCTCTCCCTCTCCCTCTCCTCTCCCTCTCCCTCTCCCTCTCCCTCTCCCTCTTCCTCTCTTTCTCCCTCTCTCTCTCTTTCTCTCTCCCTCTCTCTCTCTCAATATCTTTCTCTCTCTCAATATCTCTCTGTCTGTCTCTCTCTCTCTCCTCTCTCTCTCTCTCTCTCTCTCTCTCCTCACACACACACACACACACATTTTAAAAGCCTATCGTTTAATGAGATTTCTCAAATATAATACACAAACACCCTAGGAATTGTGTGATAAATTGTTAACATACAAGTAAAGGAATTTGTTTTTTGATTAAAATTAAAAATTGAAATACAGTCATGGTGACACATACCCGACATCATGTCACTTTAGAATTTCAAAGTTGGGGACCAGAAAAACTCAAGTTCAACAAATTCAAGGTCACCCTAAGTTACAAAAGGCCAGTTCAAGGTTTGACTGATACCCTTGTCTCAAAACAAACAAACAAAAAAAGATAAGTTGATACTGGAGTTCTTAAGAAAGGATAGTAACCACTCTGGTTTCTACTTTCATTTCATAGTCTTTCCAGCTTGCCTAGGACATCCTCTGTGCTTGTGGTGTCTTCATGATAAACTTACTGTTATCTTTAAGATAATTCAAAGTTCTTCCTGCCTAAGTTTCATTAAGATTTTGCATAGACTTGCAGGGTTTTTGTTTGGGTTTTTTTTTTTTTTTTTTTTAATTTAAGTCACTTTGGCTAATTAGGTAACTAAGTATTATCTCATGGGTATCCAAGATTCTCTCTTGATACAATAAACAACTTTAAATAATTTTTGATGTAGCTTTCCAGGGATCAAATCTAAATTTTAGAATAAAAAAGAAAAAAAAAAAAAAACCACCCACATTTGAATTAAAATGCCAGAATTATCCTTTACTTAAACCAACCTCTGAGGTTTTCTGTGAGGCCCTTGGAGAAGCACACACGTTTGATCTTACATTTTACAAAAAGTAGAAAGAAATAATTAAACCTTTTGATATGTCCCCATTTCGTAAGTAACTACACTTTATTATTAGAACTATCATGAAAACTATCAAAGCAAAGAAGAAGTTCAGTCTAGGTTAAGTACATATAAGCACATAGGATTGGCATAATATTTTGAATGATATGTCATAGTTAGGTCATTGATATTAACTCATTTCTTCACTATCTATAACATGTTTCATGGGAAAAAGGAGTGAAGCCTATATGGAATATTATGTATTATACCCAATGGATAATTGCACTTCTTTTCTGTTGTTGTTAGTTATCAAAATAAATTAACCATCATCATTCTGTCCTTTGGTTTTTTTTTTTCTATACGTACTCTTCTCCTTCATATTTGCCTCAAGGCTCTGCTACGAGATTTCGTAGCAGATAGATTTTATACAAGATAGATTTTTTTTTCCGTTATCTTCAAGAAAAGGGGCACTCTTGAAACTTCATGAAAAATCCTCTGCCAAGTGTCCTTCCTTATCATTCAAAGAACTGACTTCATTAGTAACTTACAGATTGACTCCACTTGAACAATTTTTAGATTATATTAGTAGACACCCAGAGTTTCCAGGAATTCTTTAATCAAGAATCTGATGACTTTTGAAAACAGACAAGTGACCTAAATAAAAACTAATTACACAGGACCAAATGCACTGATGAGGACAACTGAATTTGATTATTAATTTGAGATGTCGATGTTTTGTTGTAGACTTTTAAGTCATATAGACTAAGAACTTATTTTTTGCCCTTATGTTTCTTGGCCTCACTATATTATTTTAAGCTAATGAAACTTTTCAATAGTGCCTAGTTCTCACTGATCCCTGAGAATTTACTGACTTTTACTGATTCTCTATGACTTGACGTTAAACATTTTCAGGGATTTAACAAATTATATTTGTTCTTGGATGGATATCATTGAATAAATCAACTTTACTTCCAAAACCATTCCAGAACTGTCATGCTTGAGAGTAAATCTGTTTAATCATATACAATTTCACCACTAGTAAGAACACCCAGAAAGTCATCCTAAAAATTAAATTAAAATAAAATAAAAGCTATTACCTGGTTAACAGAGTCTCAAATTCACCTGTGATAGAAACAATATTTTCTGATAGGCCAAGCAACTTAGCAAATTCATGTACATAGAAAACATATCCCCTGAAAGCACAGATTCTTAACCTAATTGTGTTGTCTTCCACTCACTCATGATGAACCTGACAATGGTGCAGACTCTGACCCTGAATTACTGTCTGTATGATTTAGACTTTGCAGCTGTCATCCAGTGCTCCAGATACAACGTCACTGCCCAAGCTTGTTAATAACATCTGCACCTAACCACTCTGAGCCTTTTTGAAATGTCCTTAGATAACAGGCTATCGGGACTTCACCCTTAGAAAGTCTGAATCCTACACATGACCAGCTAGCCTCTATCTGTATCCAACCTGGGTTAACTCAACACACAGAGCCCGGGCAGTAGCATCCACTGTACCAGCAGATATCACCACACTGCTCCTAACAGGTCATAATTTCAGAATCTGAAGTAAATGGCATTTCAAAACTGGCATTGTTCGAGAAATATACTTCACAATAAGGGTAAAAGACTCTGCAAAAAGAAAAGGCAATTTTCTCCAACCAACGGGGAAAGTAGCTTCTCACTGATAAAATTGCTGACATCTAAAACCATTAATGCAAAGAAAGAAAAGGAATTTAAGACAGGGTGAAAAGCACTTCGGTTCTTCCTCTGTCCCCTGTTAGCTATGAAACTTCAGACAGTCATTTAACCTCACAAAATCTGTTTCATTATCTACCTAAGTGGTCATCTGAGAGAACTTCTAGATAATATAATACATGTGAAAATATATGTATAAAAGTTAATGTGTCAAATTAATATAAAGTATTATACCATTAACACAATGATTATTAGACTTCTTGGTGAGTAAAGAAAATGTAAGAAAGATTTTGAAAATTCACTCTAAGAATTTAAAATATGGGGTCATAGTCAATGAAAAATAATCTTGCTCTTTTAATATCCAATAAACTAAATCTATTTACTTTTTAAATTGGTCAAATAGAAGAGTTTATTAATCAAATCAGGTTATACTCATCTAACATTATATTTAGGTTAAAATAAGGTGGAAAATAGTCTGAGTGTTAAAATGGACAATAAAATATACTTGATGATGACTCCTATTTTGAACGAAATGATTGGGAAGGACAGCAGATTTGACATACCAAGCTAACTTAACCTTGGATCCCTGTTGTTAGTAAGGAATCCATTTAGTCTAAACTTGAACAAGCTAAAAGGGAACACATTACTTCAACAAGATCCACTCTGTTTTTCTTCATTTCAGATGGACTGTCTCACCTTGTAGAACCTCTACCACGAAGTCAATAAAATGTAATTGGAGAAAAGAAAGAGGGAAAGGGAGTCATCTGGTCAAGAAACCAGTAATAACACACACTTTAACGAACTGTTGGAACTGGGTGTGTTCATAACAACAATCCCAACCAGATATTGTAGAGGCTGTGAGGAAAAGCAAAGACTCATAGGACCTCAACATGTGATGTGTACTTTTGTGTAGAGACTCAACAAAGCGCTGTAGATGTGAAGCCTCATTATAAACAGTGTGTGTTGGTGGTTATTTTTTAAAGCATTCACTTAGTTAATAATAACATTTTTAAAAGTCAGTTCCTCCAGCATATCTGTTTCTTTCTGTTTCTGTGTCTCAGAGTTAAATATCAGACAAATTCAAAAATTTCTCTTACAGAATGCTTTTGGGTTATTTTTTTTTTAATATTAGCCCCAGTTCTTTGAATCTCATCACTGATATGTAAACTATGATGACCAGCACATGATGGAGACATGATATAAGCAGTAGACTTGTAGATTTCAGATCCTTGGTTAGAAGTATGCTTTTGTTGATTTAACCTAAGATTATGTTCATGACTGTGTCATATACAAACTCATATTAAACTTTTGCACTTCTGATAATTAAAACTCCTGATATGGAAGAAAGCTCACATATTTTGTGTGTGTGTGTGTGTCTGAGCGTTGAGTGTTATGACTTCAAATATATTCTTGACAGAGATTTACTTTATCAGGTATTATCCTGTCTTAGAAAATCACAGGTGTTGAAAATAGGGACTATAAGGACAATCCTGTAGTATATATCATCTTTGTTTTAGTTTATTGTATGCTTAATGATTCAAATTCTACATCTACAATATAATAGATGACATTTTAGAACGTTTATTGTAATGAGGGCTTTATATTAACTCTATTAGCCTCATTAGCCAGATCCTGTTAATATAATCACTTTAAAAATAGGAAACTGAGGAAAGAAGTCCCATAGCTTGCTTATGTCATGAACTAGTGACATGATTGAACCAATATTTAACCCAGATGGTCTGAGGACAGTATCTTATTACTGCAGCTTCCAATATCATGTTGCTTCAACAGTCAGAAACACACACACACCTTAAATCAAGGACCGAGTGCTAAGATACAGATTTAGAAACTTCCTAATGACTCAGGTATAATAATTAACAACCTTTGAGATCTGGGGAAATGGCTCCGTTGGTAATGTACCAGCCATAAAACAGTATAATCTGAGTTTAGGATCCTAGAACTCTCTAAAAATGAGGTCATGGTGGTATATGCCTTTATTTTCATCGATGAATGACAGTGGAAACAGGTGGTTCTCTGAAGTTTGTTGGCCAGGCACTCTGGCCAAATCAATAAGACTCAGGTCCAATGAGAAACTCTGTCTCAAAATATAAATCGAAACAATTGAACAAAGAAACCTAAAGATGATCTCAGACCTCCACATGTACACAAACGCATACACACATGTGCATATATACACACATACATATACAATGCTGCCACATTTACATACACAAAATTATAATATTTGATTATCATCATTAAATTATTCATCATACATCCTTAACATTAACCTCGCCATTCACCTTAACACAATGATGTCTTGAAAAACCTGGTCAATGCCTGGTTTCCCAAATGTACTCCTTTGGGCATTCCTCTAACTTCCTGAGCTAGCAATCCCATCAGGAAAAAGAAACTAGATTGCTCTAATTACGTTTCCCTTAGTTATCAGGCACCAGCCTCTTGTAATTATTGCTTCTGCTACTAGCTACTCACAAAGTATGTCCTTCCTCCTCATCATCATCATCAACAACAAAAAATCTGCAGTCACTGACATTCCTAGTGTACAGTTGACAGGAATCTTCTTCTCCCTTAAGAAAATGGTGGAGCATTTATCTACCTACATTCTTTCAATATGACTCTCATTTTTCAAGATGGAAAATTTACAAGAATCAAAAGACCATGCCAGTTTATCTCGCATTTGTTGTGCACTGGAGCACCAAGTAACCAGGCATGTGGCTAATTTTCAGTTAGCAGCACATAAATTGGGTGTTGAAGTAATAAAAGATGGCAATAAAAACTATAAACCTCACGTTTATAAAACAAAGTAATGAAAAGCAAATTGCCCCTCCATGTGAAGTCAAGACATGAAATCTCTTTCTATAAAACCTGTGCTTGAAGTAAGTGCCCATGGCACACTTCAGCTATCGATTCCTGCAAGTTAATAATTTCTACCAGTGGTATGCAATCCCTAGATAGTTGGTAAAACATCTGTCAACCTGTGTCACACTCTAAAAGTCACCCAGTGGGTCAATAAAATTTCTGTGTGCCTTTGGTGTGCAGACCATTCTAGAAGATACAGTGGGGAAATGTAAAGTAAATAAATGTATAAATTGATTCAGAGACCAATGAATCTCAGTGACAGCTCTCTGGATAAGAAAATATAAAGTCAAATTTAGGACAATCTCATGCCCCTTTAGGAATAAATACAACGTTTTCATGAAATAATAAGTTATTTGAAATCCGTTTAACTTGATTTTATTTTCTTACAATTAGAAAAGCACACTTTTCAAAAATAGTGGACTTTACTCTAGTGCTATATCTCATACCCATTGGGCTTTAAGACCGCTCTTCAGGACAGAAGGTGTTTACCACATAACCCAGAGAACAGGAAGAAGTCATGGAATGGAGTGACCTATCCTGTTATCCCATAGGAAGAGAGTACAGGAGCTATACATAGCCTGTGGGATGCATCACTTGACTCAAAGGTAGATACAGGAGGAAGGAGGATCTGTGGACATTTGGTGGAGCTGGTGGCAACACAGAATATCACAATCATCACTTCTGATAGAAATGCCTTAGGAAAGAAATAGCCAAAAACAGAACTGCAAATTCATTTTATTAACTCCACGATGTTATAGCCTCACACCAAGCAGCAATAACTTAAGAAAGGGTAAGTACAAAGATTCAGACAACGCAAGAAGGCTGCAAGACACTTCTCTGAGCCAGACCTTGGCTTTTTTGTTTCCTTCACCTGATTCAGAATCCAACAGGTTGTTCTTGTGAAAGAAAAACTGGATTGAAGTCATCAGATCTCTAGCCATACGATGGAGTTCAACACAGCTTTCAGTTGTATTCACCTTACAAACAATCCTGAAGATCTAGTATAAAAAGCCATGTGAACTGAATGCTGCAATAAGTATTCCTATAATTATTCCAGGTCCCAATAGGATATGAGTGAACTAAAATATTTTTTCCTCTCAATTGGAAATTAAAGATCTCAAAAGACCAAGAAAGGATCTTTTCAATACAAAAGATATGCTAATGTATCTCACTCCATGCCCACTGCTTAGTAGAGACTTAGTAATGCTTACTGAATTAATTTAATAAATGAGTCAACATCGAAACACAAGTCTTCTGTGCCTCATACTATTACATGTTTTTTTGTTTTGTTTTGTTTTTTTGTTTGTTTTTCTGGGACCATTTTAAAAACTACTGGAGAAACTTTTGGAAAGTGCATTGTAGACCTCATCCTTTGACACTTTCCAGAGAAAAAGACCTATTACACATGTGAAACAAGTTGCCTTTGTGACTCTTACCCACACATAAATTTAAAACAAAAGAGAATAAAAGGGAAACATAAGGTTTTATACAAATAATTCTCAGCAGGAAGACTAGGTTTTTCAGTTGATTTACTCAGTAATCTTGGGAAGTCTCTATACCTCTCTCCGCCGCAGCTCTCTCAAGCACAAAGCAGTCTGTAACCAGGTACAGACAGGACACAGTCACTGCACCCACAACTTGATCAAATCAAAGGAATGAGAGCTATATAATGCAAAGCGTTTCATGGGGTTTTAGAGGACAGAAAGTGTTGATGCTCTCTTCCCCCATAAAATAATAGAATCACTAACATTAAAAGTTCATCACTCAATAATCTGTGCTAAATAGAATTTCAAAGGTCATTATACACTTGCTATAATCATCACTGCCCTGGGCCCTCACAAGATCAACCCTGTCAGCAATTAGATTCTATTAACTATCAATAGAATCTCGGAGCAGCGAAGGGTGGGAATTGCCATCTTTACTTTGTGTTCTTTCTGCTAAGTCTTCCGAGCTCCAACAGATAGTTATAAACCCATGAGTACACCAACGGCTTGGTGAATCTTGTTGGGTCATAGGGAAAAAAAAACAAAAAAGACTTCAGGAGGACAATTTACAGGAAAGGGGAAGGTGGAGAGGTGTGGTATAGAGGTGAGAGGTAAAAGTGATCAGTAGGTATAAATTTATATATGTGAATTTTTAAATAAATTAGATTTAAATTTAAAAATAGCCACTGTATGCCTATATCCTTACAATAAGCTCAACATTATATCCACTACACAGATAAACTCTTAAAGAAAATTTCATAGGTCAAAAATGGCAAAGTCCTTTACACTCAGGCAGGTGGCGTTAAACCAATGACACCCCCCCACCTCAATCCCAAAGATGTGTTTATATCCAAAAGTTCACTTTGCCATAAGTACCCATATGTTTTAAAAAGAATCCATATTTTCCTTGTGAAGGAAAGAAAACATATGTGTCCTTTAGAACTAGAAAGGGCGCCAGGCAGTGGTGGCGCACGCCTTTAATCCCAGCACTTGGGAGGCAGAGGCAGGCGGACTTCTGAGTTCAAGGCCAGCCTGGTCTACAGAGTGAGTTCCAGGACAGCTAGGGCTATACAGAGAAACCCTGTCTCGGAAAAAAAAAAAAAGAAAAGAAAAAAAAAAAACAAAAACAAACAAAAAAACTAGAAAGGGCAAAGCACTTCTAATAAGGCAATTTCCTGTAGTATTATCTTTGCACACCAAAGTCTGTGAGAGCGTCCTAAACAGGGAGCTTGCTACCCCTGCTGTCTTGACCAAGATTTCATGGATGCAACTCCAACTCTGACAATTTCCAAATCACTCTTACAAACAAGATCATCAGATCGATACGTTGATCAACGATATTGACTGAATTAATTTTAAATGCATATGCTATGAAGGTCTCTTTGCCCAGTACTTTGTAGCTAGAATTACATCCTGATGATGTAGCACAAAGCCTTTCCCGTTTAGTCACCTGACATTCATTAATAAATCTTTCATCTTATCAAGCCTCGTGATTACTGTTCTTGCTGATCTTTCTGGCATGAGCCCCAGCACGACAGTATTCGAGCCATAGAAACTTAAAATATGGGGTCTACTAGACGGTAATCACATCATACCACTCCATAGAATAGATCAATATTGGCCTTTTGGACTAGGTTTGGTCTCACAGAAATATAGTCGTTCTCAAAGGAGAACAAATTATTATAAGACGAAATCGTTTTTATATGTTTGGTCTCTTCCACACATGACCACTTCTGTTTCTCAGCTGTGATATGACACAGCCAGAGACACTCTCTCCAGGATCCCAGGACCATGTTGTTTAGACATCACTGCCACCAGACTTGTGAGTCAAAAAAACTCCACTTACAAGGTTTCAACTTCAACTGTTTTAACAATACAAAATTAACTAATCCGGTAATTCCTGTGTTTTTATTACTTTGGGTTTAAAAATACATTTTGTTGTTTTGATCCATTTTTTTAAACACCTAGAAAAAAAATCATTTCAATACTCCGACTGAAGAAACAAAGGACACAAATCTAAACAAATAGCTTCTTCATACATCAATCCTCTCCAGAATAATATGACTCACTCCATGTAATTTTAGGTTTGAATCATTCATATCTATTTTTTAGAGTGTTGATATTATACTCAGTTTCCTGTCCTTTCTCTGTCCTAAGAGTTCTATTTTAGTAACTCATTGTTAATAGAGGTATAGCGTGTTTCTCTTTAGTTTTAAGAAAGATGGTGAATGTTTAATGGGGTTGGATTAGCTGGAATGCTTGAGCTGCAGCAAGGACATCACTAGAGTGAGGTCCCTCTGTGGGAATACAGTTAGCAGGCAGTGTCACTTCCCTATGACAAAGCTGACTACAGATGGTACAGAAAAAGTTCAGAATAAAACTGGCACTTACTGCCTTTGTGACATCTCCTTTACCCAGCTTTCTCACCCAGAAACATACAACAGTCAGAACTATTTCTCATTGGAGATTGCGTCTAAGAAAAGGATCTGTGTCCTACCTGACAGACCTGCTGTTCTTGAGCCCCAAGGTTCCCTTTTAGCTTTCAATTTCTTTCATATTAGGTATGAGTGCTGAAGCAATGACTCTGGAGCTACGGCTCTCATTAGAATGTGTCAAAGAGCAGTAGGAATAAAAGGGGGAGCTTTATTTGAACTTCTAACCTGACAAATCTAATTTGCAGACAAATGAACCTAAGGGAGCTCTGGGCCTCCTTGGTCAGAAAGTGCATACCATTCCACGTCACTACTCCAGGTTACAGCCTGGCAGCCTGTGAAAAGCTTAATAAGACAAGCTAACCCTCAGTAATCAGTTTCTGTTCTGAAAGTACCTCTGCTCAGAAGCTTGCTCTGAAAAACATGACATTCCGTGTTTCACTAACTCCAATTCTGTCCATCAGTGGCATAAGCATTCATTGAGCACCTATGGTATGTGAATCCTGAAGACCTGTTAAGGCAGAGGGGGCGGACTTTGTGGTAAAGATGCCGTGATCCTCCCTCACAGAGTTCATAATTTTATTTAGAAGACAAACCCACTACTGCAAGTTTGGACAATATATAGTATGTTTTATTTCAGGACAGTGTAGGAAAGTGCAAGAACATACTGGAAGGCTCTAATTTTGTTTTAGGATCTGTGACAGCTTCACTGAGAAAGTAACATTTATCACTGAGGGATAAACAAAAGTTACCCAGTATGTCAGACCTCTCTCGTTCTGTTTCAGACACTCTTCCTGGCTCATCTCTCACTCCACATGCTCTGAAGGCTGCCAGATCTTAGCAGACTGAACATTTCCACTCAGCTGTAGCCTCGCACTGCCTTTCTCTGCCTTCCATCTTGCTCAACTCACCTCCTACACTGTGGCTTTCCTGGCTTGCCCTCCAGAACTCAGGGACAATATTGGTGAGACCTAGATGCAGGATATTTAAGAGCAGCTGAGATGAACCTCTGACCAACCTAAGAGGAAGAGTTCACCCTGGGAAGAGTTCACTGTTCTAAGAGCCACACAGCAAAACTGAGCCATCAGTCTTCCTGAGCTGAGACTTTCTTTTATGGTTTGCCTTTTCCTTTCTTCCCTGTTCCTCACTTCCTGTACCCTTCCAAGGTGACTCCCTTAAAAGAGAATAGCTATTATCAGCCTTTACCTACGACTCACTATCTGGAAAACAGAAGCACATATATTTTGTTCTAGTTGATGAGTTATATTCTAAGGAGAAAGAAACACAAGTTCAAAACCTAAGATCCTGAGATCCTGACTTATAAGAGAATATAAGAATCAATTGAACAGTTGTTTGAGGCACCGAGGAGGGGATAGTTGGTATGTCATTTTCAAAAGTTTCAATATACACTGTCCTGTATAGGAACCTTTAAACACCCGTGGCTATTGAGCTTTTGAAATATGATGAGTCCAAACTGATAAGAGTTGTAAGTAAAGAGAACATACAATACACATAAAACAGAGTCAAGACAGGTAAAACATCTCAATTTTTATCATTGATTACATAACAATGCAGTGATGTGTTGGGTTAAGGTAACAGCACTAAAATTGATTTTTACCAGTTCCACTTTGTTTTTTTATTAATGATCCTATCACAAAGTGTTAAATTATAGATATAACTTTCATTCTATCTTTTAATTTTTGGAATTAAAAATTACATTATTTTTCTTTTTTCAAGTCTTCCCATTTGCTCACCACCTTGGTCTCTCAAATTCACAGCTTCTTCGTTTTTCTTTAACTGTTCCTTGACACATACATACATGCCAAAAACAACATAAATATATTAATACAACCTGTTCAGTTTGTATAATCTTCACACACACACACACACGCCATTTTAGGGCTGAATACTTGATATTGGATAAACTATTAGTGTGGACAGGCTCCTCCTGGGAAAGACTATTTTTTCCTTTTTGAGAAAGCATCTCAGCATTCCTTAGTGCCTGTCGTTTGTTATCTATGGTTGGGGCCCATGAAAGTACACCCGGCATGTCAGCAGGTCTATCTGTGCCATCCTTGCTTCGCTCTTATTTAGGCAGCTGTGATGTTGGGACTTCATGGCACTAGCTTCACTTAAATTTCTAGTAGATACAATCTCACAGCAGATTTCTTGCTCTTCTGGGTCTTGAGCTCACTCTGCCCTCGTTTCCTCTATCCTCACAGAGGCTAAGTCACAGGCGGTACGTAGTAGGTGTATCTGTCATCCATCACTTGTTCTCTACACTTGCTGCAATGCTCTCTGTTGAAAATATAAACTCTCTTTGATGAGGGGTGATAGCGATACTTTTCTGTGGGCATAAGGATAAATATTTAGAATGCAGTTATGAATTATGCTGGTTTAGTAAAGTGGTGGAATAATGTTTTCCTCCAATTTCCATGTCACTACTCTTAGGTAATTGTCTAGGTTTCCAGCACCAGGTATAACTTCTGTCTTGTAGAGAAGGCCTTAAGTCAAATTACAGAGTTTGTGTTTACCACCAAAATATTCATGTCACTGCGAACTCTTAGGGTTATCTTACCAGGTCGGCCATTCTTGTGGTTCATAGGCATCACAGCTGGATAGCACAGTTGGTTGCTTTTCTCTCTTGGAAGCTTGCATTGTGTCTTCATGTATCATGAAAGCTAGTCCTTAAGGAGAAGGCACTCAGGTCATGTTAAATTCAGATCCTTGGACTCTAGTGTCCAAAGTGTATAATGTCTTCAGCAATAGGGACTTAACCTTCGACCTCTGGAGGCAATCAAGAGTGATAGCAATAGGTTGTATGCCATGAGAGTCTCTTGGACAACCCAGATCAATAACTTGAAAGGGGCCTTCTCGTGCCTAGTATTGAGGTTTCTGGTAGATAGTCTACAGCTTTTGTGGAAAGCATTGCCAGTCCAGGTGGAAAATTTGCATTTAAACTAATCTATGTGTGTATATATTTGTATACATGTGTATGTGTAAGTGCATGTGTGTGTGTATACGTATATGCATATATTTATATGTAATTTTAAGTAAATAATAATATGATTCCTTATGATTTTTTTCAGGCATTCTTACTTTTATTTTTCCTTCTTCTATGTTGATCTCCTTCTTCCCTCCCTAGTTAAGTACCCCCAATTTTATTTCCATTTTAAAATCACTTTTACCCTGTTATTCTCCTCTCAATTGCTACCAGCCATGTTTTCCTTACTTTCCTGGTTTCTGTAGTTACTCCAGGTTGTATATTCACATCTGAAGATTTGGAATTAGAAGACACAGATGATAGAGAGGATATGATGTTTGCTCAATAATAATCTCTTATAGTTCCATTCGTTTATCAGCATTGTTTTAATTTTTGCTGCTAAATAGTATTCCATAGTGTATACATACCACATTTTCATTATCCGTTCATCAAGTATAGGGCATTTAGATCATTTCTGTGTCTTAGGTATTGTGAATAGAGCAACAATGACCATGGCTGAGCAACTATCTTTGGAGTAGGGTACCAAATACTTAGGACATCTGCCAAGGAATGGTACAGGTGGGCCATATAGTAGATATTTTTTATCTTTCTGAGAATTCTTCACACAGATTTCCATAATAGCTGTAACAGTTTGCAATCCCACATCAGTGAATGAGGCCTCCCTTTTCCTAACATCTCTACCAACATTTACTGTCCATTATTTCAGAGATATCTACCATCTGCCTCAGGTAAGATGAAATCTCAAAGTCGTTTTGATGTTCATTTTCCTTATAGCTAGGATGATAGTTGGGGGAGGGTATTTCTCAGCCATTTTCTTCTTTTCTTTTGAGAATTTTATATCCAGAGTTCATTTTTAATGGGTCATTTGTTTGTTTGTTGACTCTTTGTTTTTTGAGTTCTGTAGGCATAATGGTTTTGTACATTGTGTGTAAAGTTTACCCTTATATTATTCAGATGCCTTTTCTCTATCCTCATATCTTGTTTCAATCTAGACATGGCATTGTAATGCTTACACCAAGAATCTCCTGTCTCGTTTGTATAAACTATTATTACCATTATTCTCTGCTTTATCAATAAATACTGATCACCCAGTGGGTGGACAGAATAAAGAATAGGGTGAGAAGTCTGCCAACCAGAGGAGGGAAGAAGAGAAAAAGATTCAGATTTGTGAGGATGGAGGATTTGGAGCTATGACAAATTGGTCCAGAGAGAGATCGTGGAAACCCACTTGAAGTCCAAAGAGCCTGGTCAATAATAATCTGCAAGTATCATAGGATAGGGTGAGGAGGTAGCCAGATTAACATAGGTTATTTATGTTAAGTATTTAACTGCTCATTATTGAGGTGTTACCTAAAATAAATCTTGGTTCTCTATGTAGTTTTTGAGGGACTAACATAAGATAAAGAAATACAGACCCAGACTTATTCACAAAAATATATAATTAATGTATTTTTAATATATTCATATTAAAAATAATTCATTTACAGAGTTCATTAGGTATTCTTAATGTTAATCATCTGACAAATGTATAGCTAAAAAGAATGAAGAGACGGTGTTGAGCTAAAGTCTGGTTCTGCTATTGTTTTCATTACAATCAAATCCATGGATATAGAAACCAAGGCTCAGAAACAGCATATAGAAATGCAAGAAGAGGACACTCCATACCCTCATTTGAACCATGAACTCTCCCCCCCCCCCCCGTGAAGTGTACATGACTGTCAATGGGCGGTTGACACATTATTGTATCACACACAGCCAGGATTCAGAATCATCTGTTTCTTGTTTTACTTATTCCACATGACAACCACCCATACCTTTTAAAAATACTATTGTATTTACTATACCACATTCCAACCTTCCTTATCACCATCTACACACATTCCTAATTTAGAAGAGTGTTGAGCTAGGACTTACCTAGTAGTCACCTCTATCCCATTCTCCATTATCCTGTGAGAATTAAAGGTACTACATCATAGTTACCTGTTTTTCTAGGCACTTCATCTTCAGTTATACCCCAACCTTCATAACTATAAACATACTAAGACCCTGGTACCTGAAAATCATAGTTTCAAATTTAGCACTCTCTGTCCACAGTTTTCTGTATTTCTCTTTGCCCAGCTAACTCTTGCTCATCAATCATTTAAGAAATTCTGCCTGTTTCCTGCCTACTTATTTTTCATTTTATTCCTTACTCTGCTTATATTGTATCATTTTTATAATTTAAACATTTTGCACATTTTCCTGTTTCTTAAACTTATTGAGACTAAACAGGCATGAACTCAAACATGAATCTCTTGATTCTCTTCCTTAGGGACCATGTTATTGCTGGAGGAATCCACAAAACATTATAAGTCAGACTGATGTCATCATTAATTTATATTCAGCATGTAACACCAAGGTATTCTGACTTTCTATCACTGTGACAAATACCTGAGAAAAAACGGTTAAAGGAATGATTTGTTTGGTTCATGATTTCAGAGACTTAAGTCCATGGGTGATTGGCTCTTTTGCTATGGAGATGAAGCAGGCAGAAATGTGGTAGAGTAGGCACACAGAGATGCAGCTGCATGGTGCGGGGAAGCAGAAACAGAAACAGGAAGAAGTCAAGGTCAAGATACCTCCCAAAACCATTCCTCATTGACCCAATTATCTTAATCTGGTCCTACTTCTTAGTTTTTAATTACCTCCCAATAATGCCATTTTATTATAAATCTATCAATAGAGTCACTTCATTGTTTAGGTCAGGGATCTCATGATCTTAGCATCTCCCAATAGTAATTTTACCAGCTAGCACCTAAATCTTCAATACAAATGCCTTTGAGGGAATACTTCAGGTACAAACCATAACAAGCATTGGCCTTAGATGATAATTTCTCTTGAGTTGCTACTTCTGTCTTTAGTCTCAGAAAATGAAACAAACCTTTGCTTCACAAGGAAAGCAATCACTCTGTGTGTGTGTGTGTGTGTGTGTGTGTGTGTGTGTGTGTGTGTATACATATATTTGTACAATATGCAGCCTATATATACCCTCAACTTCTCATCAATTAACAGGAAATCTCAATTCACTTCTACACAGAAACCTAGAGATCCTCCTAGCTCAGCCATACCCCTTAAACTACTTCCAATAGCTTGATCCTCCAGCCATTCTTGAAACTGACTTTGTCCTTTGAACTTCTATGACAATAGCTCACAAACAGGATAGTTTATGGATATAAATTTAAATTTCACCACTCGAGAAGTTAAGTCCCAGATCAAGGTACCAGTATAGTTAGTTTATGATGACAACCCAGTTTCTGTCTTATCAATGATACTTTCCCGGTATACCTTCCCAAGGTAGAAGATGTGACACAATATCTCCTGGATTTCTTCAGTAAGAATACTATCACTCATGAGAACTTCATGACCTAATCACTCCTCAAACTTCAACTACCTTTGAGGATTAATACTTGAACATATAAACTTGGGTCACACACATATTTATTTATACCATAGAAAGAATGTATATTCTACACAATTCTCTTATCTATTTCTTTCAAAGGAATCTTTGTCAATAATCTTTAAGCATCCTTAAGTTTCTGGAATCTTTAGAACAGGATTAAACTAACCCTTGATTTCAGCCCTAAACAGCTAAACATCTCTGCCACCCTCCTCCAACCTCTGAAATATCTCCAAGGATCAAGAAACATCTTGGTAGAGGGGATAAAAAGAATTTAACAATGAAAGAATGCAAAGGAATGCTTGAAACAGTATCTTCTGAAGCTAGGTAGTTGGATCAGAGGTTAAAAATTATTTGATACTCTTGTTGAGGACCCTGGTTCTATTTCCAATACCCAAACAACAGCTGCCAATCTTCAATAACTCCAGTTCCAGGGTATCCAACACATTTTTCTGACCTTCAAGGTAAGCAGACATAGACCTAGTGTACATGCATACAGGCAAAACACCCATACACTGTTATGGTTTGAATATGCTTGGCCCAGGGAGTGGTCCTATTAGAAGGTGTAGCCTTGTTGGAGTAGGTGTGGCCTTGTTGGAGTAGGTGTGTCACTGTGAGTGTGGGCTTTAAGACCCTCATCCTAGCTGCCTGGAAGCCAGTATTCTGCTAGCAGCCTTCAGATGAAGCTATAGAACTCTGAGCTCCTCTTCCACCATGCTTACCTGTATGTTGCCATGTTCCTTGATGATTACAGGAAACTCTGAACCTGTAAGCCAGCCGCAATTAAATGTTGTCCTTATAAGAGTTGCCTTGGTCATGGTATCTGTTCCCAGCAGTTAAACCCTAACTAAGACATACACATAAATAATAAAATGATAAATGTCATTTTTAAAAGAGAAAGAAACGCTCATCTAGACATGAGTGGCTGTCACCTGCATGAAATCTTCATGATATGCAGCCTATAAACATTTCACCATGGGTAGGAAGGGCAGATTCAGACACAGCCCTAAGGTACTATTGGCAGTTAATGGCTGCTAGAAAAGGCAGTGTGATTTTCTTCAGTAGTATAGCCACTGGAAAGTTGCTCAAACACTCAAATAGCCCTACAAACATGCACATGCAATCATCTTTAGTTAAACTCAGTGAGACTTTTTTTTTAAAGTGGAACAATGAGATGACTCGGCAGTAACTGTGCTGGCCACCAAGTTTGACAAATTAAATCATCCCTAGAACTCACATAGTGAAAGGAGAGACCCAACTTCCCACAAGCAGTCCTCTGAATCTCACACATGTGTCACAGATACATACATGCACAGATATGCACACACACATGAAGTAAGTGAAGGTGTATTTTAAAAGACAGGAACATAGCAGTAGAACCTATTGGAAGAAGGGATTTTGAGAGATGTTTTATCTATTTCCTCATTTAACAACTTCTAACCAATAACTACCAATGTGGCTTATGCCCTGGACCTCTAAATCCCTTGGACTTCACTCCACATGGGCGACATTCACAAATGTGTAATTCACCTAATTGGTTTTTAATCATCATTTCTATGTTTAATTACTGTATTTTTATAAAACTCTTAACTGCTTTTATCACTACTTTAACTCTCACAGTTTTGGTCAGCAAGAAGATCAAAGAAGAGTTCTCCACATGCAAAGCAGACGAGGTTGAATGTCTCCATTCCACTGATCTATTTCAGCCTCTGCCAGTTTCCTACACTAGACTTCCAGGTGAAGCCCTGAACAGCAATATCAGCCAATTAAAAAGATGCCCATTAAGTTAAAAATCACTGAGCTGAGTGACTCAGAAGAACATGAAAAACCAATCCACCTTTCACACAATTGTGGCAAATAGCCTAGCTTGGGGGCTTTCCAAGCCTTTATTCTCACTGCTTTCAATAGCTCTTTATGAGGATAGATATCTTTTACTATTTAGTCTTTAACTTGCCAACCATTTAACATTAAGTTATGACCTAAGAGAAAGCAACAGCAGGAAATTCAGCTAGGTAGATGGCTCCCCTGACAAAAACAACTTGGTTCCAATAGCTCTGAAACTCCCATCCCTAGGACAGAGTGTAATAGAGTCATTCTTTCTAGAGTCCCTTTGTCACCAGCCCTCTATGATATAATGCCATATTTAACAAATAGGTTTCTCACTCATTTCTCTCTAAGGAACTACCCCACTGGGTACACTATTTCCTCTTATTTCAAATGCGAAATCATTCCTGTTTGGTGATTTCTAACCCAGTCTATATTGAATATCTCCCAGAGTACTTTCTAATATAGCAATACTAGGCCCTGCATGTAAATATTTTGTTTCAATTGGCCTATAAAGATTGCAGTGGGATTCCATTACAAGTATTACAAGTTTTTCTTTGAATGCTCCCAAATATGCCTTGGGCAGTGTAAAAGCTGTTTATAATCTTCATTTGTGATTATTGGTGTATTTTATTACATACATTCCCATCTTTCTTCTCTGTAAAAAAAAAAAGTGTGATTTTATCTACTTGATCAACTTCATGCATGGAACAATGTAAGAGAATTCCTATAGATCTAAAATATCCATGGTAATGCCCTTCCCCTGGCTAGGGGTAAGTGTAACATACTACTATGAAATTCCTTTCTAGACAATGAAGGGTAAGAAAAGTCTGTTGTATGGCTTGAAATAAAGAAATGTGCTTTCCTGGGGTGGGGGGGACAGAGAGACAGAGAGACAGAGAGAGAGAGGTTCAGGGATTTAGAGTTTTCTCCTCCCTCAGAGATTAAAAGATATAGGTCTATGTGTAATCTTGCAATTACAGCTATCATGCAGTCAAGATGGAAGTGAGAAGCGAGGGTTTCCTAAGGTCAAAGCTAACACAATAAGGATAGAACGAGAAAGTATGTATTCACCATGGTTCTTAGCTTCAAGCAACATAAAAGAACTGCTTAATTTAAAGCACTGACACTTTATTAACATCCTTCACCATCTGAAAAATTTAGCTGAAAGCTATACTGTTCTCAATAAAACTCCAAACTACACAATGAAATGCTATAAAGTACTGCAGTGGAGGTTTCAGTCCCAAATACACACCCTGATCTAGTTGGTCTAGTCTGGAAACTGCATGCTGCTGTCTGCGGTGCTGTCTCTGATTATAAGTAATGGCCTAGAGCACTACAGGGAGAACCTGGACCGTAGTGCTGTCACCCCTATCAGAGTATGTTTCCAAGATGAATGAGTGGGACTTTTAGCTTTGATCTGAAAAGTTGGCTCTGACCCCACCAAGGACTGGCAAGACTCTGAACTTCTCACACTAGAGACAGGAGAGTCACATGCTGAAATGCCACAAAGAATGCTGATAACTCAGTACACGTGTAAGTCACAGAGTCCTAGGAGAGGTTTAAAAGCCTCCGTTGAAGATAATTCATCATGCTATTCTCTCTAGTTATATAGAAGATCAAAGGTTTTTTAATGTAAATGAATCCATCCATGAAAATGAACCAATTATCAACCCTCCTCCCCAGCATGTTAACTTCTGCTACTCTAGCAAATTACTACAACCGTAGTGACTTAAAACACAGGAATGTATGCTCTGTAGTTCTAAAGCAAAATGCCAACTCTCATTCTGGAGGACAGAGGGCACAATCCATTTCCTGGCCTTTAGCAGATGATGCTGTATATACTGAGACTCAAGACACCTTCCAGCAAGGACTCCTCTGTCCTCACACTGCGACATTTCCAGCTTATGAAAGCTCTTTTGATTACATTGGGCTCACTTGAAACCCAAGATGATCTTCTCTTTTCAATGTTGTTAATTTAACCACATCTGTAAATTCCCTTCCACTCCCTCAGCTAGTAACCACAAGGTCCTGATGGAGACAGCCGGGGTCTGTTATTCAGTCAATAGCACCTAGTAAACTAACACCAGTAACTATTTCCCATGTGGGGTTCCCTATCGAAACTGATGTCTTATTTGAGGATCAGGCTGGCAGTCATGCTTTGCAATTTCTCTTTGTCTAGTAGCAGCACATCTAAGGATAATGTAATCTAATAGTAGTCTGAAGACAACTGATGGAAAGGGAGTATGAAGCAATAGGTGAGTGTAGAGACTCGACGAGAAGTGAGCATTAGAGAAAAGGCACTATTGAACCCCTAAGCCTGGATGATATGAGCCTTCTCCTACTGGGAGAATTCCTAGTGGGATCAAGGTCACCTGATCCCAAGAATGCTGGATATTGAGACTTATCTAGGATTTTTGAATTTTCTTCCTTACTATTTGTCTCTGTACCATTGACTTTAAATGTTTTCTCTCAGTTAAATGTCCTAAAAGTAGCCTACCTCCCTTATTCCATTTTCAGGATCCCCCTTAGTCTCATGCCAACTTAACATTAGCAGAAAAAAAATCATGAAATCCTTTAAAAAATGAGGTGGGGCAGGGTTAACAACATTGAAGACATGATCTTGGGTTATCAAGTGACCCCAATGTAATCAAAACATTAGTCATGAATAGCAGTTTATTGATGGTAGCATATATAATCTAATATTATTCAACACCCTCATAACATCATTTTGGCTTATATAGAAACCAATTAAATTATAGACAAAGGGAAACTAAGGCATTATGATACATCCAAAATGTCTTCTCGGGTCTAGAAGACTGCAGCCTAAATACATGGTCATCTGATCAATGTTCAGCCTTTGCCCCAAAGACTTTCTCCTTATCACTGAAAGCACCACTGTCCGTGCCAACAGCCAAACAGTCAGCCTTGTCTCACCGCTGTGACCATCTTTGTATTTTATTACTGAGTTCTGCTGAAGGCTGAAAAAGATATTAAATATGGGCCAGAAAAAAAAAAATCACTGGGAGACCACAGTTCCTGACGTAAACAAATAACAAGCAGAAGAAGACATTTTATTGCCATGTCTGTGACTATCTCTCAGCCAGAAGAAAGAAGCTCACTGCACAGGAGTGAATTCCTAAACTGCTGCTGCACAGTCATTTGCATCCTGCCAGCGTCTTCTCAGGAAACGTGTCAAATGTAGTTTCAGCTCGATCGGGTGGTTCCTTCAAAATCATGTGTCTATAGAGAAGTTCTGTTGATAAAAAAATACAAGTACATGTGTAGAATTGATTTTTAAACCCTTTCCCTCACTGAATGCTTTATTTAAATACAATTTCAGGCCATTCAAAGTCAAGAGCTCAGGAGAGAAGTAACACAGCCCTGTCCCCAGTATCTCAGTGCAATCTGAACAGTGACAGAGTCAGACACTTTCAACAAAACAGGCCTTATTTGCCTTCCAGAAGTCTCCCTATGTGGTGTGCCATGAGCAGCACAAGATTTAAGAGGCAAATTATAATCACCTGGGTTTGTTTTGATTATTTTGTCATTTGCTTATTGCTCTCTTTCTAATTTGTTTGTGAAATCAATATGAACTAGGAGATGGTTCTTCGCACTAAAGAAAAAAATGAACTACTTTTGTAGGATAATCAAAGCTGGTCATTACTTGTTTCCTCAATGCAGTCTATAATTCGATTGCCCAGATGAGTGAACAGTAAGAACTTCATATCAATACATTCTTGAAAATAACAAAACATAAATATATCGTTGTATGTATGTATTATGTGTATGTGTGTATGCTTATTTAACAGCAAACACTCTTTCTAATACTATAAAACTTGCACAAAATATCACAATGGCATGAAACGTGGAGATGTATAACCCTACAACAGCCTAAACAGCTTTATATTCTATATTTCAGTCACTGTCCTGGGGCAGCTATGGAACCTTACCAGTTGTTTTTGTCATCCTTCGGGAAGTTCAAAGGGGCAAGGGCCACCCTTCACTCCTGCTACTTCCCACACATACATACCACTGCCAGACTACTCTACCTTTTCAAAGAATGAAGAGCTATCCTTAAAGAAATGTTCATGAGTAAAATACCGCTCATCAGAAATTAATAGAAAAAAGAGTTTGGGGAAAAAGAAAAAAGAAAAAAAAAAACCATGATTCTTCTTTTCTCATCACAAGTCCTCATCCAAAGCTACAAGTAAAGAGAGTAATTAATAACCGTAATTAAGCATTGGTTTGGGTTCGACCAGACTCACCCTCATGCCAAGAATTAAGCATTACACGACATTTTTTTTTTTTAACATCTGCTTCCTAGGAGACGATTGTTTTTCATGTTTATAATTCGCACTCCTTTATCTTTGTTCACCACATCTCTTGAACCCTTATAGCTTGTATGTGCACTTGAAAACACACAAAAGCAACATTCTCAAGTCTCAGCTAACAGCCAGTACAGCCCTCTCTCCAAGCTGAATTTATAAAGCCAAGCATTTTGCCGACACACCTAGGGAAGACCAGCACAGGTGAAGTCATCTGGAGGGACAATAGAAGCTGTCTCTTTCTAGAAAAGGGATATTGTTTTGTGTTTTACAGAAAACCTATTATTATAATAGGAGTTTCACAAGGCAAACGCCTTTCAGTTGCATGACTACTAGAACGAAGACACTACTGGTTGCTGAATAAGGAAACACAATCCAAATAAAAATTCTAAGGCAGAGAAATAAAAATTACGGATAGGAAAGAGTGTGATAAAAAAGAGCCATCTGGGAGTTTCCTACAACAGTAGAGAAAGTTAAGCATCTGTCCTCCAGAAAATAAAATTTTCCAGTCCAAAATCAGTGACTAATGATCAAAATACACGCTACTTACGTGGCCTGTCAGATTGTAACTATGGGATAAAGTACTCCTTCAGAGGCTTGAGGACGGGTCTGTTGGGAAAGTGTCTGCTGTGTAGCATGGGGACCTGTGGGCAGGTCTCTAGCACCCATATAAAAAAGTAAAAGTAAGGCCAGATAGCACAGAGGTGGAGACCAGGGTCCCTGGAGTTCGCTGGCCAGCTTGACTGGTGGGAGCATTGAATTCCAGCTTCAGTAAGAGAGTCTTGTATCAAAAAAATAAGATGAGAGTAACGAAGGAAGAACCCCAGCGTGAGCCTCTCAACTTCACACACAATATTCCTTCATTGTAGGTTTCTATGAATAAGTGGGTGACTGTTGATCAGAGGCAGGGGGAAGAGTACAAAATGATCCTGGGACATCTTATGATTCTTTAACTTCAGAAAGGGTTTGGAAGGAAAGAGGAGATGAGAAGAATGGCCACATGCCAAAAGAATATCAAAGTTAACTCAGTTAACTTGGAAGCTCACAGTGACTAAAACTGGGGAAAAAAATTTAGTACAAATAATAGTGATACAATTGAATTCTAACAGAGAATAAAATAAGTAATCATAGGTCACAGTGATAATAGAGAGAATTGGATAAATAAATGAACAAGAACAGAGAGTAGATCTTTCATAGTAGTGGCCAGCCCTGAAAACATACACATAAGTAACAATTATACAGCCATAGCAGGTTTATGGTGTACATGTGTGTGTGTTACATATATGTATGTAACAACAATTAATGGAAAAAGAGGACATGAATTTGAAAGATAGCAAGGCGTGGTATATGGGAAGATTGGAGGAAGTAAAGAGAAGGGAGAAATGATGTAATTATGTTATAATCTAGAAAATGAAAGGAAACACACTGTAGATGGGCTAGGAGGAGAAAGTGACTACAGCAACAAAAAACAGATGCTACCAGTAAGATCCGGAATCGTGGTGAAAAATAGCTAGGGGAAGACAAAGAAATATCATAAATATACCTAGAATACAGAATGAAGCAAGGACATCAGCCAAGGACCTGACAAACAAGGATAGCTCTTTAGCATAAAGCCTGAGATTTTCATCCATCTACCAAGCAGCACATACTGGAAACGATGCCAGGCTTCCGTCTTCTCTAAGTCCTTAACCTCAACCTAATCATGAAAAAATAATAAATAAATAAAAACATCAGAAAGATCCAAACTGAGGAATGGTTGTTTGAATTTGAAATGACCCCACAGGCTCATGTTTTTAATGTGTGTGTTCCTCAGCTACTAGCTGTTCGAGAGGAATCTATACATCCTTAGCAGGTATCACCCAGTTGGCAGAAGTCGATCACTAGAGGTGAGCCTTTGAATTATGGTCCTGTATTGACAGTTTTTCTATCTGCCTTTTCTACAATGTTCCAAGGGCCTCAGAGTAAGGGACATGGATGACGGATTATTTAGAGCTGAGCACTCTAATTAGAAACATAAGGAAGAGCACTCACAGTGACCTCAGCATTTAAGAACCGGAAGAAAAGGAGATGATGTCAAAGTTTCCCCCATGGCTCTCAGCCTACATTCTCCTCCACATCATTTTCTCATCATTCATCAGTGTTTAAAACTAGGTTCTCCAGTTAGAATGTGGCAAAAATCTTAGGCTTGTGTAGAGATCATGTACTATCATCAGATTATTTGAAGACAGTCCTTGATGACAGACAACAAAAGCAACCCCAAAGCTCATCTTATCCAGTGCTTCTCCACCCTGTCAGACCCAATGCCTCTATTTGCTTTTGTTATTATTGTTTTAACAGATACTTTGCAATGGTCTCTTATTATCCTAAAGCTGAAAATACAAATATAATATAACCAGCTGACACACTATTTCAAATATGTATGAACAAGCCTTACCATCTATACTAAATGGGAGGATATCTGAGCATTAAGTTCAAGTACAATAGCATGCACACTAAACTGAAGATGTTTGAGTACTACTCTGCTAAGAAATACTAAAAGGCAGCCGGACACTCAAGTTGTGCATACATTATCCAGGCCATCACTGCAACAATCCTAGATTGACATGAGGATTAGCAAGTGGAACCCTGAAGAAGCTTTCTGTTGGCACATCACTTTCTAGACAGTAAACAACTTTTTGAAAGTCCTGAAGAAAACAAAATTTCTCCCAAGGTACACCTATGATTCCTGTAGATTTTAACACCTGTAAAATCCTGTGGCTGCATTCCTTGACAGGATACAGAGAATACGCTATGTTTATGCGTAAAAAGGTTAGATTCTAGGTCAGAAAGTCAAAACAAGTTTCACCTCCATTTTCAAGGTCTTCAGGGGTACATTAAAAGCCATGCTAGAGGAATGGCATTATTTTTACCCATTCGGATCTTGGGCATTTCTAATATCCACAATATAGAGGTGAGCTGAGTTTTACCAACCATCTTGACAACTAAGACATCCACACACACTAAAATGTACCCAGGACATCAAATCATTGATACCAGCCAGCCAGCGTTTGAAAGAGTTGGAGGCTGGAATCAGCATAAGTGCTCTGCTGTGGCTTTGTGGTTACAGAACTGGCTATTAAAGTGATGTAGGAAAGGTGAACATTTCTTCCCATCATTCCTTCCTGCATTTCCTCCACTCTTTAGCCCTGGTGTTTGGTTTGGTGTTTGATATGCAAATTGGAGCTTTCCTGTGCCCTACCAACACTAAGAGCACAACAGAAATTGCAACAATGCCCATACATATTTGAAATAAGGTATCAGTTGGTTATATTATATTTGGATTTCAGCTTTAGGATAGTAAGAGAGCACTGCAAAACAGAAATTTATTAAAAAATAAATTTTCCCAAAAAACACATTTGCGATGAGCCAAAGCATTAATCCAGGAATTTCCTGTAAATGTGGTTTGGACTCACTTTCTCATTGCAGCCTGTGTGTGTGTATGTGTGTGTGTGTGTGTGTATCCCTCTTTTTTTATTCTTCATTTTATTGAAATAGATTTCTTTGTTTAAATATCCTGATTACTGTTTCCCACCCCTCTATACTCATTTTTTATTGGTTATTTTATTTATTTGTATTTCAGATGTCATCCCCTCTCCCCATTCCCCACCCCCAGAAACCCGCTATCCCACCCCCTCTTCCGTTTTGCTTTTATACCATTTTAATTACATGCAAATATTAAGATCAGTTCTAGGTTGAGGAACTAGCAATACAATAGATGCAAATAGTCAAGGAACAAGCAAGACAATAAACACAAGTAGTCAAAGAACAAGCAAGGCAATAAACAAAGTTCCTTGATCACTCCCATGATCACTATTTCTAAGGGCTTATCAGGATGACCAAAATATCTGAGCCTACTTCACTGTCCTAGCCCAAAGTCATTTTCATGCCTGAAGCCTACTTCTTTGTTCAAATCTATGATTTAGATTCCTTCCTGAAATTACTTCTTTGTTCTAGCTTAATGTCAGATTCCTGCTGAAAGCCCAATTTCTTGTTCTTGGACATTGTCATATTCCTGCTAAGCAGCCCATTTTCTTGTCCTTGGCAAATGTCAGGTTCTTGCCAAACAGTCCCAAAAGCTTTCTGACTCTCCCCCTTTTTTATTTCATAAACAAGATTGATCCTGTCTTAGGTCGTTCTGACAAGAATGCCTTCCTTAACTGTTATAGATATGCATTTTCAAAAACAATGCATTTATGTCTTAGGTTGGTAAGGCTCTGTGCAGAATCTTACCCACACTTGGCTTGCCAGCCTGTTAAATTAAAAACTCTGTCTGGGGGGGGGTCTATTTTCAGTTTCAAGCCATGTATTTTGACTGCCAATATGTTGATGTTATTAAAGACAAGCTTTAACATGATGAGAAAGAATAAAAGTATTCCCAGGACAAAAAGGGCTAGCATGATCAGGCTATATATGCCGTTCATAAAGCTTGACTGAGATAGAAATACTGACCTCGGGGCCATGGGTAATTTTATCAGCAGTATCTGCCACATCAACGAACAGTGGGGCAGCATTCTTTAAACTCATAAGCTCACTATGCAAAGTTAAAACATCCAGAGACATGTTAGAATTGTGTCAAATGCACTGCAAGTGTCTTTAAACCTTTTCCTAATTATAATGACTATCATTGTAAATTTTAGAAATAACACAAATCCAATAGTATTTGGCATGGCACTGGAGATGGCTCCTTACTATTAAACTCTGAACCTCTTTCCAATAATTTGAATAGGTCAAAGAGCATCCATTGTTCCAAATGCCTATCTAAATTCTCTTGTATAGTCAATACATTAGTAACATTTTTTGTTAAATGATTTTAAAAAGTAGCTGTCTTAAATTCTTGTGTCAAAGCAATTGCAGAAGTAGTGGTGCTAGCAATTAATGTAATTAAAGCTGTTATACCAGCAATAATCAGGTCCACTACCCTCTTGCTTCTGCTCAAAGCCTGACTCACTTCTTCCAGTACTTGTAAGCTTTTTTCAGAATACAAAGGTTCTGTAATACTCAGAACAATAAAACAAAAGCTGGTTGATAGACCTCCCTAACAGACATATCAGGTTTCAACACACTAAGACAATTAGAAAGTTTACAATCAATGCAACTTACATTAAATACTGTAGAAGAAACAAAAGTAATTTTAACTTGACAATTAAAAGAGCCTTAACACATGTACTAACACTTGTTTGAAACCCAGATCCTGTCCCAACTTTATTTCTTGCTAAAATAACATCATAGAGAACTACAGCTAACTTCCAAATATGTCTCTGAAAATGTCCAGAACCAGCCTTGCAAATGAAGACTGTTATTTCCAATATTGGATTGATTTCTAGACCAGTACATGATTAAGTCTGAATAACTGGTCACATTTAAGAAAAATAAAAGAGTCATTATAACTTCTCTTGTTGATTCTCTGTTCCACAAAGTCTAAAAACTTGAGGCAAGGCACCTTGTCCCATCTGGGATATAGGCAAGCAAAGGTGGGTTAGGAACATATGTCTAATACAATTTCCCAGTAACCATTGTCAGGACACTCAGCAAGCTCACAGGTAAGCATCATTCTTTGACCTGGCATCAGCATGTCTCACCCATCACTCTGGTGGCTGCCATGCTCCTTCAGCATCATACAGAAAAAACACAAATATGCCCCCTTCTCCATATTTAATACCTGATCAGGATCAGACCTTATGCCAGCAAGTGGATCCTTCCCTTTCACCTATACATAAGTATGCCTTGTTGTAGAGCACCATAGATACTCAGCAGAAAGTTCCTTGGCATCCAATTTTTTTTTTAATTTAAAATAAAAAGAACATGATTTAAATAAATTTGTGGTGTATGGGGATATACCTCCCCCTTTTTTATTTTATGAAGATATTATTTTAAAGTTCCATGGGCCCCTTCCACAATCCCTTCTCCTTGAGGATTATAAGGAATCCCAGTAACATGGGTAATATTAAATAGTTAACAAAAAGTCAACTATTATAATTATGTTTAACTGCAATAGCCAGTTTCATTATCTGCTTTATTATTATTATTATTATTATTATTATTATTATTATTATTGGATAATTTATTTATCTACATTTCAGGTGTTATCCCCTTTCCCCATTCCCCCACCCAGAAACTCCTTATCCCATCCTCCCTCCTTCTACTTCTATGAAGGTGTGCCCCCACCCATCTACCCACTTCTGACTTCCAGCCCTCAAATTCCCCACACTGGGGCATCCAGCCTTCACAGGACCAAGGCTCTCCTCTCCCAACAAGGCCATCCTCCACTACGTATGCAGCTGGAGTCATGGGTCCCTCCATGTGTTTCTTGGTTTCTCCATCCATGGTTATTGAGAGTTTTGCTGGGTACAGCAGTCTGGGCTCGCATTTGTGTTCTCTGTGGGTCTGTATGATATTAGTCCAGGATCTTCTGGCTTTCTGGTGAGAAGTCTGGTATTATTCTTATAGGTCTGCCTTTATATGTTACTTGATCTTTTTCCCTTACTGCTTTTAGTATTTTTTCTTTGTTTTGTGCATTTGATGTTTTGATTATTATGTGATGGGAGGAATTTCTTTTCTGGTCTAGTCTATTTGGAGTTCTGTAGGCTTCTTGTATGTTCATGGGCATCTTTTTCTTTTCTTTAGGTTAGGGAAGTTTTCCTCTATAATTTTGTTGAAGATATTTATTGGCCCTTTAAGTTGGGAATCTTCACTCTCATCTATACCTATTATCCTTAGGTTTGGTCTTCTCATTGTGTCCTGGATTTCCTGGATGTTTTGGGTTAGGAGCTTTTTGCGTTTTGCATTTTCTTTGACAGTTGTGTCAATGTTTTCTATGGTATCTTCTGCATTCTTCTATCTCTTGTATTCTGTTGGTAATGTTTGCATCAATGACTCCTGATCTCTTTCCTAGGTTTTCTATCTCCAGGGTTGCCACACATTGAGATTTCTTTATTGTTTCTACTTCCATTTTTATGTCCTGGATGGTTTTCTTCAATTCCTTCACCTGTTTGGTTGTGTTTTCTCGTAATTCTTTAAGGAATTTTTGTATTTCCTCTTTAAGGGCTTCTATCTGTTTACCTGTGTTCTCCTGTATTTCTTTGAGGGAGTTATTTATGTCCTTCTTAAAGTCCTCTATCATCAACATGAGAAGTGTCTTTAAATCTGAATCTTGATTTTCTGGTATCATGGGATATTTGGTACTTTCTATGGTGGAAGAACTAGATTCTGAAGATGCCAAGTAACCTTGGTTTCTGTTGCTTATGTTCTTGCACTTGCCTTTCGTCATCTGGTTATCTCTAGTGCTACCTTAACTCACTATCTCTAACTGAAGCCTGGCTGTCCTGTTATCTTCATTGTGTTAGAACTCCTCAGAATCCAGATGTCGCTATGATTCTGTGATACTGAGATCCTGGCTCTTCCCAGGGCATTGGCACAGACCAGAAGGAGCATGTGACCCTTTCCAGGAGGGAGTTTCTGGGTCCCTATGGGTCCCAGTTACTCCTTGTTTGGGGTGGGAGGGTGGGAGGGTGGAAGTCACAGCCTCCTCACATAAGATCCTGGGCCTGTTAGAGCTTCTAGGAGTCCAGCCTACTCTGGGGGTTCTGGGATTGGGTGCAGAGCTGGCACTCTAGGTCTGCTCAGTAGGTCTGCTCAGAGCACAGATGCAGACTGGCTCATTGCAGCCTTCTTACATGTTAGTTTCAATTCAAACATAATGAAACACTCAGGAATTTGTCCCTAAACCAGGAAGAAATGTGATTATTTTAAATCAAGGGTCTCTAAGCACTGGTTTGTGGCCTTTCTTCTCCTGCAGAAACATAGATGCAAAGCTCTGGCTTGGGGGCTATAGTTGTAGTGTTCTGTGAGTCCTGTGGCTTCATGGTCTTTCACTCAACACAATGTAGTGTAAAGGTAGCAAAAGTCCAGGAGGAGATGGCATGGGAGGTGGTGTGAGGATGCCAAGCAGCTGAGAGTAGTCTTGCTGAAGCTACATGTCAGCCCAAGGCCACCTAAGCCACTAAGAGACACATTACCTTTCTGGCAGTAAGACCATCAGGTCGTTTTGCCTTTGAGGGATCCATTAGTTGGCCTGTTTTGTAGAGATTTGTTTGTTTTTATTTTGCTGTGCTGGGAATGAAGCCAGTTTTCCCTATGCTAAGCCAGTTCTTCAGCACTGAGCTCCGTCCACATCACCATGTTGTTGACATAGCATTAGACAATTAGTTTAACCCTCTCAGATTGATGGAAATGTTTACCATGAACACGTTTTTCTTGTTCCAAATATCCTTTGTATACAATTTATTATTTAGTGAGATAAAACTATAATGTGTCACAGTTTCTCGCTCTGATTTTTTTAATACTAAATGACAGTCCTTTGTACAAAAAGAAATTGTTTCCAGGGAAATGTTCTTAGTATTGTATTACCATACTTTGCACTGACAAAAATTCCTAAACAACCTGTCAAAATGACAAAAACTTTTTTCAGGAGACACTATCAGACAAATTAGAAATAGATCAGGTCCCACATGAAGGTTCATTAAAATTATCTAATTTAAGGTTCATGAAGCTATTTCTGAAATAGCATTTCATACAATGAAATGCTGTATGCTTTTCAGAGAGATACTGTTGGCATATTTAAAGCCTATCAAAGCTGTAACTCATTAGGGAGCTCTGTTAGATGACTCTTAACAAAAAGTCAATTGTACATTTTAAGAAGGATTAATATTCAGTGAACAAATCAAAAGACATTTTGTTCATCAAAGATTAAGTGCTTCAGAGGTATTAGAGAATAAGAAATCTGATGATTAATTCTCTTTAAAATACTTTTGAACTAAAATGTGGAAAAGCACCAGATTCTGGCTTTTGAACTAGAAAATACATTTCTATATTTATTGATCTCTAAATCAAGACAGAATGCCGTTGTGATTCAGAGTTCTTTTTTTATTATTTTATTTCATTTTATTTTATTTTATTTTATTTTATTTTATGTACTTCTACTGTTATTTCTGGTACTACACAATACTTATCCTGAGGTAAACACAGTGTGAGCCAAACCCACACCTGTCTCTAAAACAGATTCATCATGTGCTTTCCTATTAGATGGAAGTATAACCTAAGAATTCAGGAGAGATACATTTGGCTACATTGAGCTCTATTTGAGAGAGATGCACTAAGCATTAGAAATAGCAAAGTAGGTAGTGTGGACTTTTTCCCTAGAAATTCTGATAACTAAAATTATGATGGAGGAAAGAATCCCTCCAAGTTAAAATTGTCAGCTTGATATAGTGAGAGTAGAGTCAGCTGAGAAGCTTCAATCAAGGATTTGCCTGGATCAGGTTGGTCTATGGATCTGTGAGGGACTTTCTTGATTATTAATTGATGTGGAAGTACCCAGCACACAGGGAGCAGCAACTGGTCCTGGTCTGTATAAAAGAACTAGCTGAGCGTGAGCCAGTGTATGGGCTAAAGAGTAGGCCCTGAAGCAGAGTTCTCCCATGGGTTCTACCTGGAATTCCTGGTTAAGTTCCTGCCCTGACTTCTCTCAATGATGAATTTCGAGCTGGAAATCCAAGTTAAATAAAGGTTTGCATGCCCATGTTGCTTCGGTATCTAGCAGAAGAAAACCAGGACAGCATTCCAAACTTTCACAGGGTGATTTCATCTAACGTCTGGCCCTCTGCACCTGCAGGTCCAGCCAGCACAAGGAAACCTTTCTTCTATTTTTGGTCAGACCTGGACATCCCACTGCCTACGTCTACACTGCAGAAGTTCCTCAGTCACGAGCTGGGAGTCACTTGTGTACACTCCTTGATGACATAGATACCTGACTACCTGAAGTCCTAATATAGTGGTGATTTCCATAAGAATGTCTCCCAAAGACTCATGTATTTGAATCTTGGTCCCCTTTAGTAGAACTGTTTTGGGAAAGATTTGGAAGTATGATCATAGAGGAATTGTGTCATCAGGAGTGGGCTTTGAGGTTTCAAAAGCTGATGCCAGACTGAGTCTCTCTCTGTGGCCACATTTATGGATAAATGTCAGCTTTTAGCTAGTGCTCCATCATGATGCCTGCTTGCCTGCTGCCATGCTCCCTGCGTGGTGGTCATGGACTCACTCTCTGAAACTGTTAACAAGACTCCAACTAAATACTTTCTTTTATAAGTTGCCTTAGTCATGGTGTCTCTTCACAGCAATAGAGCAGTGACTAAGGCAAACACTGGCTTCAATGAATTATTCATATACTGTGGGAATTATGAAAAGAGTGAAGAAAATTAACACTATACACAGTTTTCAAAGAGTAGGAGCCCTTATGAGTGTGACTAGTTCTTAGTCAGGGTGCTTTTAAACTGACTATGTAAGCCTAAGTGCATTCTCAATCAGATCATCTGAAGTTAGCACTTGTGTTAAGTTAGCACTGATGCTGCTCTGCAACTCTTTAACCAACTGAGCCAAGTCTGGGAAAGAGTATACGTTCTAACTTCTGGATAATTCTCAGTGCTCTGGATGAATGGCCGTCTTTTCTACTGAAAGAACTCCTGTTGTTCCAATATGTTTGCCAGATATGGTTTCCACCTTTGATGAAGTCCAAGGGGCATTTTGACCTCATGCTCTGGCCCAAAGGTTGATCTGTTAGCTACTACTTGACTCTCTCATGGCTTGACAGGATTTTTTATGTGCCATGCTTGAAGATATTTTGCTAATTAATGAATCTCACCCTGCTGTAAAATATAAGTATAGGAAACTGTTAATTTTATTAATTATTCATGCCTTAAAAATGTGCTGAGGTACACACAAACTATGAAATCCCAAACTCAACTGCTTAGTAATGTGAAACTATCTTTAAAATAACGGGAAGGGAAAATCCTATAATCAGCATTTGAAACGTAATTTATGTAGCTAGAAAGTGAATAATTGTAAGTACTTAGTTATTATTATGGATTATCTCCCATTAACAATGTAGAGGGCCTGGGGTATGGCTAAGCTGGTAGACTGCTTGTCTAGTGTGCACTCATCCCTGAGTTCAGCCCTTGAACATCAGACACGCATAAAACTGTCATGACGGAACATGCCTTTAATATGAGGCAAGAAGGTCAGAGATTGAAGGCCATCCTTTACTACATAGCAAGTTCAAGGCTAGCTTGGGCTACATAAGACCTTGTCTCTCAAAAGTGGTAAATGGATGAATGAATTGAATAAATGAATAAATAAATAAATAAATAAATAAATAAATAAATAACAAATTAATGTCCTTGAAAGTATTTTTTTGAAAGCTTGTTGCTATACTGTGTTCTATCTGCATATCAGCTCTGTCAAACTGCTGCAATAGTATAAAATCAGTTAATGCTGCTTCAGAAAACATTGGCCTGAGAACAGGATAAGAAAGCAAATAAAGCAAACTATTTTCCATCTACTTAATTCAGTGACTCCATCTTGATTACCAAGTCAAAGTTAATATAGCATTTCCCTAGAATCTGATTAGTCTGGAGCTCATTTAGTAAAAATATGAAATCCCTTATTGTTGCTATAAAAAAATATGGGTCATTGAATAACAGAAACTCAATTCTACATTCAGATAAAAAAAAAGTGTGACCTTGCGACGAGGAGTTTCCCTGATGAGGACTGAAGACTACACTTACCTGTGGATATAGGAATGAATGTTAGAGATTGTTGCTAGGGTTGATTCTGGTTGAGTAGACTTGTAGTTGTAGCTTCTCCTCCAATAACCATGTCTTTACTAGCACTGAGCAGTTAGCCAGGTCTTTAGTGTTAGATATGCCCTCCCACCCCCCTCCCATCCCCCTCCCATCCCCTCCCACCCCCCTCCCATCCCCCTCCCATCCCCTAGCACACACACCTGTCGCTATCTAAAAGCCCACATGCTAGTTACAGGCTCCCCCCACCCCCAAAAACACTCTTTATTCCTCTTTATAGCAATTTAGTAGTGATTTTTTAATTAATTGTTTTATTTATTTACATTCCAAAAGTTGCTCCCTTTCCCAGTTCCTCCCAGTTTCTTCACCCCCTCAACTCTCCCTCCACCTCTGAGAGGGTACTCCCCCATCTGACCACCCACCCTCACCTCACCCCCACCAACATTCCTCTTCCCTGAGGAATCAAGTTTCGTGGGACTAAGAGCACACTTTCCCACTGAGGACAGACAACGCAGTCCTCTGCTAAGCATGTGCCCTGGGCCACAAACCAGCTCTTGTATTTTCTTTGATTTTTGGCTTACTCTCTGGTAGCTCTGAGGGTTCCAGTTAGTTAATACTGTTGTTCTTCTTATAGGGTGACAATCTCTTTCAGTTCCTTCATTCCTTCCCCTAAGTCTTCCATTGGGGTCCCCAGTCTCAGTCCAATGATTGGCTGTAAGTATCCACATCTGTCCTAGTTAGGAGCTGGCAAAGCCTCTCAGAGGACAGCTATGCCAGGCCCCTGTCTGCAAGCACTTCTTTGCATCAGCCATAGTGTCTGGATTTGGTGTCTGTGGATGGGATGAATCCCAAGGCGGGCAGTCTCTGGATAGTCTTTCCTTCAGCCTTTGCTCCATTTTTTTTGTCCCTGTATTTCCTTTAAACAGGAACAATTCTGGGTTAAAGATTTTGAGGTGAGTGCATGGCCCCATCCCTCTACTGAAGGCCATATCTACTGGTTGTGGCCTCTTCAGGTTCTACCTCCCCACTGTTGGGTATTTCAGCTAATGTCATCTCCATTGGGTCCTGAGAGCCTCTTGCATCCCTGGTATCTGAAACCTCCTAGTAATCCCCCACCTTGCCTTCAGCCCCCCCCCCCACACACACACACACATATTCTATTCACTCTCCTGGCCCTCTGGACTTCTGGCCTATCTCTTCCCATACCTGATCTTTCTGTCCCCCTCATTTTCCCTCCCCACACTCTCCAACTCAGTTCCCTCCCTCCCTCTGCCTCCCATGATTATTTTATTCCCCCTTTTAAGTGGGATTGAAGCATCCACACTTTGACCTTCCTTCTTGTTTGTTAAGCTTCATATGGTCTGTGAATTGTATCATGGATATTCTGAGCTTTAGGACTAATAACCACTTATCAGTGAGTACATACCATGTATGTCCTTTTGGGTCTGGATTACCTCACTCAGGATGATATTCTCTAGTTCCATCCATTTGCTTGCAAAATTTGTGAAGTTATTTATCCATTCTTTCATTTAGGGACATCTGAGTTGTTTCCAGCTTCTGGATATTAGAAATAAGGCTGCTATGAACATATTAGAGCACATGTTCTTGTTATATGTTGGAGCATCTTTTGAGTATATGCCCAGTAGTGGAATAGCTAGGTTTTCAGGTAGAACTATTTCCAGTTTTCTTGCCTCAAATCTAGGGAAAAAACCTCAACAACTTAGAAAAATTAATAGCCGCTATTTCAGACCAAGAAAGAGCCCAAATTGTCTGACTCACTTGAGAAATGTAAGGATAGAAACTAGCCAGAAGCCCGATGGCAGAGCAAAGGGAAGGGAGCCATTTAGTGTTTATGCTGACTTCCTAGAATGCTTGAGAGCAAAAGATTCTAAAGGGTCTCTGAGAGCCCTTTGTCGAGAGAGGACTACAGAAGAATCATTTTAGCTCTTGTCTAAGAGAGTGGCCCTCAGTAAAGAGTAGTGAGACAGAAAGGGCTGAGTACTCAGGGACAAGCACTCTCCTCGTGAGACAGAGTTCACTCGAGGGCACCTTCTCTCCTCAAGGCAGCTCCGAGAAATAGGACGACAGAGGCTAGGTGATCTCTAACCAGCCCACAAGTGAGTCCTGAGGCAGAGAACTATATTAAAACCTTGGCCCTCTCACAGAGAATGACGTCAGGCTTTACTAATACCAGCCACCAACTTTCTTGCCCACTCTAGAATCCTCACTACACCCTCCACCGCGTTTGAAAGTTAGAGCATTCAGAAATCATGGCTACTGGGCATGAAGAGAAGAATCAGTACACAAGCTGGAAAAGGAGAAGCAACTGTCTGTTGACTTTATTCCCAGCTGTATGCATCCCATAAATGGAAGTGTGACAGAAGTTTCTGTTTGCAACCAAGACTGCAGTATCTTCCAGTCATTCTGGACATCTATGGGGAAGAAACACTCCCAGGGAATAAATCTTAATAAGAATCCAAAAGTAAATTGCTTTCTGATTCTATCCCATTATCTGTGCTTGCTCAAAAACACAATTTAACAGTGATCAGTACTCCTCAGAGGTGAGCGGACCAGGAGAGAAAAACTGCACTTGGCAGAGGAGCCAAGCAAGCAGAGTCATACAGTCCAGGGACTCTCCATACAGAATTTCTGGGATAGTCAAGTTTTACCTATCAACCACACTGGCGACATGGTACAGGCTCCAAACTCTCAGTCTCTAGACTTATATCTGGTAGTTGTAGTTCTGATCTCTCCTCCACTATGGGAAGGTTTAAATTCCACTCTACAGCTATGTTCCTATTTAGCCTCTCACAAAGTTAAGATTAAATCCTGGGTCTTCTACTTTTTGGATTAATATCTAATGAATTAACTTAATTTTCTATCCCTTTCCCTTACCACTCCCACCCCACTAATCTATGCTGTATGTGTGTGTGTGTCTGTATGTGTGTGTGCATGTGTGTATGTGTGTGTGTGTGAGTGTGTGCATGTTCTTGTGTATGTGCGCATGCACACAGGAGCACACATGCTTGTGAGATTTGTACGTTTATATTTGTGAGTACCAGCATATGTCATATGTCACTGCTACTTGGGGATGGTCTGAGGACAACCTCAGGTATCAGCATTGGCCTTCTCCAGTATCTGAGACAGGGCCTCTCTTATTCCTTACTGACTGCTCCATTCAAGCTGACCCTCTGGTTTCCAGAAATTCTCCTCTTTCTGTTTGTGTTATTGTGATCTGAATCCAAGTCACCCAACTTCCACAGTACTTTATCTACTGAAACCTCCCCAGCCCCTTGTTACTGCTCTCTAAAAATTAAAAGCCTTTTTGTCTTGTGCACAAAGTATTTGAAAATTCTCAGGCCACCACTCAGGGGTTTGGGGGCTTTGTTGTGGTGGTGGTGGTTTGTGATATTCTTATTCAATTAATTTATGTTTTTACTCCCAAAGTTGAAGGGAGTCATATTTGCCATCTAATAAGGTACTCATTAGAAATGTCATTTGTAAAAAAGATCAAAATGAAAGAAAGAAATGTCATTTGTATTCATTTTTTAAAAGCTAAACATTATTTTTCTAGCCAAAAAAGAAAATGAACATAGTTACCAATGCTGGCTCATTCACTTACCATTTATTGGATTCCATCTTTACACCAACTCATGAGAATTTAGGCTATTTGTCCAACACATGATAGCTTAATCCAAAAGTGAAATTTCAATTCCAATCACTGAAAACCTATTGAGTGAGAAATATCTTTGATCCTCACTTATCAAAACTGTCATGGCTCAGTTTCTCCTACCTTATCAACCTCATCTTCCCTGACATAGGCCCAGTCTCAGACAGCCTTTCCTCTCATGTGCCTGTGACAACGTTCATAGTCAAGAAGCAATAAAAAGTGCTGCATTTCTAGTAATAATTTCTTATTTTATAATTCAATGTCTATCAACAAAGGGTTAACAAAACTATGTCTCTAACTTTTGATCAATGGAGCTCTGTCCCCCTAGCTATCAGATCAGTGTCAAGGCCAGAGTCAGGATTTGCCAGCTTTCTCCCAGGGTCAACTATTCTACCAGAAAACATTGCTAACAATGAGAATGAACCCAGGATGGTAAATTAAACACAGAAAGTATAATTTTAAATGTCTAAACAGTTGGGTGTGACTGCCATGTTCTTGGCTTCCCTGAGTTCATCTTTACTTCCAACTGACACTTCTTTCAGAAATCTTTGAAGATGAGCCTAGAGATTTGCTGTGAAACACATTAGTTCTTATGAGGCATGCCTTCCTGACCTGTGCAATGTTCATCTTGTTAGCTTTTTAGAACTATGTTTTCTTTTGCCTTGGCAAACAAATGTTTATATTTGTGGTGATCATTATACTTATGAAATATTTATGTTTGGTGTGTAATTATCAAATTGGAAAAATTAGCATATCTATATCCCTATTTCTTGTGTTTGGAATCTTCAAATTCTTTTGATTATTCATAAAGTATTCATAAAGTATGACTCTGTTGAAAAGGTGGTTGCTTTGCAAGCATGAGAACCAAAGTTCAGATACTCAGAACCATGTAAAAGCCAGGTAGGCATGTGACCACTTGAACCTCAACAGTTGGAAGGCAGAGACAAAGGATCCCTGGACTACCTAGACTAGCTTGATATTAGTAAGTTTTGGGTTCTGTGAGGGACCATGCCTCAATGAATAAAATCAAAAATGATTATGAATATCAGCAAATATCACCTTTGGGTCTCCACATGAATATCAGCAAATATCACCTTTGGGTCTCCACATACACCTTCACACACATACACATATACGTGCCCAGACATGTGCTGTTGCGGTAAATCTCCAACTCAAATAAGACTGGTTAAAGAAAACACAACTCAATAATTATGAATATAAACTGCACACCCAGATTAGGCAGATTTATCATTACACTACTATATTCCCCAGCTATGAGATCCCTTATAACTTTTGGTTTTTCCAGGACAAGTGCTTCTCCTTCATTGTCCTTCCACCTCTTCCCTCCCCCTCGTCTTTCCTCTTCTGTCAACTTCCTCTCTCTTCCCTCCCCCAAAACCTTTTTTCTCCACCTCCCCTTCTACAACTCAATCACTGGCTCTAGCCTTTATTTTACAAATTAAGGTAGGCAGAAAGTTCACAAGAAGTCACCTGTGTACTGATTCACTCCTCCTCTCCAACCCCTCCTAGGAAAGCAGAATTAGCATCAAAATACAAGACCGGGGCTAGCCACAACAATGTGCAAACATGCGTACCCATGCACACTTCACTTTATGCACAGACACATAAAACATATGCATAGTATATGTGTGTGTGTGTATGTATGTGTATATATATATATATATATATAGCTATTGTATACATCCATACACATATACACACACATAACATAGGGTTTTTTTTTCCCACTATAATTGTACTACTGTGAAATGGGGTGGTAGACGCCGTTCATTGTCTCTAGCTGTGTCTTGATACCCAATATAAAACTGCTTCAAGTTCTCCAACTCCTCTTTTCAGTTCCTAGGAATCATTAATTTCCTTGGAGTTCAACATTTTTGGCATCTATTCATGTAATATTTTGATCTTGTTCTCTTTCAACATGAGCTATGCTATTATGTAACTGCTATGTAGGATTCTCACAAAAGATGATGAAAGTAACACTTCTGTAGAAGTTGTGTTCCCTCTCTCACAGCCCCTGAGCACATTGGAGTCAAGAATTACATACAAGAGTGAGCATAAATACCCAAGGAAGCCATAAGGGGTTCCTAGGAGATGCTAAAGTGGCCATCTTTAAACCAGTAATGGCAACCAGAGAAAATAAGCAAATGTCAAGTTTCTTCCCTAAAGTACTGGGCTAAAGGTGCACAAGAGTCGTTCCCCTGAAACCCATTCAGAGTTCTCACTGAAAGGAAGTTAAAAGCCCAGTACCTAAAATAGCAAGGAACGATCAGGCCCTGACTCCTGCCGCATATACAGGAAAGCAGGTAGGTTTTCAAATTCTTGCCTCAACCAAGTAACAAAAATTTACATGTTAATACTTTATAAGTATGCAGAAAAACAATCAGTTAAACATAAAATAGTTTCAAACACAGGTCTGAGCAACAACTTGATTGGCTAAGTAGTTGCTGCAAACATAAGATGACCTGAGTTCAGACCCCAAGCACCCACTTAAAATATCTATGATGCATATCTATTATCCCAGAATTGAGGGGATAAGGGTAAGGGAAAATCCCTGGGGCTATTTGACCAGCCACACTAGCCAATCAGCAAGTTCCAGGTTCATTCAAAGTATCTGTCTCAAAAAAATAGAGTGTACCTGAGGAAACCATCTGACCTTGACCAGGGGCTTCCACATGTACACACTTGCATATGCACCACACAACCAACATGCAACACACACACACACACACACACACACACACACACAGCACACACTACATACCAAAAGTAAATTCCTGATATAAAAATAAAATCTACCGGAAAGTGCCAATGGGTGGTGGTCCCTCTTTAGAAATAGCAATCTACGATTAAACTTTTACGTACTTACTAAGGGTCTCATCAAAGATTTAGAAGTTATCAAAACTTGATGTCTTTATTAAAATTTCTATTACTTTCCTCCCATCAAATTGCTTAGAGTGAAATTTAAAAAAAAAAAAAAAAATTAAATTCTATCCAAGAAGCTATTAAAAGTACAGTTTCTAAATGAAGAGACTCTAAGTTGGAGGCTCCTGCCTCTATTGGGCTGTTGATCGTTTTTTTTTTTTTTCTTAATTTCATTAAATTTCTGTCATTTCACCTAAAAAATGGGTTTGGTGTGGCTCCTTGGGCTGAGAATCAGGTATAAGAACTCATATATAACAAGTAGTCTGCATAGCGGCACTGAGAGTCCCGCCCCTCCCCCCCCCCCCCCACACACACACACATACACCAGCACCAGCATCCTTGAAGGAATTGCAAGTCTCATCCACACAGCTCATTTCTCAACCTGACATTTCCCCTGTTTCTCTCATAATGTGATAAAATTTTGTAACTCTGAGGAAAAAAAAAAAACAAAAAAAAAAACAGACATCAAGGAAGAGAGAGAGAGCTTTACTTAATCAAATCTGAGATTGTGATTCACGGAGCCCAAGATTTACAGAAATGGGATTCTAGAGAAAGTCAGTTACTTGAGTAAATATGCCCATGCTCTGAAACTTAGGTTTTCACAGGGTCTCAGACATCTCTCTCCGGGAAATACCAAGGATCTGAAAAGGCTGTCTTGGAAAATACGGAGCCTATGTCACACAAAAGAATATCGTGGTCCTTGGAGAGACAGCACAGCAGGCTTCACTGCAGGTCTGTGTCCTGGAATAGTTCGGAGCCCGGAGGATGAGAACGGACCATAAACAAGTAATGCAAGCAAGATGTGGGAGGCCCCGGCGTTTCTCATCCCACTGCCCTTCGTCAGAGTGGGAGAAAGCATGGGTATCTTCTTTTTCAGGTTGCAATAACTGCATTCCACTCCACTAGCTGCTCTGTGAAGAACGCACACTTGTAAAGTGCATCCGTATAGAAGACAGACTTGTAAAATGCATCCCTTCCCACTCCTCTGTCGGACACGTCGAGCATCAGTGAGTTCATGTACATTAAATCATAGAGCTTTTCTGAAATAAATTACTAAAAAGGGGGGGGGGTGTCTCTAAAAGATTGTGGCATCCTATAATCTGCCCTTCTCTTTATTAAAGGAAAGAATATAAACATGGCGTGTTGCTATTTCTAGAATGTAGAGAAAATGAATACCACTGCAATACATAAAAGCCCTCAAATGAGAACCTGCTCTATTCTGATGACCAAGGGGAAGGAAGGGGAGAAAAGAGAGAGGTTTTTCTAATGCCAGACTTTAAAAAAAAAAAAAACTACTGTTTCCAAAGAGCTCTTTCCAGTCTCCCTGATTTTAAAGGGGCAGGAAAATGGTTACTAGGACTGAGGATACAAAAGCATATCAGAACTAAAAGCTAATTTAAAGACTATGTCATCCACTCATTTCAAGAGGCTCAGGAAGATTAGGCACTGGCCTCAGGTAATAGGGAAGCCAGAAACAGCAATCAAAACCAAACCCTCCACCTAGAGGTCACACCTTCATTATTTAAAGTCTGTCATTAAGCTGGCCCCAGTGTCACTTCTATGGTTCCAAGTCTTAGCGACTGAAACAGGCTTTTGCTTTCAAGACTCAGATCTATCATGTTTAGCATTGCTTTTATAGAGAAAAATTCTTCTTAGTTTTCAAAAAAAAAAAACTTTCCAGCAAATGAAACCTTTCTCACACCAGATTTTTCTTAGCTCCTTCCAAATAAGGGCCTCTGTAGGGTTATGTGTCTGCTCTGCCACAGGGCTCAGCCGCGTGGGGAGGCAGGACTGCTTACCCTTTCAGGGTCTCCGGTACATCTAGGCTACCTTTCACAGTCCACTGCCCCACAGGCATCCTTCTGCCCCCCACCTTGACATAATTGTGTCTCTATTGTCAGTTGTTTTATTGCTTCTTCTCAACTATAAACCTCAAATGTAAATATGGGGTGATTAACAAACAGTGTCAGTGCAAATTTGATTTTGCATAAGAACTTTCCCAAAGGAGAAAAACATCAGAAAGGAAGACTATCAAAACATTCAATTTTACAATGTTGTCAATTTCAGGTTTTCTCCTTGAAACCCAGCAGATACTGAGCCGTCCCAGACTGACATCAGACTTGACATTTTTCTCTCTGAAACAAAGGTACTTAAGGTTCTCACACACACATGATGGGATGGTTCATCCCACTGAAAGGGCTAAAGGATTTAACTGTTGAAGAGGCCCAGCTTGAAACGCATCATAAACTAAAGCCATCAACAGAGGAGCCGCTGCCTGCCTATTCTCTTCACTATCCTAATGGCAAAAGCTTTTGACACCCAGCAATGTGTTTAGCAGTCTAACAGAAAATAACAAAATGAAAGATGAGAAAAATTGTAAGTCACCTTGCAAAGTCCCTTTGCTGAACTTGGAATGAAATTGGATAAAAAATGACCACAATGTAACCTGTTGAGTATGCTCTATTTCAATCTAACTTCAAGAGAGGATTAGTTGTCTTTACTCTTGAAATGTAAAAGCCTTAGGTCTATTTCCCTATGAGAGGCAAGACAGAAACATACCTCTTATGTCTGCTGTCAGCATCATAATGAACATTTTATTGCGACCATTATCTGAAGCCTGTTTCAGTTTTCATTGCTGTGATGTTTACCACCCAAATATTTTATAAGTAAGAAATGTGAGCTAGGGAGATGGACTGAAACTGCTAAAATTGGAAATTATCATGTTTAATGCCCCCATCAATAACATCGCTTGCTGCTTTCCACATTTGCTTGGAAGCTTGGGGGTACTAGCAGAGAAAGCAAGCAGTAGAGAACCCAAGAGCACTCACTGGTGACAGGGCAGGCAAGAACAAAAGAAGGCACATGGAGAGAGAGTCAGAGACAGGAACCAGAACAGAGAAATAAGCGAAGCCTCCAGGAAAGGACAGATCACAGGAGTCAGGGACTCCAGGTTGAAAAGACGGAAAACATGATACAACTTCTGGGGACGCTCAGGCTTAAGGAAAAAGAGAAATGTTAGAGACTGAGTGAGTCTAGGCTTCAAAGACCTTGGTTTGTGGTCTCCTAGAAAGAACTTCGAGAAGGCAGGATAAAGGGTTCATGGAAGTGAAAGGTAAGAGGGTGAACAGGTCATGGAACCATGACATTGTGTGTTAGGTCATTGCTGTCAGAGCTGAGTCTCCCAGCACCCCTCACACCGCTGTATACACTGTGAGCTGTGATTAATTACTCTTTTTTTTTTTTCTTGGACTCTCTATTTGAGGATGTTTATCATAAACAGTCTTGAAAGACACAGAGAGTGTCTCACCCTAGAACCTAGAATAATGGCAAGCAAGCTCCACTTGCCTTATAAATGTTTCAGATATAGTTCGTTAGCTGTGTGCTGCCCTTGTAGAAGCCAAAATACTGGTTCACCTGTCCCTTCCGCAGTATGAAATCACACTCTGGCGAGTGATGCTTCTATATTAAACTTCTCAGTGCCTGTGATACCTTCATCAAGCACCCATTCAACTATTTAGCTTAGGATACTTATCTATATTAAATATATATTTATAAATATATTTTATATAATATATTGTGTAGACTCTTTATATTCCTTTCAGTTTAGACAGTAAGAATGGAATGCTAAAGAAAAAACAAAAACAAGCACAAACAAAACAAACAAACAAACCAAAAAACCCCAAAAACCACAAACCACAAAGCTCCGTAATCACAGATAAAGCTTCACTGAAGAGATGCAAAATCTCATGACTATAACCCCAGCACCAGAAAAACAGGGTTAAGAGAATTGTGATGTCCAAGCCAACTTGGACTATATAGTGAGACAATGTCCCCCTGCCAAAATACCTTCATATTTGTCTGCTAGTTACATGAGCTACCCATGTTTCCTTAAGCACTTGACAGTTCATTTTTACCACATCAGTGTAAACATTTACTGTGTTAAATACATGAGGTAAACACGACAGATTAATTTTCTGTGTCATAGAAAATCATAATAGAGAGAGCTGGAGGTGTGGAAGTGAAAAAAAACTAGTGTTGTTTTTACAAAGAACCAGAGTCCAGTTCCAAGAAGCAATAGCAGGCAACTCACAAACACCTGAAACTCCAGTTCCGCAATAAGAAACCCTCCTCTGGCCTCCATAGACACTTGCACACACACATACAGGCAGTCACACATATGCACATAAATCAAATTAAATTCAATTTTATAATACAAAAAGAACGTGGCTGACTAAGTATCACTGGACTGGAATGGGAGTCCTTTAGGCATACGTCAAAGATTGGCAGAGCTGATTGTATGCTAGATCTAGTTGTTGCCTTTTGGTATTCGCTATACCAGAGTGACTTCAACAATTTGCAATGGCCCAACAGTGAACAAAGATTCTTCTTTACCCACATCCTCACCATCGTTTGTTACGAGGGGGTTTGTTAATGTTGGCCATTCTCATTGGGGTAAGTTTGATTCTCAAAGTAATTTTAAGTTTTGTTTCTCTAATTGCTAAGCACGTTAAAAACATTTCAAAACATTTCTTAGACATTTTTATTTCTTCTGATAACTCTATGTTCAGATCTGTAAGTCATTTTTTAATGTATCTTTCCTCTTGATTCTTTGGTTTTTGGCTTCTTTTTATATTCTGAGTATTAATCCTCTATCAGAAGTATAGCAGGCAAAGGTTTCTTTTTCTCTCAATTGATGGTTTCCTTAGCTGTATAGAAAACAAGTTTAGTTTTGTGAAGAGGATGTGGGTAAAAGAGGACCCTCATTAACTGTCGGTGGGATTTCAAACTAGTACAGATACTACAGAAATCAATGTGGAGAGAATTATCAAAGACACTAAAATTGGATCTACTACATGATCTAGCTATGCTACTTCTTGGTATGTAACCAAAGAACTCAACGTACTACATTATAAATACCAACTCGACTGTGATCATTGTTGCTCCAGTCACAATAGCTAGGAGGTAGAAGCAATCTAAACATCTAACAAATAGATAATGAAAATGTGGTACACATACACTATGCTATTCAGTTATTTAAAAAAAACAAAATGAGCCAGGCAGTGGTGGTACACGCCTTTAATCCCAGCACTTGGGAGCAGAGGCAGGCAGATTTCTGAGTTCCAGGACAGCCTGGACTACAGAGTAAGTTCCAGGACAGCCAGGACTATACAGAGAAACCCTGTCTAAAAAACAAAACAAAAAAAAACCCAAAATGAAACCATGAACTTTGCAGGTAAATGGATGAACTAGAACAGAACATACCGAGTAAGCTGACACATTCAGAAATAGAAATGTCACAAGGTTTCTCTAACTGGATCTCCTCAGCTCCAAATCTTCAGATGTTAGTATATACCCTGGAAGAATTACAGAAACTAGGAAAGTAAAAGGGGCCATTACCAAGGTATTGGACGTTGGGGAGCAATAGAGAAAGTAGCAGGTACACGTGTCCTGTTTGAAAACATGGTTAAAAGAATCTATTTAAGTAAGTAGAAGGAAGTAATTATAGAAGGAAAGAGGGGATAAAATAGTAAAAAAAAAAAAATGTCTGAAAAGTCATAAGGAATCAATCTATTAGCTGTTTATCTTTATTAAAAACCTGTAATGTGTGTTATGTATGCACCCACACTTTAATTGAATTTTTCCCTTTTTGAGGGACAATGCTTCCACTGGACTCCAAAGACTACTTAACAAGAACTCCATTACCAGCTATGAGAAGCCCTCTTTTGAGTTGTTGTTCAGGAGATCTTAAAAATATACAGCCTATTGCTATTTGCTTTGGTTGCCTTCCATGGGTAAAAATTTCTATTGCTGAAGTCACCAAGCACTTCAGAAACAGGCCCCATGTGTCCTTGATCTGGAACTGACCTGAATGCTTTCCTATGGAGGATTAGCTGGCATGGTACCAGGAGGTAACATGTAAGCTTCCAAAGGCAAGCAACAGTTCTAACCAGCTATGGACCACAACAGTGAACAACCTGCCACGATTATCCTAAAGGTGCAGTAGTTACATGAGTACTTTGGCAGTAACCAACAGTTCTGTAATTGGACTTAAGACCCCCTCAGCAAGAGGGAGATCAGACCTAGAAACCTAGCTACCTACTAGGTGCTAGTGAACTCATGGCTCTTGGAGCAGAATCTACCACTACCACTTTACTAAACCAGGATAATACTAAACAAATATCTAGAAGCACTTGTTATTATACCTACAGATAAATGATGTCCACAGCCCTCAACAAAGACACTTCTCCTTGAAGCAGAGAGAGACTAATACAGAAAAATCACAAAATCAAAATGCAGAGTTGTGAAGCCCAGTACCAATAGATCTACAAAACACTGCCACACTTAAGCCTCAGGGAACATTTGTGAAACTGAGGGTGAAAAGAGTGTAAGAGCCACTTAAACTCGTGGTGTTCTCTGTGAGATTCTGCCTTCTAGCAATGTTAGGTGCTACATCCATCACATGACCACATAAACATGAACTGAACAAGGACCACACCAATAAGCATGCTAAAGTATATGAGGGAAAGCCCAAGAGGCCTCAACCCTACACCAAGATCTACAAACAATTAAGGAATTTTAAAAGTGGGAGAAATACTATTCTTCAGGGAAGAGACACCAATTAGTTATCTAATACCAAAAGGTCAGCCTTGAAGGCATATATATATATAGCAGAAACATTCAGACTAAGCTAGTTATATTTTAGGAAATACATATGTATATGCATACACCTACTGAATGTAACCACAACTAATGGGAAAAGAAAGCATGAATTTAAAAGAGAATGAGGGTGTATGGGAGGGTTTGGAAGGACTGAAGCAGAAATAGAAATGATACAGTTATATTATAACCTCAAAAATAAAAGGAAAACATCAGAGCTATGAAAATATTGAAATAAATAAATATGTGGTATTTTGAAAAAAAAAGAAATTATAGAAGTTATAGGTAAATATACAAAAATAAAACATAAATTTAAAGAGGTAAACCAAAGCTAGAAAGATAAGTACTAAATGTTCTCTCTTATTTGTGGATTCTAGCTCCAAATTTTAGATATGAATATATATCCTGGGATAACTGAAGAAACCTGGAACATAAAAAGGGATTATGGAGAGATGAAGGAAAACATATCTAGAGAGAAGGTTAGTGGAACATGGGTTTCTATGAAGAAGAAATTAGGGAAAATAGACAAAGGGACTTTAACTGGGGAAGAGGAAGAAAGAAATACAAAGGAAAAAGGAAATAGAAGAGATCAATAATATTTAAGATGTTTGAGAAATATTTTTAGTTAAAAATTCACATAATATATATGAAATAAATATGTATATATACATATGCATCATATATAATTAGAATATAATATATAATATTAATGAAGTTGTACTATTTAAGGTGATAATGTTATCCCCAAGAACCATGGACTATCTAACAAAAGCCATAATGCCAGGCATGGGAAGCCTCCCATCAAGTTGTTGGGCAGAAGAGTCTGAGACTCATAAAACAACATAGGCTATTGTTATCCTTGGTTTCCTCCAGAAGTTGAAGATAAGATCCTATTGCTGAAAAAAACCACACACTTCAGTCTCAGGTTGTGGTGGAATGTATTTGTAACTGACCTCTGGAATAACTCTCACATTCCTCCAGGATGTGCTATGCAAGCTTCCAAGGGAAAAGAGGATCAATAATTCTTTCTAGATGTAAAGTTTATGACCCCCCCCAAAAAAAACAACCAGTATGGCAAGAGAGTCTAATTAAACTATCTTGGTCTGTAGACCTTCCCATGGCTGGTGAGGTCATGAACTCTAGAGGAGATTCTACTACTGACACTTCCCTAAACCAATATAACTGCTAACTGCAGTCTCAATTCTTTTAAAGGTTTATTTATTTTTTTACGTATACACTGTAGTTTTCTTCAGACATATCAGAAGAGGGCATTGAATCACATTGCAGATGGTTGTGAGCCACCATGTGGTTGCTGGGAATTGAACTCAGGACCTTTGGAAGAGCAGTCAGTGCTCTTAACCACTAAGCCATCTCTCCAGCCCTGCAATCTCAATTCTTATCCTTCTATCCATAGATGAGTATAGCCCTTTCTCCCAATTAAAGAAGCTTCTTTTTACATCAGGTGGATAGCATTACAAAAGGCAGAAACAGTCAAAATACAGAGACCAACTGACCATGGGGTACCCAGCTGTCTTAGTTAGGGTTTTACTGCTGTGAACAGACACCATGACTAAAGCAACTCTTATAAGGACAACATTTAATTGGGGCTAGTTTACAGGTTCAGAGGTTCAGTCCATTATCATTAAGGCAGGAACACATCAGCATCCAGCAGATATGGTATAGGAGAAGCTGAGACTTCTGCATCTTGTTCTGAGGGCAAACAGAAGACTGTCTTTCTGAAAGCTAGGATGAGGATCTTAAAGCCCGCAACCAAAGTGACACACTTCTTCCAACAAGGCTACACCTACTCCAACAAAGCTTTCTAATAGTGCCTCTCCCTAGGCCAAGCATATTTGAACCATCACATCAGCCACAACTGATACATCTTCAATGTAATGCCTACATGTAAGTCTCACAGAGTATTATGGAAGAGGAGTCAGGAATATTCTAAGAGCCGGAAGATCAGGATGTCAGCTGTGTAGAAGTGTGGGAAAAAACACACTCGGGGACAGCCCCGGGCCCACGGCAGCAACCCTTGGTCAGGTAGGTGGGAGAGTCCCTCTGGCTTTCTCAGCCACATATATGAGAAGGTCTAGGGTTCCAAAGGCTGAAAGCTTTGACTGCGGCAGGCCTCAGAACACACGTGGAGTCGTGGGTTTAAGAGAAAGTCCAAAAAGTTTATTATTCATGGTGTGGTAGTTGGATCTGGCTGTGTGCCCCCCCCCAAAAGCCAGGGGGAGTTAGCTTAAATTGGGAGGCGGAAAGAGGAGGGGCTGGGAAAAGGAATGACTTAATTAGCTATGCCCCCCCCACCCCCCCACCCCCGCCTTTAGATAACTCATGAATATGGAAATCTCTTGAGGTTGAAGCCTGTTAGTCATGCCCTCTACTTGGATGGTGACACAAAGCCTCTCTGGGAGGGGCTACTTTGAGCCAAACATGTCTGCAAGGCACAGGTTAATGGAGATATAGGTCGAATGTGGGGGTAGTCTGGAATCCAGGGGCGTGGTGAGATAAGTGCTATCCCTGACAGGCCATGTCCCTTTTGGGTCCCAGCTATCTCAAACCCAGTGCTCTACTGGGAAGACCAAACCATCCCTATGTGGCCCCACATATTAGTATGTTCTACAAATGACAGGGATACCGTACCCATGAAATCTCAATGATATTGTCACCTAAACAAGACCTGCATGCCAATGGACACACCAACATAAGACCCTATCTCTAAATGAAGAGATATAGGCAATTAATGGCTTCTCTAAAGAAAAACTCTTTGGGTGTGTGTGCGTTTTCTTCTTCTTTTTTTTTAATTTTATTTTTTTCCAAACTGCTTTTATACCATTTTAATTACATGCAAGTAATAAGTTCAGTTCGTGGTTATAGAATAAGCAATACAATAAACACAAATAGTCAAGGAACAAGCAAGGCAATAAACAAAGTCCTGTGATCACTCCCGAGATCACTGTTTCTAAGGGCTCATCAGGATGACCAAGATATCTGAGCCTACTTCCCTGTCCTAGCCCAAAGTCATATTCATGCCTGAAGCCTACTTTTTTGTTCTAGCCTAATATTTAGATTCCTGCCTGAGTTTACTTCCTTGTCATGACCCAGTGTCAAATTTCTGCAAGCAGCTCCAAAAAGCGTTCCACATCTCCCCATTTTTTATTTCATAAACTAAACTGTGCCTGTCTTTTGATAGGATTCATATAATCCCCAGTGCTCATTCCTAAAGAGATACGTATACAAGCAACGCTAAATAGTCACAACAGCTTATATGTATGTAATAATAGTGATTAAAAGGAAGAGATCATGAATTTGAGATAGGGGCAGGAAAGGTACAAAAAGAGGGTTGGAAAAGTGTGACTAGAAATGATGTAAATACAGTACTCAAACCTCAAATAGTCAAAAAATAAAAAATAAATTTTAATAGAAAACCAGTCAACAGAATCAATCAGTTCTCCTTTATACAAGGCCTTTTTCATACAATAATGTTTTAAATAGATTTTATACAGTGTTTTGTTAGTATTCAACCAGGTAGTCAGATAGAATAGTGATCCATGTCTTCTTATTGTTAAATAGCATTCCATTATGGCTACACCTCAGTTTCTCTGCTTTATAGTGATGAACACGTTATGCATCCCTTCAGCTGTGAATGTCTACAGCCTCCCACATGCTGTAAAGCTGTGTTATGATCACACATTTTCATTTTTCCTGGGTAAATATCTACACACCTTGCCTACTCATAAGGGAAATATTTATTTAACCATGTATTTAGAAGACAGAAGTAGGAGGATTGCCAAAGTTTGAGACCAGTCTGGTCTATATATGAGTTCCAGACCATCCCGTGTTGTATAGTCAGACTGATAAAAAAAAAAGAAAGAAAGAAAGAAAGAAAGAAAGAAAGAAAGAAAGAAAAGAAAGAGAAAGAAAGAAAAGAAAGAAGAAAGAATTAGACCTTTCTCCAAAGAGGCTGTACCATATCTTCCTCAACAAAGCATGAGAGTTGATGTTACTTCATTTCCTTATTTGTATTTTATATTTTCAATGTTTATGGTAATAGATTTTCTGATGATTCTGTAGTTGCATCTTTAATATTTTTTGCATATGTTCTTAATGCTTGATATTCTTATCCATAACTAGAAGCATTAATGATTGCAAATGGTAAAAAAAAAAGAAAAGAATTTATAGAAAATGTTTCCTAAACACATAGCCCCGACCCAAGTACCACAGTCCCACATGACAGTCAGAGAAGCAGGTGATAAGCAAGGAGCATCATGGGTCTGAGCAGAGCCCACATCATTCTTCTGTGACTTAATAAAGAAGGAGCTTCCAGCTACTGCAGACGCCTGATCCTCAGCTTCCTGCTAAGATTATGGAAGGATACACTTAAAACTGCATTAAGCACTAACCAGAGAATTATAATTGGGATATACCATTCTGATGGGATGCAACCTGATACCATTTGCTATAACATAAATTTCACTTAACAAAATTACTTGGGCTTGTTTGTTTTTATTCCCACTTGAAAAATGAGAAAATCATCTCAGAAACTATGTGCTTGGTGGCATGGGCTTAGGCACATGTGATAGTGACCAACATTTCTTACAAAATAGAAAAAAAAAATTTCCATGGATCATTTTATTTAAACTCATCAAAGTTCCACTTGTACATGAGGTAGGGATGTTATTATATCTGGGTATTTTTTTTGAGGGTTTTAACAGTTGTCATAGCTAGCCTCAGCTTTCACAGCATGTAGCCAGACACTCAAAGCCTATGAATACGGTTACCCAACAAAACCCCACAAATTAAAGGCGGGCTTTGCTCATTACAGAGCAGGCCTCTCTTTATAGCCTCCGCCCCACCACACACCTTTATTCTCCTTACTATATTTCAAAACTAAGACTGCTGAATTAAAAAAAAATGGTTACTTCTTTAGAAGAAAGTTAAGTAAGATAGATTTTCCTCATGATTAAAAATCTTATCTTTCTGTCAATGAGATTAAAGGTTGAGTCCTCTTGTGACCAGTAATATCCTTTGGTGCATTGTTGACAGTCTGTAACTCAGACTAGTATCATTTCTACAAACTTTTAACTGTTTACACCCCCAATAAATTAACCAGACGACACAGAAAAACAAAATATTGTCAACTGGAGAAATCAGTAAAATAAAGGGTATCTATTGCTAAGGGCTATCCACAGTGTGGCTAGGATAGGTTAACAACAGCTGCTTGGCTCTCTGTTCCTCCGCAGACCTGTTAATGACTGAAGGCCCTTTTATAGCTGAGCTTTGATGTTTTCCTCATGGAAATGCACACAGCACACCACCTTCCGATCCAGGTCCATTACCACTCGACAAGAAGGCCATCTTTAATTCAAGATACTGTCTCCCTGTGCAGCTCATCCAAGGAATTTCACATTATATCCTGTGAAATTCATCACTGAAATAACACCTAAGCAAAAGTGAAATGAGGAGCAAAACACATATTTCACCCCAATACAAAGGGACCTAATCCTTTAAGAGTAAATTGCCAGCTCATTGCTTGTTCCATAATCCATCAACAAGGTCTACAAATAAGTTCAGTCATGCACAAATGATCATAGAAAAAAAAAAACATGTATAAAGTGGGCCTTTGTATTAAAGGCTATTGGGAATGTCTAGGCTACCTTCATGCTCTTCAAAGAGGAAAATGGCCCAAGGCTACATCAATCAATAGTGTGAATGAAAAAAAAAAAAAACTTTAAATAACCATTTATGAATAAATGAATTCAACTGACTGAAGATGAGGAAGTAACTTATTTAATGTTCCAAGGTCTTTACATAGGAAAGTATGATCAGGTTCTGGGCACTGACATGAATAGATTCACAAACTGTAGCTATAACAGAAAGTAAAGTGTCACCCCGCCCAAGGTTAACCTTACTTTAATATATTGATGATATCTTTAATGCACAAGGCTAAGGTATGAGCTGCTTTAATGGAGTCGGGACTTCATAAGTAAAACACATGATGAAGCATTGGCCCTATAGAGGAAAACAAAGAAGGGAATGGATTGCAGTTGCTAAGGAAATATGATTCCTGTTCTGTCTTTTGAGGGAGAAATTTAAAGAACAATAGTGTGCAATTCACTAAGCTGAAGCAATACTTTAGAACATGCTTATCAACAATTGAAACTAGATCAGTGCAGAGACTGCAAACTCTTCGGAGATCCAGGTGACACGCCATAGAACACTTGTATTCAAAGGCTCGGTGGACTTATACTTGGAGCTCAATTCACCTGAAATTTCATTCAAAATGATTCTTTGATTATACATCAAACTGCTAGCATGTTCTCCACAGAAGCTCTGGTCAGCAACTAGGGCAGTATTGCCTATAATTTAAATTACATGAGAAACAAGAATGTGATATGTTAAAATGCTATTCTTGTATGCCTCTGTTTATTTGTCTATGAGTGCATATAAATGAAAATATCAGCTCTTTTGGTGAGTTGCTAAAAATATGAGATTATCATAAAGAAGAATATGGGCTGATGAATTACAGCATATAATTAGAAAATCTTGAGTTATTTATTATTAGTTTAACATCATTATTATTTGTGAAAGGAAACTGGTAAAGCTTTCACAAGCAAACAGTAATCCAGATAGACAGAAAGTTCTTAAGGAGACACAGGAATAATGCCAAAACGTTACTGGTGTCATCTTTTGTCCTTCAAGACAGAAAAGATACCTAAACTCTACATTCTACATTCTATTAGGATGCTCATCATTTTGCATAGAAATAATCACTCAGGGAGCTTGTTGCAATGTAGTTTCTTGGTGTTCCCTAAAGACATGTGTTGAAGATTCCCTAGCAAATGGTGCACTGGGAGACAATAGAACATTTAGAATTTAGACAATAGACAATAGAATTAGAGGCAGATCTTAGTCATTAGTCCTAGACGATAATATTGGGACCTTGGCCTTTATTTTTTTTCTCACTCTGTCTTTCTCTCTTTGGGTTAGTATTGCTATAATGAAACGCCATAACCAAAATCAAGTTGGAGAGGAAAGGGTTTTTTTTCGCTTATACTTCCAAGACAATGGTCATGATGGAAAGAAAGACAGAAACTCAAACGTGGCAGGAACCTGGAGCCAGGAGTTGATTCAGAGACCGTGGTGGAGCAAAGGGGGTTGCTGCTTACTGGCTTGCTCTTTATGCTTCCTCAGAATGCTTTATTGTAGAACCCAGGACCATAAGCCCATGGGTAGCACCAACACAATAGGTTGAGCCTTCCCCCATCATTAAATAAGAAAATGCCCTATATACTTTCTACAAAGAGTTTAATTGGTCAGTTGGTTGTTGTTGTTGTTGTTGTTGTTGTTGTTTTGACATTCTCTCCTCTCTAATGACTTTAGTCTGGGTCAAGTTGACAAAAAACCTGGGAAGCACAGCCACATTGAAGTGAATAAGCTTCTTTCACCAATACTTCTGTCACAATGTACAAGTCTGCCTCAACAAATCAAACGACTATGAACTGAAACATCGGAAATTCTAAGCCAAATAAACCTTTCTTCTTTTTAAATTGACTATCTCAGGTATTTCATGGCAATGCCAGAAAATTGACCAACCCAACAGACATAGATGAAGGCTGAGATTCTGCTTTCTGAATGAGTCCCCTGGTGATGGACGATATGATCCTACTTTAAGATAAGCTTGAAGTACAAGGTCTCTAAGGCAAGGTCTCTTCCCTCATTTTGTACTCCATCAAGTGTCTAGAAGGGGATGATATTTGAATCCAGGGCATCAGTTTCTATATCTTCAGGCAACATCTGAGTGGTTTAGTACTCCATTGTTCCTTGTATAGCCTTTTTAATTTTATGAGTAAATGTTATTCATTTAGAAACATTCAAACTTTTCCTCCTCTCACTCCATCTAAAGTACTACCCAAAGTTCCCAGGTTCACCTCTTGAGAAACTGTTTTTCAAGATGATAACAATTTATTAACTAATAATGACTGAAATTATTTTACAAAACAATTTGTGATGTAGGAAAGGATCAGTTAACTAACTCTCTTAGGAAAAAAAAAATGGAGTTTCTGGTTAAATACCAGAGCTAATTACCCAAGTTAAATACCCAATCTCCTTGCATTCTACTCTGAACCAGAATACACATAAGAGTCAACCTACAAGCTATCTCTGGGACACTTCATCAAATAATAGAAAATGAGTGATTTCAATATGACAATGCATAATATGGATATTGGCGTAGATTGATAATGATCCTAATGCACAAATATAAACAGGCAACCTACTGAGAGGAGATGTGTTCAGTAGTATAGAGGCTGAGCTGTGGATTTGGACGATGCTGTCCATCATGTACACAATGTAACTGGCACAGTATTAGTACCTAACAACAAGGGTGTTTGTGCTAAATCCATTCATTAATCATTTAATATTTATAAGGTACACATCCTTCAACTGCTAAGTGTAGTTGCTAAATGTTTACATTATTAAGTGGTATTATTTATTTAAATGGTAACACTATTCTAGGATATGTCATTTATTTTTTGTAAATACATGGCATGCATTTATGTAAAATTCTCAAGCTAACTTAAAAACCACTGGCCTGTGTTTCCTATCTTACTCATCACGACTCTATCACTTTGTACTTTAGGACCATTTAGGTTTTTTTCCAGTGGTTTTCTGAAGCCCACTTTCCTATATTTTCCTTTAGCTTCAATATTTTTCAGTTAAAGCACTTTGAACTTAAAGCCAGAGCTCACACAACCTCACCAGAACAATCAGTTTCATTAAACAAAAGTAAAAAAGATGACTTAGTATTTTATGTACAGTATAATGTGCTGGATGTACACCTAAGCTTTTGCTGAGTTCGTGTGAAAACATTCTGAGAGCTTCATGAAACAGAATGAGTCATTTTACAAGTGCAACAAAAGGTCTTGAAAGGATTAAGATATATAGCATCTTAACAGAATGGAACTCAAAGGAAGACACTTCAAGTTATTGAAGTGTTTGTGCTCATTATTCTTCTAAAGGCCATAACACTCATGGTCCTTCAATGTTGCTATAATCAAGATGTCCATTTCAAGGCTGAATGTTTGAAAGTTATAGAAAATGCAACATTGACAGAGCAATTCTCATTCATCCAAGTATATGAACCTTCACTACTATGCATTTGTACGCAATTACATAAAGTTGTGGGGCACTCACTTCCATCAGTGGAAGTTTCAACTGACTAAGTTATGAGAACTCCTCACATTAAGAAGTTTTTGGTCCTGTGAAGGCTTGATGCCCCAGTGTACGGAAATTCGAAGGCAGGGAGGTGGGTGAGGGAGGAGGGTGGGTGAGTGGGGGAACACCCTCATAGAAGCAGGGAAGGGGAATGAAATAGGGGGATTCCAGGGGGGTACTGGGAAAGGGGATAGCATTTGAAATGTAAATAAAGAAAATATATAATAATAATAATTAATAATTAATAATAATAATAATAATAATAATAAACAAAGTTTCTCAAGACTCTTCATGTTTTAGCCCTCCAGTGTCACCACCAAAAAACCCCATAGACCTGACAAGTTCTGTATCGTATTGTAAGGATCTAGTATCCATAACATTTGGGCTAATCTTTTCATGTGCATTCATTCTCATCTGTTGTCTAACATTTACACATGTACTCACATAGCATCCACAGGGCTGGAAGCACTGTTTCACATCAGGAACAAACAGAATTTATTATTAATGTCTCACATTTTCAACACCAAAAAGAATAATAACATCAGAATATAGGAAACTAAAGAATAAATAAGAAAAATGGAATTATGGAAGTAAAGTTTTCTCTTTAGTTTTCCTAGAAAATGAGTAAGAAAAAAAAAAAGACCAAAATTCAATTTGTAAAAAAGTGGAGGGATGAAACAAATCCAGCAATGTTTGGCTTCAGAGACCTCATATTTAAGAGATGAACTATGATTTATACTCATGAGATGATTGTCCAGTTCTTGTTCTTTTCTTATCAGTTCTCCACTTTACTCAAGTGTAGTCAGCTTCCTTATGTTGACACCACCATATTATCACAGGAAGACAGTCAATGTTTCCTTACCTCTAGCTCTCGGTTTTGTGTGGTTTGCAGATCACTGGTGAACATTCAACCAAGGTGAAATAAATAAATGAGTTCTACTTCTTCTGTGCTTGGAAAAAAAATTCAGTATGATTTGGAGAAAGCACAGAGTATGCTAAGAACATAGAGTTAAAACAGTATTCTCACTAGCTTTTGGAATGATAATCTTGGGAATGGCTTCAGGGCACAGGGGTGCAGGAATTTTTACTGACAGCAGGTTCTGCAGGGAGTGAACACTGCTTTCCCTCCTGAGGTTAATGTTTTGTAGCATAAGGATTATGCAGGAGTTTGGCTTCTGGCTGTATCTCTCACTGTGTGAGCTTAAGCAAAATAACTACCCTTTCTAAAATGCAATTTCCTCATTTATGATACAGAAAATAATGAAGTAATGATAATTTCCACCTGACAAGATCATTGTGAGGAATAAACAAAATAATACTGACAGTTATTGATACCTATACAAACAAAGCATAAAGTAAACACCATCTCTAATTAATACTAGTCCTCTGGTAGGGTGACTAAAAGACTGAAAACATTTAAGAAGGGCCATGCTATGCTCGGGCGCACAGAAACAGAGAAAGATAGCACTTTATAAGACACTTCAAAAGTAGAAATTTATTTTAAATAAGGTCAGTGATCAATGTGTATAACCAAATATCAAATAATAGGGTATATAAACTCAACTACTTCCTGGTATAGCTGCATAAAAAATATCTTACAGGCAAAAATTTCTCACACACATAATAGTGCACAGGGCTGTTTTAGATGTGTGATAATCAACACACTTGTTTCCGGGTCTCATGTAAACTGTGCCTATGTGGGCAGTAACGGAGTTAACTTCAGGGTTCTGGGCATTTGTCTAGGAAGTTCTCACCTGGGGTTTCCTTATTGTGTTACAACTAAATAATGATTTGTATTTAATTTAAGTTCATGAACCAGCTGTTAACATTGCTTATTCCACCCGGTGATTTTTAATCAGGCCAATAAATCTATGACACAAAGAAATACAGTTGGCTGTAAAGAAAGAGTGCTTCTTGTGGCAATGTCCCTTAACCTTTTAAATTAACACCTGAATGTGTTGTTTCAGCCTCCCTTTTACTCCCTTTAACTGCTAGCAACTACTCTTCCATGTGTGTGCTCTGTCTTCCATCATCTCCCCTGGTATTTACATTGAGACCATCATCTCCACCGGCTTCTACATACATGTACATTACCAAGTTCTGGCCAACATTTTGTGTCCTTGTCTCATTTACTGTGGAAATAGAGTTTATATTTTTTGGCTGTGAGTTACAGTGAAAATGGGATTTGAAAATACATTTTAAAAACTGATAAAAATTAAATTTTAATTATGTTACACTACATCCAGAATTCTAACATTTGATGATTAAGTTAATATTTACTCAGCTATACCACTTTTGGAATAATCCAAACACATAAATCTCTAGTTTCTAGGAGGAAGTTGCTACTATATTCAATAATTTCCCAATGTTAATTTCTTTTTCCTCAGAGAAGCTCAATACCTTCCATGGCTTTCTTGATTGAACGTATAAAATTGATATCCTCCATACGGCAATATGAGTATGTTTTTTTTTGGAGTTAGAGTTTTAAGTAATAAAATTACAATATGCTATTAAATATTATGCAAATCAATGATTAAAAATTTCAAAGGAAAATAAAATTGATATTAAACAGAAATTATTATTAATAATACCTATTAAGATGAGAATAAAATTCTGCTAATAATTTTTTATTATTTTATTGCTGGATCTTATTATTTCTTATATTAGACGTCAACTTTTATAAATATATGAGATGGTAAGAAGACTATTTTTTGACTTATTTTTTTTTTCATATATGTGTATGATAGTTACATCATTCCCTCCTCTTCCCTCCAACACCTCCTGCTCTCCCTATTCTCTGCCTTTCAAATGTATGGCCTCCTTTTCTTTAACTATTAGTGTGCGTGTGTGTGTGTGTGTGTGTGTGTGTGTGTGTGTGGTGTGTCTGTGTGTCTGTGTGTATGTGTGTGTATTAATAAATCTATAAATGCTGAGTCTATTTAATGTTGCTCATAAATACATAATTTTGGAATTGACCACTAGATGTTACACAACCAATTATGGGGTCTCATTCCTGGGGAAAACTAATTCTCCCTTTCTCAGCAGCCATTAATTACCTGCAGCTCTTCATGTAGGGGTAGGGCCTTAGTAATTTTCCCCATCTACTTGGGCATGTCTAATGATATTGTCATTGCTCAAATCTTGTTTATGAAACCATATTATTTTTTAGAAAAACTAGGATAAGGACTATGCAATCTCTCTTCAGAAAGAAACACATGTATATCCACATGTATGTACACTCACAACAGTGTTTTTTTTTTTTTCAAATTTTACGAAAGGCTAAAAAGAATTCATTTTCATTCAATGAGTTCATATTGGTAGAAAGTGGTAGCATCAAGATTTCCTATATATTCTAGTTGTTCATGCAAAAGACAAATGCCTGGTGCACATACATCTCAATGAGATGTTTCTAACTAAATGAAAAAGACACAACTAACAGGCATGAAGTCCATGAATAATGCCTCATAAACAAGAGTGTTTCTGCAAAGCAAGTGACCAACGAGCGGGATGTTCATGATGCTTCTGAGGAATTGTATCTGCAGTATCTGCGTCCTAAGGGCTTGTCCTTGAGCTACATTTCAAGAACTAGCTGTAATAAAAGAGATGATAATTTTTAACAAAGAGGCTTTAATCTCCCCCTGGGGAAAAGATAACGATCCAGTAGGAAAGATTCAACTGTGCACATGTTTTTAAATAATTAAAACCAGCAATCTGCAAAAAGGCCCTGTATTCCTAATGCTGTAGATCGTCATTCAAAGGAGATGCCAGCACACCCATAAAGTAATATTCATTTTGGCTGTGAGCAAACAGATGCCCAAGGTCACCACTGAGTTTCACAGATTTTTAGTGTTGCCCCACTTTCCACACTGTCCCAGTGTCTTCAGAGAGCATCACGGTGACTTGTACCAATGTTACTGATAGCACTATAGAAAATGTTTTAAAAGATCAATAGGAACAGATGTGTACTTAATCCCTTTTAACTCTCATGACTAAATTCGTATTCTTTCCAGTTCTCTGCATTATTTCCCATTAGTTTAATTTACCAGAAGGTGATTTGGGACAAAGAGATGATTAAACTAATCCAGGTTGAAAGACTGTGATTTAATTGTGAATCATGGAGACTCATTCTCACAAAGGGGGGGAAAAAATTTCTGAAAATGAGTGAGCATTTAGATGACTTTAAAGTACCCTATATGGCGAGGGTATAATGTGTAGCTGATTACCTGGTAGTGGCCATAAACGGTGAGCACATTATTCAACTATGCATGAACTCCTTTCACAGCCTGGAGTTCTGCTTAAACATTTCTATTGATTTATATTACTCTACCAATGGGGTATGTAAATCCTAACAATTATGTTCGGAGGCAACAGGAAAGCGGAAGGAAACAATCAAACTGAAAGTAACTATGTGGGCAGGTTCTCCTATTAATTGAACACTTATTTACTAGCAGGAACCCAAGAACTACAGCCATCAGCTAAGTAAATAAGCTATTATGGCTGAAATACAAGGATCAACACAGGTAAATGTTGAAGTAGGGTCTTTTGCTATCTATTGTAATGCTAAGTGTGGCCCCCTGGAAGACCTGGTTGTCCCAGAAACAAAAGTCCCCATGTAAGATGCTAAATGATCCTCCCCACAAGTTATTTCTGATTGGTAAATAAAGACGCCAACACCTATTAGCTGGATATGAGAGACACAGGTGGAGTTTAGGTCTCATGGTCGCAGGACCATGAGGAGAAAAAGAAAGTACAGAAGGGAGAAGAAGAAACCACCATGGGTTAGGAGTCAAAAGAACGTGGCCCTGAGAGCTGGCCAATTGGAGTTAAGAGTAGCCCAGATGAAACACAGTAATTAATAACTCGGGTTGTTGATAGGAAATAGACTTTAATAGCATGGAGGATAGTATCTCCCAGCTCTTGTGTTATTTAAGGCTTATTGTAAATATAGGGGTGTGTATGTGTTTTATTTGGGAACTAAAGAGACAAGGCAGGGTAGAAAAAACCAAGGTCAGAATTAAATACTTTCTACAACAGGTAAAACTTTCTCACAATCTCAATTGTATGTGATTTTAGCCTAGGAAAGTTTAGAATTACTATTTATCAGCTTCAAAACTAACAATATTTATCATGACCACTACTTACAGGTGTGGCTACATCAAAATCTAGAGCTCAGTATGTTCAGAAACATCTGCAAGCTTTCTTGGTTTTGAAACTACTGTTTCTGGGCTGCCAGCACACCATGCCACTCTACCTTTCTCAATGGTGTGCCTGTAACCTGTTTCCCTGGCTTCCTTTGTATCATATTGTGTGGTTACAGTCCTTTTAAAACTATTTCGGCTGATTCTCATTTAAAACAGTTGTGTGCTCTTTACTCTTTCCACTTCACTGTAGTCACCCTGAACTAGTTTATTCACATTTAGTCAAAGCCTCTGTGGGCTTTGTAAGACCCAGTTAATCGCTGATTGTAATGTAACACGTCCTTTATACTTACTTGTCTTCTCAACCTGAAACTGTCATATGAGTGCTTGCCTTAATTTTCAGATATTATCATAAATTCTTGTGATGAGAAATAAAAAAAAAAAACAGTGAACATTTCATGAATCTTGTGTATCATTGGAACGATGACTTTGCCATAAGACTTGTATGAAACCAATTTTACTAGCCTAAAGTAAAACTAGATATATACACAAACAAAATTTACGTGGGTGCCGGATATGGAGAACTAAATATATTGCTGAGTAAATCATTTGACCCAAACAAAATACCAAGAGATAAATCTCTAAAATTGGTATTGATGTTCTCCCTGCCCCCGAGTATCAAAAAATATGTATAATGTCTTATTAGGGACTAAGTAATTGTCTTGCAATAACCAAGCCTTAGAAGGCTACTATGTCAAGTGAAACAAATTAAGTTTAAGGGGATTTATTCCTGCAAACAGCTCATTCATCAGGCAGAGATTCAGAGTACGCTCCCAAGCAATGTGAGATGTGAGAGTGCACAGACTGACCGTGGAGGTCAAAAATCTAGGAATCTGCTTATTTCAGCACAAAATGATGAGACACATGCCTTATATAGGTTTGAGCTGGCATGCTGGGTATGATTGGTTGAAACTTAGATACTTCTTGCAAACTATACTAATTTGTTTACATTCTTTTTTATTTTCATTTTTTTATTGGAAATTTTATTTACATTTCAGATATTTTCCCCTTACTCCATTTTCCCCCCTCCTCCTGCCTCCACGTTGGTGTACCCCCATCCACCCTCCCCCGTACCTCACCTCCCTACCCTCGAATACCTCCCCCCCACGACGTCCAGCCTTCATGGGACCAAGGATCTCTTCTCCCACTTATATATAGCTCCCTTGCATATATAGCTGGAGCCATAGGTCCCTCGCTAAGTGCTCCCAGGCTGGTCCTTCAGCCTTCACTCTATCTTCTATATTGGGAACCCCATGATCAGTTTGATGGTTAGCTGTGAGCATCTGCCTCTGAATATGTCAGACTCTTGCAGACTTCTAAGGAGACAGCTATATCAGGCTCCTGTCAGCATGTACATTCTGACATCCACATCAACGTCTACCTTTGGTGACTGCACATGGGATGGATATCCAGGTGGAATGGTCTGTAGATGGCCCCTCCTTCAGTTTCTGTCCTGCACTTTGTATCCATATTTGCTCCCTTGAGTATTTTGTTACTTCTTCTAAGAAGGACTGAAGCCCCCCCCCCCACTTGGTCATCATTCTTCATGAACTTTATGTGGTCTGTGAGTTGAATCTTGGGTGTTTCAAGCTTCTGGGCTAAAATCCAATAATCAGTGAGTGAATACCATGTATGTTCTTTTGTGATTGGGATACTTCACTCAGGATGATATTTTCTAGTTCCATCCATTTACATAAGAATTTATCAAATTCATTGTTTTTAGTAGCTGAGTAATATTCCATTGTGTAAAGGTACCACATTTTTTGTATCCATTCCTCTGTTGAAAGGCATCTGGGTTCTTTCCAGTTTCTGGCTATTATAAATAAAGCTGATATGAACATAGTGGAGCATATGTCCTTGTTATGTGTTAAAGCATCTTCTGGGTATATGCCCAGGAGTGGTATAGCTGGGTCCTCAGGTAGTGATGTGTCCAATTTTCTGAGGAATCGCCAGACTGTTTTCCATAGTGGTTGCACCATCTTGCAATCCCACCAACAATGGAGGAGTGTTCCTCTTCTAAGTATGGTCATGGATCTCGAAGTACAGAGACAACCTCAAGCTATCGATATCCTTCTTTCTTGGCTTAAATACAGGCACTCATTCTCAATAAGGGTTTGAAACCAAGTATATACATCTTATAGTAGTTATGCTCAAGTGAATTCCAAGGATCAGGCAAAGGAAGAAGACAAGAGGATCCAAAAGGTACAGGATGTTACTGAATGCCTACAGTTTCACCACAAATAAGACTATTGGCCTCACTTTACCTTTATTGTTACTTGAACAACACAAGATATCATAGGTTCCCAAAATGACATTATTATTGTTATGGGGGGGTGCTGGTTGTTACCTAGGAATTTGCTCGCTTTGTTCCTTGGCATAAAAAGCTGAATAACCTGGAGTAAGAGAGGACGAAGCTTCAGAGAATGTTTTATCCCTTCAGAATAGGTGAAGCCTAAGGTTAGGAGTCCAAGAAACAGGCTTAGGTATTTTATAGGGCTTCTGAGTCCTCCCCTTTTGCTCTTGGTCCTGTTTAGATACTCATGTTGTCGTGCCATAGCCCAACCTATGCCTTCCCACATTTTTTTTTCTCACAATGTCTTCTAGGAACAAGAAGCACTCATCTCAGGAAGCCTGCTTTTGCCTGTTGGTCTACTAATGTTACCTTCCCTTCATCATGATGCTATGAAAAGCTATGAATGCAGAAGAAGAGGTATGGAGGATTCCAAGAGTAAATATGGGTGAGAAGCATGGGCGCCCTTCTACACAAGAACTGAAGGATCAAAGACATGAGGAAGTCCAAGCTAGAGTTAATCATAAAGAGAAAAGATCTTGGCTGTGCTAAGAAACAAGGCAGACTATAAAATGCTAGAGTCCTCACAGTAGTGAGCAATAGAAAGTCTCCTCACATCAAAGGGAAACAAAGCCAGAATTCTGAAACTATAGAATCAAGCCAAGCACTTAGGAATAAACTCAGAGCCTGGTGCTCTAGGGCAGTGAACTGGGCCTTCATGTCTGAGAGGGGAACAAATGGCCAGGAATTAAAACCTAGAGCAGTAGCTCAAGAGTCAACTGAGATGCCACAGCAGAAAAGCTCAGATATATAACCTCAGGTTTGGGAGGCTGAGGCAGGAGAATTACTATGAGTTCAAGGGATAGCCTGGGTTACATGGTGAATTCTAGTCCAACTGAAGCTGTATAGTAATATTCTGTCTCAGTAAACCATGGCAGAAGGAACAGAGACCTGTGTACTCTCTTTAATAGGGCACTAACCTCACCTGATGCCCTCATCTTGAGAGTTAGAAATTCACTGTTCTCTTCTATGATGGATTTTGGTGATCGTATCTAACATTTACTTTTCAGAATTAGAAATCACTCTACTTGTTCCTATAGCCCAGTATCACCCTAGACATGATCTCATGCTTTGAAGTCAACAATCGCCAACAGAACAACAGGCCTGATTATTAGTCCAGAGCATCTCAACTTCTCCCAATGTTGCTAAACTGAACTATTACTTAGTCCCTTTTGGAAGTTTACTCAGAAATTACTTTCTTCCTTAAGTGCCTGTTTTAGGATGTGGTGGTGCACATCCATAATATGAGCATGTGGAAAGCAGAGACAGAATGGTTCAAGAGACATTGAGGCTTTCCTAGTCTATGCGGTAAATTCCATATATAACAAAAGAAAGAAAGAAAGAGAAAGAAAGAAAGAAAGAAAAGAAAGAAAAGAAAGAAAGAAAAGAAAGAAAGAAAAGAGAGAGAGAGAAATATTTTCTTATGCCTACATTGGCACACATATCTAAATTCAGCGTCAATCATTTCTTCAGAGTAGGTTGCTTTTTCTGTGTATTATTTACATTTACACACTCATCTACTTTCCAGATCTTTCTGCTCTCTGTCCAACATTTTAAACCACAGAACCTCTCTTTTTGGACAACACAACTTTTTTATTACTGTTACATAATTCTAAATATATTTTATCTTCTTTGAGAATGCATGGGATGTAGCAACTGTCCCCTGCCAATCTGCTGCTCCCTAAGGAGTGATACTCCACCTTTTGATCCAGAAGAAGTGGATCCACCATCATCTAAACATTTATGTCTATGAGTGTCAAGATCTTCTTTTTACAGAAGTTAAATATGTTTGGAGACTGTTTAACTGTGTTGCCCCATTTGGTTTTGAACTTGAGGTCCTCCTGCCTCAGCTTCTTGAATATTCCACCATACCTGAGTTCAATTTCAAGGATTCTTTAAGATGGTATGCATTTTGTTTTAAAAATCCTCTTGAAGTACCTTGCTTACTTAAAATGTAACTACATTACTGCCTCCGTATCTTTTCTCTCATGTCCACATACCTCTCGCAAATTCGTGACCTATTCTTTAACCATTGGTTTTTACATACATGTATAAACAAACATATAATTACAACCTGCTGAGTCCTTTAAGTGTTTCTTGAATGTTTGTGTTTCTGAGGCTAGCCATTCAGTAGAAGATAACCAAAGAGGGAACTCAACCCAGGGGAATATTAAGTCTCTCTCTCTCAATTGCCTGTAGCTCTTTATCTAAAGCTAGAGTCCGTGAAATTTCCCCATCTGTGTTAGGATGCTAACTATTGTTGGAGTTGTTCAAATCTTGTTTAGAAAGCCATGTTGTCAAGATCTCATGGGGCGTACCTTTCCTGTAATAGATGGAAGGTACAGTCCCACATCATACCCCTTGGTTCTCTGGCTCTTACAATGTTCATTCCCACATACACATTCTTCTGCAATGTTCCATGAGCCTTAGGTACATGAATTATATTGTAGATATCAGTTGGTACTCAGCACCTCACAGTCAGTTTTTCTCTTCATTTTCAATTTCTGTAATAGTCTCCTTTTGCTGAAAAGAAAATGTTTCTGGGGCTGGAGAGAGGGTTCAGTGGTTAAGAGTACATCTCGTTCTTTCAGAGGACCCAGAGTCAATTACCAGCATTCACATGATAACTCATAGCCATCTGCAGCTATAGTTCCAGAGTATCTGGTACCCTCCTTGGACCTCCAAAGGCATCAGGCATGCACATGGTACACATACGTTCACTCAGGCAAAACACTCATACATGTAAAATAAATCTTTAAAACATTAAAAAGAAGTTTCTTTGCTGCAGGGTGAAATCAGCACTCATGTTTAGGCAAAAATATTAGTAATTAGAACACAGTTAAGAAGTACATTGGTTTAAGAAATCCATTGGAGGCCGGGCGGTGGTGGCGCACGCCTTTAGTCCCAGCACTTGGGAGGCAGAGGCAGGTGGATTTCTGAGTTCGAGGCCAGCCTGGTCTACAGAGTGAGTTCCAGGACAGCCAGGGCTACACAGAGAAACCCTGTCTCGAAAAACCAAAAAAAAGAAAAAAAAAAATAAGAAATCCATTGGTTAGCCATGTAGCTGGCTAGATTTATAGTACCAAGTAGTATTTCCCTCCTGTCAAGCAGGTGGTATATAGCTACTTTGCATTATTATGGCCATAATACCTGACACAAACTTAAAAGAGGAAATAATTGTTGAGTCTTGTAGTTTTATTTGTTTGTATGGTTGGTTAGTTGACCGCATGCATTTGGGTAGAGCATAATGGTAGCAGAAGCATGTAGCAGCATACAGCTTAGTTCTTGGCATCATTTATGTATGGCAGACACTGTTCATACCATGGCCAACTAAGAAGCAGAAAATATGACAGAAAGCAGAGATCTTGTGTAACCTTTGAAAGCCTGCCCAAAGTGACTTCACTTTCACCAGACAGTTCCTACCACATAAAAGTTCTATAGCCTGTCAAAAACAGCATCACCAGCTGGAGTACAAATGTTCAAAACATGAGCCCATAGAGAACATTTGGAGATCAAGACATAACCGTAGGAAGGATAAAGTTAAATTGAAAAATAATAATACAGTTTAAAATTATTATAGGAAGAGAAATGTTTTCTTCCATAGCAAAACAAGTGTACTAGACAGCTCAAAGAACTATAAATCATTTCACTGCTCTTCTGTGTACCTCTGTCCTAGCAAATCATTTTGAGGAAAAAGAATGCTCTCCATGAGATGATATTATTGGATACTTGAAGAATCATTAAGAATATTGCTCTGGAGTATATTTGTATATTTAAGAATATGTACATATACACATATATGCATGTTATAACAATTAATTAAAAGGATGCCATGAATACTTTTATTTTTTGTTTATTTATTTATTTTATTTACATGAGTACACTGTAGTTTTCTTCAGATACACCAGAAGAGAGCATCAGATTCCATTACAGATGGTTGTGAGCCACCATGTGGTTGCTAGGAATTAAACTCAGGACCTCTTGGAAGAATAGCCAGTGCTCTTAACCACTGAGCCACCTCTCTAGCCCAAGGCCATGAATTTGAAGAAGAGCAAAGGCACTTTTATAACAGGGTTTGAAGGGAGGAAAGAGAATGGGGAAATGATGTAATTTTAATCTCATAAAAAGAAATGAATCTTTTTTAAAATGCTGCAATGTAGCAGAATTCTATCATTCCAAGTGGACTATCCTTATTTTTCCTAAAAGAGTGAGACTTGGTGAACACCTTGCAGTTTAATGTCCTCTTACACCTTGAAGACACAGATTTGCAATGTGAAAATATACAATCTTTCAGCAATTTATCAAAATGATTGATGAACTCAGAATTTTTGCTGTATCCTATTTTTTTCATACTTCCATATTCATTGCTTGTGTTACACAAAGAATCCCAAGCTAACTTATGTTGCATGTTAATCCAAGCCTTGGAAGCTTTGAAAGTTTACCAGATCTTTCAAAGCAATTTAAAATTAATTTGAGGACAAGTCAGCACAGAGGACCAAACCTTGGCCTGGCTAGTTACTTGGTGATTTTTCAACGATGGAAAAGCAAGGTGAAGGTGTCAGCAGTATTTGCAGGTGCAGAACTCTCTGGAATGGAATGGAATAAATGAGGTACTGATCTGGAGTTTTCTGTGAACTTTTCTATTTTAACAATTTTAGTCCACCTGTTAAAATCTACAACAAATCATTTACATCTTTATGAAAGCAGTCAAAAAAAAACCTTATGGAAAAATGGTAATTTTCTATATAGTTACCTACTATGAACTTCCTGTTTATACAATTACCCTGATACCTTGTTAGAAGCATTAAAAAGTAAAATTTCTCAAAAAAAAAGTCCTTGCCTACTTATAAATGACTATCTATGCAAACAATTTATTTTCAAAAGGTATTTACTCTTACAATACTTGCTGAAGCTCTTGGAATTCAGTCATCCCGTGCTCTCTGCGGTTTATTCTATTGGACTAACAGTTGTCATGGTGAAGGAAAGTCTAGATAAAGTGTCATGAAGTTACTAAGCACTGCATAGTTGGCCAGTTTTATCTATTTACATATTTTATAGTACAGCAGTTGTTTTAGAGTTTGACATCCCAATTTACGACTGGAAATATTGAGTAGCATTTCTAGGACCAGAGTAGTATTCTGCCCAGACAAAAATCCAGCTTTACTTTGGAAGTTATTAGGTACTTTTAACTTGGTCCTTAACAAGTTCCAGAAGTAAATGCCTGGTGAACATCAGAAGCCCAAGAACTAGATTCCAATGCCCTTGTTAAGTCACCTTCCAACCAGAGCTTGCTTTGTTATCAATCACAGCCATTTCAGAGCTGTAGCGTTCAGATAAATACAATTCAACTGTTCCCTGAGCAAACAGTGCCATGTCTTTGACTCCACTTACCTTTTCATTAGCTTCAAATAAAAGTATTCTTCAGGTTAAAGAGTCACACTACCTGTCAATGTTATATAAACATGACAAAAATGAAATCTGATACATTCAAATATGTCTTTCATTAATTTTCATCTTATTACCTACAAAGGGGACAAATTTTTGTTAGAACAATTTTCATAACACATCTCAGTGAAAACTGGGGTCATACAGCAGCATGTTTGCCAAGAAAATCATAGGCTATTAGAGTTATCAAATGTAGGCATAGAGGGTAGATTATTGGTCATCATTGTCTAAAGAGTAGATATTTTCAACAATAAACAGGAAAGCTTATTGTTGGCTGCAATCACCGTGATTATAGGCATACATCTCAGCCTCAGTTCAAACAGACCAAGTCATATATTTACGGTCCTCTCCAAGTTGAGTCAGATCAAGTCAGCATTATAATTTACCAAGGTTAAAAAAAAGTCCAAAAGACATGTGAGCAAGACAAAAACTTCAGAGTGTGTTCCATCTTAACTAAATTACCAATGTTAAATCATCAACTTTATTTTATCTGAACAATAATAAAGTTCAGTCATTTTAAGATGCAGTTTTGTTGAATAATCTGCCAAATTTTTTACTTAAAGTAGTATTTGAGATAGAAACAGTGGAGGCATGTTCTAGTGGCTTGTTTTCATTCCTGCCTTTATGTAATGTTGCGGTCAAGATTCAGTCCACTCTCTTTCTTTCTACTCTATAAATAATATATCTCAATGTACTATACTGCAGTGAGGTAGTCCTTGAGGCATTGTAATAAAATCAGATGGTCATAAATTTTCTCTCAAATTATATTCCTTACAAATTGTGATTACTCAGAAACAACTTTATAATTTTCTATAATCTATATTCAATTGTGATATGTACAACTTAGAGAACTGACTGAAAATAAAAGGGTTTTTAATGGAAGAACATGTCTGAAATATCACAGCTTAGAGAAATGTAAATATGACTAGTGCAGAAACTTCTAGGTTGATTCTATGGGAGATGCAGCATTTTCAAACTTGCTCGCATGTATTGTCTGTAGTCTGAATTCCTTTATGCCAAAGAGGCCTGTGAAAGCAGGCAGTCAAGACACCTACCCTGATGCCTCTTTCCTTGATTTAGAAGATACCTAACTTTGATTTGCTTATTATCTAACAAGTTTATCTTGTCTGAAATGTTAATAAAATTCAACTATATTTACCATGCTAATTTTGCATTATAGTAAAAATATCAAAAGAAATATCAAATATAGTCCCTGGCTTCCTAAATGAGGAAGGCAGTTTCACTTGTAGCTGGGACCCTTCAAGAGAAAGTTCTAGTAAGACTCATTGAGAATTTAATCCTCTGGTCCAGAGTTTCTCCAACAGGACGCACGTGTGAGCCATCTCCAGTAACATAGGACAAACTACCATAGCTCAGGGGCCATGAAACCCTAAATCACTGATTTGTAGGACTGAGGAGGTTTCAAAGTCTCAAGAATTTTTCACTCTGCAGAAGATATTAACAATTGTTGTATGTCCTTCATTTCTTTTAGTGATTCTGAATTTAGGGTGCTTCTGTCTCTGTGACAAGTTTTGCCAATGAGGGGAATTTCTTGAGCAAATCTTGTCTTTGAACAAGACACAGAGCCACATTGTGCCTCACTTTCCTTATCTAGTGACTTTAGACAGTAATAGTACTTACCTCAACATAGGAGTTGAGGGGCTGGACATATGGCTTAGAGGTTAAGCACGTAAGAACTCTTCCGGGGGACCAGAGTTCTGTTTCCATCACCTACATCAGGCAGCACCTGTAGCTCTATCTCCAAGGGATCTCCAAGGGGTGGAATGTCCTCATCTGGACTACACACACACACACACACACACACCACACACACACACACACAACCTTTTAAAACAGGAACTGAATGGGTTATCACACATAAAGGGGTTAAAAATGTCCCCAGGATATATTAAAAATCAAATGTTTTACTGTTACCATGGTATTTTACATTTACTAAAGGGATAATATTGTTAGTAATGTACCGATGGTAATTTTAGGCAGAGTGAATTGTAGGTACTAAACTAAAGGAAAAAATGGCATGCTGATTTTAAAGATGCTGAGCATAAAAGCGTAAACTGAGATATATAAACAATCTAAGATGAATGGGGTACACATGTATGGTCAATGGCAACTGAAACACCCCAGTTTTCAGCGTCCTCCACTTTTGGTCTTTTCTTTCTTTCCCTGTCCTTCATCTATGTGCAATGACTTAGTTTGACAGCAGAAACAGTCACAAACCCAAGTACTCAGGGATTATAAGGTGAGCTACCAGGCCTGCTTTGCAATACTCTTTCTGTTTTAGAAAACAATCCCTTAAGAGCCAGGAATGTAGCAATTTACAGGTAGAATGCTTATGTACATAATGCTTATCTGTGTATGTAAGACTCTGGGTTCAAATCATTTAGCCTTTACCTACATCACAATGGATACTTTCGGAGCCTTTTTGTTCCCATGGTGGATTTTTATCACTCCATATCCAATTCTTACATATATATATATATTTCCCCCTTTAAGTCTTGCCTCTTTTGTATCTCTCAAGCATGATCAAAATCTGTCTTCCTCTGTCCTGTCTAATTCCTCATCCTAGAACTCAAAGTGACTTTCTGCTTGGAACACAAATCTCAGCCATCTGAGCGCCTTTAAGATTTCAATATGTAATCAGGAATAATTTTCTCCACATATTTGATCCTTTTCAGTGCCTCTAAATGATTACAATAAATCTTTGGATCATGTCTACAGCATCCTGTGCTTCAGACTATGCATTATTTTATTACCTTCAAAGTCTTGGATGATGCAACGTCCTTCTAAATATGTGCGTCTTTCAACAAGAGCAATGCGACACACATAGACAGCCTTGTACATGCTGCTTCTCTGGGGTCCTTTTGCACAGCTTCATAAGAATTCATCTTTCTGCCGCATAGGCTTTGTTTTATTTTTCAAGGGGAATAAAAGAACTTCTAAAGCTCAGAGACTACACTAAGTTCCAATGCACTTCCCACTCCAGATCTTTCCTCTCTTTACATTCTGTTAGAAAAAGCTTCAGTCTTCACCAGATCCAGAAATATTCTTCGTCAGTTTGTAATGAAATTATTAATGCTATTCACAGGTATTTCACATCCCAGAAAGTAATATAAACGTGTAGTGGCCAGTGATATAAAGAATGGAGAATGCCACAAAGTTATTGGCTGTCTTAATTTTTAAAGCTTATTTTTATTATGAAAGTAAATATATGCTTATGAGTCTACTTTCCTAATGCAGAGACATTTGAGTAGGAATGCCATAAAAGACTAATAATAGCTAAGTATATGTTATTAATTAGTTTTCTAGTCACTTTTCAGTAAATATTTATTTAAGTAATTTATATTTTTGTTCAAAATCAGTTTAATTGTCACCTGCTTTGAGTATACTTTTACCAAAATGACATATATTGCATATTTACAATGTGCCAGGCTTTGTGCTAAGAGATTCACAGAAGTAATTTCATTTCATAATCACAACCATGTGTCAGGATATTATATTATCATTGTAGCATTACAAAACATAAGGTAGTTTTGCTCATTTTGCAAATAGAGAAATCATTGCGTGGAGCTGTTGTTATGGGTTAGTATTCATTCAAATAGGACCTGTGCAGAAATTAATTGCAGTGATAATTAATATGTCCATGCCTATCCCCACAAATCCAAATCCTCACAATCCACATCTCTGAGGAAACAATACAAATTTATCCATCCCCCCCGAAGGGATTATTCTGTTCTATCAAAATGTGAGAATGTATCTCTGCAGCTACTGGGGATTGTCTCATCTGACATGATCAGTGTCATACCTGATCTCCTTGTTGTGTGGGGCATCAGAGTCAGTCTCACACGGGACTAGGGGCGATGACCCAAAGTCAGGCTCCCGAGAGAGACACAGAGGGTCTCACTGCTTCTCCTGGAGACACAGAGGGTCTCACTGCTTCTCCTGGAGACACAGAGGGTCTCACTGCTTCTCCTGGAGACACAGAGGGTCTCACTGCTTCTCCTGGAGACACAGAGGGTCTCACTGCTTCTCCTGGAGATATCCAACAACCTTTGTAGTACAACTTCCAGCTTTAACTTAACTACATCACATGGCAGCTTGTTCTTATTATTGTCACCTTTAATTCATAAATGACATGAATCCAAGGTAGTGAGCATAGGGGCTTTCCTTGTCACCCTATGCAACCATGCCTATCTTTCCCACGACAGAAATGATCACGGTTTGCTCCTTCCAGGATGACACCAGAATTAAAGCCCCTTGAATACCAGGGAAAGACTATAGTTTATTTGCAAATTTCATAGTTTGTATTTTTTTATTTCAGAATAATGTTGTTCTTCTATAATGTGCGCGTGTGCGCGTGCACGCGCCCGCGCGCGCGCGCGTGTGTGTGTGTGTGTGTGTGTGTGTGTGTGTGTGTGTATGCATTTGAGAAAGAAAGAGAGCACACAATATTTGTTATGCTGTCAACAAATAGAAAGCTAAAATATTCTATAAATGTCTGGAAGGTATTCTATCGTATAATATGTCATATGTGAGGAAAGTGCTCAAATATGGTATCCAAATCAAGTTAGAGGTTAAATTATATTAAATTGTGATGATATACAATAAACCTCATGATAAAACTGAGTATCAGTTCAAGCTCACTGTGGATACTGTTGATAATTTGATTTATGATCTGAAGCCATCTGGGTATCACAGCTTCCTGGATTTTGTTTTTATGTGACATTTTCCTGTTTCTATAGGACTGGGCATTGGAGTTTTAGTTTAACCCTCTGTGCCTGTGAGACTACAGTAAAAGAGGACCATTCCCAGAACATTGGCACTACTCATCCAGGCTCTGCCACCACCGTCTCCTCTTCTGTCTAATGTTGACTGTGTTCCGTGTAACACCAAACTATTTATGCTTCTACCTCCTTAATTCTTAGTTTTCAGTGGTTTTTACTTGATTGAAGACTTGGACAAGAAAGAGTTCCAAGAAAATTACTTGAGCAGTTTGGGTGTCTGGTTCTTGTGTTAGTGAGTATAGTTGTTGAGATTTACTACAACAGGATTCTTGTTTCTAGACATGTACTTTTTACTGGAAGAAGAATTGTCCCAAGACATTTGCAATTCAGATCCTTTTCTGGTATATTCCTAGATATATTTCATATAAACTGGTTAAAATATGATAATCATACCAATGTAGAATTCAAATTTGTTATACTCAATTGTTTCTTTGTCTGAGAAAAATGACTTCTTATAATGTCTTAATCATATCTTCTACAGTGACTGTTTTTTTCCTACACCAGGAACACCAAAATTCTATAAAGTATTTTATATATTTTGATATACATACACACACATATAAATACACACATATATGTCATATATTTACAGCTATACATACATGCATATACACATTTTCACATATCAAATGTTTTATATTCCTTGCCATAAAGATTTCAAAATCTTCTGTAATTATTTGGGGATATATAAGTACATAGTTTTCCTACATACATTCTCTTTCCACATATATATGCCTCTTATACTCTATTATATTTATATGTATATATCATATATATTCTTCATATAAAATATAAAACACCCATATAATTTTTTGCCCTAGCATAGCTGTTAGATATATTTTCAAAGCTGTTTTCAGATACCTCATGACTGACATTTTGACATATTGAAATGTTACCAATGTTACTTAAAAAAATAAAACTAAAGAATTTTGAGCATAAGAGCAATTTTATCAAGAGTTCATTTAGATAATATTGACATATTAAATAGCTTAATAGTGCTAGCTCTATAAATGACCGTTTAGGTCATCAATTTGGAGAAATGCAATCTTTGATCAAAACTTGTATGTAATTTATAGCCTCACTCAATTTTATAAATATTTTCTTACTGTAGAATAAATTATTTTCAGTAAAAGAAGGAGAGATTTACTATCTAGGTAAATTTTACTCTTGCTAAGAAAATTTTAAGTAATGAATGCCCTGCAAATGACTTGATATACATATAAATATAAATGAATTTGGCAGTAAAACAAAATAGTGAGGTCACTGAGGTCACATCTCCTAACAAGAAACTTATAGTTCTCAACCTATATGAGAGACAGTATTTACATCACTATGATTCTTTGTTGTCATCACTTTCTCTAGCCCTTAGAATTATGTAGGAAAAGGTAGTTTGCAGGGCTGTACATGTGGCTTAGTGGTTAAGAGTGCCGTATGCTCTTCCAGAGGACCAAACCTGGTTCCCAGTACCCACATCAGGCAGCCACAGCTGTGCTCTAACACCTGCTCCAGACAATCTGATACCTAATGCCTGCTTCTGGACTCCATGGGCACATGTGCATACACACACACACACACACTCATGTACATGCACATGTACACACACACATACATGTACTCATCCACATGCATATAATCTATACACACACACAAATACTCATGTACACACACACACATACCACACATGCACATAAAAAAATCTTTTAGAAAAGAACTTTGATATGTTCATTAGTAGTAAAGACAAAACAATTCAATATTCAAAATGTATGTCACAATCATAGATTGGTTAATTCTTTTTTTTTAATTTTATCTCATTTGTTTTGTATGTGGGTGTGGGTACGCCTGTGCTCAGGCATCAGTGTGTGTGAGTGTGTGTGTGGGAGTGGTGGTGTCACATTGCATATATGGAGGTGAGAGGACAACTTGAAGGAGTTGGTTTTCTCCTCTACCATGTGGGGCCTGGAGATCAAACTCAGGTTGTCAGGCTTAAAAACAAAAGCCTTTTACTATACTGCTGGCATCTAGATTTGGAATAAAATAAAAATTCTTCACAGCCAGCTGGAAAACCAATGAAAACAGAGTAAGAAATTTGATTGGCATGTTACAATTCTCTATTCTTAGTGAGCCAAAACAGCACTTTTAGAATTTCATGTTGCAAAAAGAAAAGAACATACCCCTTTTTTTTTTTACATAATACACTAATGTATATATTAGAAAATGAGAAAAGTGAACCTCGAGATGGTAAAAATATTAAATAAATGTGATATGCTATGTCTCATGCTCAGAATTATTGTTATTAAAGACTTGATATTATCAAATAAAGAGAACCTATTAACCTCAATATTCCTAAACCTGTAATTAAAGCATACTTCTTGTTCATACTCTAAGTAATCTCCTGATGAGGAGCATTTCCCAAAACAATGATTTTCAAAAATCTGACCTTTCGGTTGCTAACAAGTCACTCAAAGGAGAACTCTAAGATGGGAGCAACAGGAACTATGAGCATAGGTGGGCGGGGCCAAGGAGGCAGTGAAACTCATTCTCCCTGACCAACAACAGGGAAAGGAGTCTAAAACAAAGGGAAGAAAGAAGTGGAAACTCGGGAAAGGGGCCGCTTTGAGGCACTGTGGCCATGCACAGAGGAACTTAAGCAGGAGAGTGCGACAAAGAAACTGGGGCAATAAACTTACACCATTCTTTTTTCACCCTTTAATTTTGGGTCACTGGGCCACTGACCCAAACCAATAAGTGGCAAAAATACTGAAGTATACAAGCTTAGCCTATAAAGTTCAGCTTTCTGGGACACAGAGTTGGATTAAGAGTTAAGAGTTGGTTATAGAAAGGCAAATACTTAGCACATTAATACTAAGGTCTGTTCGGTAGATATTTTTAAATTCTAGATAATCTATTGATTCAACAAATACTGCTCTATAGCTAATATGTGGTGAGTCCTTTATTACATGAGATCTTGAAAGACTGCACGAAGGCATAAGAAATGTAAAAACATAAATATAGTAAAACTCCTCGATTCAATTGTTATAAATGGGTGGAGCAGAAATAACTATCTCTACCTGGAAAAGCCAAAGTAGTAGAAAGGAAGCATTATTAAAACTTAGTAAAGAGCAGGCCAGCTGTGATGCACCGCTCTAGTCTCCGTGCTCCGGAGTCGGAGGTTCAGTCTCTCTCCCTGGTTCGAATTCCCCCCTGCCATTCAATGAATGGTGGGGGAAAAAAAAAAAAAAACTTAGTAAAGAACCACTGAAGATTTCTCTGGGCCAATTGTTGATAAGTCTAAAGACTGCATCCTAGCAGAGAATGCTATAGAGTTATAATTACTAAAACTTAAAGAGGTACATAGAGACTTAAAACTGTACAACTCTAAATTTTGTTCTAAATCTATAAAAAATTTTAATATGATATTTGGTTTCAAAATTATTAACTATAAGCATTATTGGTGACTTTGCATCCAATCTCCAAATCCATTTCTCTTATTCCATCCCACCATCCTCAAAATATACATTGTTCTGACATTATCTTAAACAACTTTCTTGTTTTTTTCTAAAAGGTTAAACCACATAATTAAGTCACCATAGCTTTGTGTGTGCTTTCTGAAGCTATCCCTATATCATGCAATATGAAGCCTCCTAGAAAGGACACTACAAAGCAGCCCAAATAGCCTACTAGCACATTATTACATAATAAGTAGCAATCACTTCAGCTGTATTGGATGATAACTGACAGAGCAAACTGTATAGACTTTACCCCATAGGGCTCAAGTAAGTCCTGAATGCCCATTTTCATAGAAACTTAATTCTTTCTCTGCTGCCTTGTCCAGCACTTTTCTCCAATTAACTTCAAAACAAGATTTTCAGCAAAAGGCTTCAGGGCACAGCCTAACTTGGGTGGCATTTAAAAATTACATCCTCTTCTCTGCCTGATTATGATCATATCAAACTGTGAAAGAACCATTCTGGATTATTGAACATAATGAATCAAAAAATAAAATAAAAATATGCCTGTGGGGATAAAAGTTTATTCTCCCGAGGTCTTTATTTTATCCTGGCTGATCTTTCTCAGATCAATTCTTAAAAGAAATTTTCAAAAATAGAAACAAATGGCTTTGCCTGAAATATATTTCCTCCAACAAACAGGCTTTTTTTTCTTTAGGATACTCTTCATCTCTGACTTGGTAACTGAATAGCACAAAGTCCTAAGGCATCAATACACAGTGCTATTCTTCTGGGTTTTTTTTTTTTGTTTTTTTTTTTTGATGCTTGTTTTTTTTTTTTTTTTGAAGCAGGTCTATTTAATCCAGGCTGTCCTGGAATACAATGCATAGCCAGGGATGGCTTTGGCCTTTTGATTCTCCTACCTTTACCTCCCAAATGCCAGGATTACAGACATGTGCCTCCATTCCTAGCTTCATAATGCTTTTCAACAAGCATCATTTCTAAGGAAATGTGCGTCTAAGCATGCTTCAAAGATGCTTACATTGTAGTTTTGTTTGCAGAGAAAATGCTGTTTTGTCTAGACAGCCATTGATTGGTGCTCCTTCTTCTACTTGGTGAGATCTTTTTCTTCCAGTATTGGGTTATGGATTATCTATTTGACTGACTCACTTCCTTGTCCAATTGTGTGTCTTCCCATTTCCTCCTGTGCTTGAATTTCCACTAAGCATCTCAATGTTGACATTTCTGACTCCTTTTCTATTTGGTGACTTATCACTTCCACTATATTCCTATAGTTCCAGAAATCAGTAAATTTAAATAAGATCAAATGAATAGCTATTATCATCAATGCCAACTATTTAAAGAAATTTTCAGCTGGTTTTTCTGGTCATTATTTTATGACCAAAATCTTATCACCAGAAAGCACAGGTGAAGCATAGCAATACTGAGACCCTTCCTGAGATGACCCCAGATACTCAGAGAACCTGGGCACCACTAAGAGAAGCAAGTAAATGGTAGAGAAATGGAAGAATGTGGAAACAATGAAAAAGGGCAGAACTGGAGACTCAGGGTAGTGAGGAACAGCCTGATGTAAATAGCCTGTGATGCCAGCGGAACCATGATGGAGTCCTGGCCTGTGATGTCATCTGGGGCCATATCTGGGTCCTTGGCCCTGAAGCAGCAGGGGTCTGTTACCACCACTGGCTAGGCAGATGTTTTGGCCTGCCACCCGAGGACATATTTATATCTGCAGGCCATGCAGAACTGGCCCTCCTCATCTCCTTGGCATCCTGGAAGAGCTGGCCCTAGAATCATGAGTGAAGAAGAGCTGACACCTGTCTTAAGCCAGCTGTAGTACTCTTCATATGGCCCTGCACCCCACATGAGCAGCACAGTAGAGCTAGCCCTAACTGGATGAACATAGATGTGCATGCCCTGAGAGCATAGGAGCAGAGGAGCTGGCTGGGCTGACTAGGCTCAGATCCAGTGCTTTGAATTAGCTCACCCCAACATCTACCCCATTAATTAACTGCTGGAAGCTTGAAGAAGCTGATGCTACAGTTTCAAAACTACAGGATCTCCATGACACAAGGCGACAGCAGAATTTCCTAGACAAGTTCAAGTGAGGTTCCAGTAATGACAATGTAGCAGAAGCCAGAGACCTTGAACCACACCAACATCTCATTGCAATGAACATTTGTAAACAAAGAAGTACCGACAAAAGGTATAGAGTGGGGCATCTTGTGACATACTACAGCTTTCATACTACAAGATTGTTTTTCTTCTCTATTGGGGGTAGTGTTGTAAGGGTGCTGGGTGGGTACAAGGGGGGTGCTATTGCTAATGATTGTTACATATTTTAATAATAATAATAATAATAATAATAGGAAAAGCATATTAATAGCAGGGATTTTTCCTAAACTATGTGCGCCACAGCCTTGCTGTATCGGACATACTTGTCGCAGATTATAATCTGAGGCAAGCATTTCAGGTTGATCACCTGCTAATTATTAGCTTGTCCCATTATGGCTCCTGACAAAGTTGTACTGTCTTGTAGTTATGCTATATAGACAAATAGATGATTTCTTAATCCTTAATGATGATCGTAAAAGAATTCCTAAAAGTATTTTAGTACACTCTTTTATAGTGGGACTGCTATTTGTTCTCTCTGATAATCAAAATTGCAATGAGAATTCTGCCAGTCTTTAGTGTCACGAGTTAATTGCTTCTGAGATAGCAAGTAGGCATCTGCTACTCAGAACACATTCCAAGAGGTTGTAAAACCATTAACCAAAGGTCATAAAAAGGGAACTAATGATTTACTATAGGTGCAAGGACAGAAGATAAAATATTGACTGGGTTTATCTATACAAAACTTCATTAATACCTTGGTCACAGAAGTTATGGTTTTTAACTCTCCATGAACCTGCAGAGTTGGTGACAGGTGATGAATGTTTAGCCAGATAATTACTCCTAATAGATATGCATGTAAATATTCTCTGTTGTAAACTTCTTATTTGATTTATGGTTTTTATTTATGTGTAAACTTGTGGTGAACTTTTTACCATGTGATCATGTATTCTGAAAGATGTATAAGTGCTGAGGACAAAGGGCAAAAACAGAACTGAGCTGGGGACACCTTTTTTAGACAGAACATCTTTTAGACAGAACTGAACTGAGGAGAATCTTTTAGACAAAACTTTTTCAAGAACTTCTTAGACAGACTGGAGTCAGGAACTTAGAAGTAAAGGCATAGCATTGAGAGTAATGGTATTGAGAGTAAGGGCATCACTGTGATATCGAGCAGAAGGAGAGAGCAAGATTAGGAGAATGCAGAGTGGCATAACTTAGAAACTACAAGACAACTTAAAAAAATAAGAAAGCAACATGCAGAATGCTGAGGGAAAGAGGAAAAGAGAAGCTGCAAAAAGAGGAGAAGGAGCAGGCAGGTTCTCTTTACCATGGGACAGAGCGGGTCATTTCTTAATAGCAAGGCAGGCTTAGGCTTATTAAAGAGAGCAAAGCTTTCTTCTTACAGAATTGAGGTTAATTCATTTAGCATTAAAAGGGCAAAAGCTTTTTCTTTCTCTATGCAATAAAGATTGGAGCTCATTTTTCATCCAGAATGAATGAATTCTTTTTGTACTGGTGCTTGATCTTTTGCTCCAAATGTGTCTATAAGTATGGATGTGTGTAAGTATGTAATTATGAGAATGTATGTAAGCTGGGCCCTACTGGGTTTGAATGGAAATGTATAAATACACATGCATGAATCTGTATATGAATTTATGTGAGTTTATGCTTATTTTCTTATGTAAAAGTTTTCTTCTGTGAGCATGATTCTCTTCTCCTGGTTCAGTAGTTTATTGCTCCAAATTTCCCCCTAACCTGTCAAGTGAGAAGCATCTGAACAGAAGGGAAAAGGCTCTAGCAATTAATCCTTTACTTACTACCCTGCTGTTTTACAATGAGGTGCTATATGCAGTTCCTAGACTCACAGGGACTCAGTCAGGTCAGCTACAGTAGCAAAGTAACTTAGATAGGGAAATGTTTTATTATTATACAGCAGTAACCCTAAATGTCTGGTAAGACCAAGTCTTACCCCCACCAATGCTCTTCCCTCCCCACTGCCTCAAGAAGAACCAGAGAAAGAAGACCCACTGAGGCTGGCCAAAAAAAAAAAAAAAAAAAAAAAAAAAATTCTTGTGATGATGTGTTGCAGAAATTCTTGAATATGGCATTAAGGTTATGATCTATAAAAGGAGACAAGGGTTAAATGAAAACTTTTGCTGTGTAAAGGACCATGCTCAGAGAATAAATAGATAAGCAAGGAGACTGGGGGGCACATTTGTGAATCAAATGTCTTATGCAAAGTAGAACTTTCTAAACTCACTAATAAATAAAAATGAAAGAGCTAGGAGAAATATTTGAACAACTGCTTCAATCAAAAAGGCATACAGATAGCAAATGAATAAAATGGGAAGAAATGCAGCACAATTCTTACAGAATGCAATTTAAAGTGGGAGATACTATTCACCTGCTTGAAAGTGAAAAGACCATAAAGCTATTTCAGCAGCATTGTGTTGCTAAGAATACAAACACACTATAGTGTTCACACCTCAGTTCTGGGACTGACAAACTGTGTGTTGCCTTTAGGAGAAAGTCTGCAGATTTCCAATAAAGGGAAAATTATACTGATTTTGTGTATGTGTGTAATACAGTCATCCCACTTCTACGTGTTTACCCGAGAAAAATTAAAAACCCTGCTCACACCCAAACTGGTATGCAGGCGTTTACAGTCAGATCTTTTGTGATCATTCCAAAGGGTAAAACTCAAGTGTATTCCACTTGCTAAATGGAAAGGCTTGGTGGCACATCTGCAGAGCCACAAGGTACTGAAACACACAGCAGCACAGACAAACCTGAGAAACACTGAAAGAAGCAAGACCCAAAATGTGTTTTCACTTACCACATCCTGGACAAGTCAGCTTCTGTAACAAGGAAGAACATGGTATTGTTGTCACAGTTGAGGGTGGGAGTGACAAGAGAGGGCAAGAAGAGGGATGGGGTGCAGAAATGAACCTTTTGTGTCTCGGTGTAGTGGTCAATTGACCATTCACTTGTTAAAACTCTTACATCTGTACATGACATAAAGTTAACTTGGTTTGTGCAAATCTAAAAGTACACATGAAATTTTTAAAAAGAAACACTCATAGTGTCCTCTTGCTCTTGAGGGTAGGAGGTAACAGATGGAACTCTTAGCATACAACAGCTAGTAATAAACAATTATCTATGAACTAAAAAGAAGATAGTGTATTAAGGTGCTTTCATTTTTTTAAATATCTGAAATGGTTTGTCTGCAGTAAATTTTGACATCAAGCCAAGTCTAATTTGGGGGGATAACTATTATTACTTTCTATCTAAGCACCATTTGGAACATCAGTTGTAACATTTTAAATTGGTAAACCTCTAAGTTTTTATACAAATCCGATAATGGAAAAAGAACTGCTAAAGGTCTACCCTATTTCCAAATTCAGGCTTCTTTTACTTTTCCCCTCATTCATTCAGGAAATTCTATAAAGTAGCTCCACTATTAACCTTCCCCTTTCTTCTAACTAGCAACAGTACTAAAGAAAGAAAAGGCAAATTATGCTTCCTAAACATAAATCTACTTTTCCCCCAAATATCTTCCCATTGTAAGGGCAAACATGGTAAGTATAGATTGTAAACTGACCCCAAGAACAAACAAAAACCATCCAGACTGTCTTATTTAAAGGTTAAAAGCAAACAGCACTCAACTAAATGTGCCCTGTAAACAGCTGCAGCCGTGTGTTTACTACAATATGAGTGGTTATTAGCATGACTTACGGTTGCCCTCTCATTTGAATAAAATAATTAAAAGGTATCTCCACTGGGATAGTGAACTTAATTAAGATAATAAACGTGGTTGTAGTTCTGGCACTGAAGTGTGCTGACTCTGTAGTAGCTCAATATTGATCCGAAGAGCCTTAAATATGATGAGTACCTGTAAATAAGAGAAACATTCCTGAGATCGAAAAATTGACAGAAGAAAGATCATTCTATGCCATGATAATGATAGAAGGAACAGGGCAACAACCTTCTATATGTTTTAGGGGTGCTGTACTTGACCTACTATCAAAATTGTTCTTCAGTGTCAACAGATCACAAATTAAATAATTCAATATTCTTGCAAACATTTTCTTCATTTAGATGAGGTGATGGTGGTTGACACATGAGTGAAGCCAGTTGTGCTCCATAAAGCTACAGCCATAAGTGCACTCAAAACAAACAATAGGAGCATATGGACTCGATATAGGCCCCCATTATTACAAAACTGCTGAAATAGGAGATGGGGCCAAATGTATCTGGTTTAGCTCCAGTTTGGCACCCCTGGGAGTTTAAATATCCAGTAAACTTGAAAGAAACAAGAAATCCAGAACTGTCCAGAGAACTCAGTCAGGAGGCTGCTGGGATCAAGGGGCCCAAGGGATCAAGATTCTCTGGTTGATGAAGTGCCCTTACCTATTATCTACCTTTGCTCATATTTAATGTCAGTGTCTTTTCTACTTCTTAACGCCAACTTGTTCTCCATCCCCCACTATCTGACGTACTTAAGATTAGAGGCAAGAACAGAAGCTAAGAGGCAATTATCTACGGTATTATGTTCATATTATCACTGTGCTTTTCTATGTTTGTAAGACTTAGGAATACAAGACTTTTCTTATCATTTTTTTCCTTTTTCATGTGTACATGTGTCTGGTTCATGTATGTATACACATACTCAGATGTGTGTAGGAGCATGCGTGTGTGTGTGTGTAGACACAAAGATGACATTGTCTCCCTCAATCACTCTCCACTGACTTTAGGACCCCTCAGTTGAACCCAGAGTTTGATGATAGGGCTAGTCTGGCTAGCCAGTTTCTCCTGGAGAATCCAGTCTCCACTTTCTCTGCCTTCTGAATGCCACAATTACAGGTGGGTGTGGGGACCCACCTGTAATTTATGCCTAACTGGCATTTACTTAAATTCTGGGTATCGCAGCTCTGCTCCTTGCTTTAACCACAGAGCTATCTCCACAACTCCTAAACCTTTTCTATCTTTTTTAAATTTTCATTGATACATTTTTATTATCATTAAAATTTTATACAATATATCTTAACCATATTCTGTTCTCTTGCTTAACTCTTCTCAGGTCATTTCCACGTCTCCATCTACCTGACTTTATAATCTTTCTTGCTCTCTCTCTCCCCAAAACACAAAACCACAAAAATCAAAACAAATAAACAACAACCAAATACCAAACAAAGACAAAAGGCTTACAAAAACATGGAGTTGATTTTGTATTGGCCAATACACCTGGGCATGGGGCCTGCCCTGGAACTGTGGCTGATATAATCAGTGGTACAGAGCAAACATGAATGTCTTCCATATCCATATGCTTAAACGTTCTAACTTTAAATTTAGCACTGAATAACAAGAGATGCAATGGTTTCGTGATTTCCTAGCTAGCTGACTGTACCAAGCACAAATGTGCATATCCCTTATCTGGTACTCTTCAGTAATAACTGCTGAGGACTACAGAGTTAAGTCCTCATTTCCTGCCAGTGAAGTAGAGGACTCAAAGCTCTTATTTCTAGCAATGACCTTAGCATTTAAATCATCCAACAAATGCTAAATAAGCTGCCAAGCATCAAAGTACTAGAAAGAAGCTGAAAATCTATCTGGGGAGAAAAATCCTCTACAAATAATTACATACACATCTTGCTGAGTTATAACTGCAGTGTGCTCAAGCAGTGTGTGGTCACCCTTGGTTTTTTTTTTTTTTTTTTTTCCCATATGGCATCAGAGTGGACCTTTTCTCTCTACATAGTGATTTTAGAGACATAAAGTACACACACGGAGGGGGAAAACATAGCTTTAGGTAATACCACAACACCTGTCTTATGCAAGCACAAATGTCCATGGACTCCATGAGAGGCATTTGAACTTTCCCTTAGGACTTATTTTTATGTGAGAGCAGATTGCTTCTATTGAGTGACTACAGCAGGCAGACAAGTACAAACAAATGCTTTCATTTGCCTGCTCAGGACTGCTTCTTCTAAACTTCTTCTTATAAATGTCTTCTCTACCCTAGATTCAACAGAAATTCAGTCTTCAGTCCCAAATGACATGACTAGGATATCACGACACTAAGGTTAAAGCTGTTATGCCAAATTTGACAGCTTTTACCTCTAGACTAAGAAGTAATGAGAAAATACAAAGTGATGGCCTGACTTTATTTGAATTTCTGAAAGCTCGACTATTGCACTAAACTCCTACATATATCTAGAGAATATCACAATGCTACCAAGTTCTGATGCTAAAAATTCACACAACAGCACAGCAAGAGGCATCTTCCTAGGACATATAAGGGTAACAGATGCAGGTCTTTGGTAAACTGCTCCAAATTTAAGAAATGGGGGTCTCCAAATTCAAGAACTACTTGAATTAATAAGCACCTAAATTGTTTTCATGTATATGCACACACCGAGCATGTGGTGGTCCACACATCTGTCAACTAAAGCAGAAGAAGCAATTCAGAAAGATACGCTTAACTGAAACCTGCCTTTTCTTTTTTTCCTACAATTCTTCGTGGCTTTGGCATGGTTTAAGCTTTGTGATATCTATCTTATAGATTTACATTGCCACATAAGGGTGTCATTTTGAATTATTGCTAAATTAATAGACTGCAAGACCAGGTTTAGGTAGAAGGTTTATGAAAAGTGTTTACGGCAAGATCTACCAGGCTTCAGGCAGGATTAAAGTTGACTTTTTATGGTTTGGGATTGAATTGTTTAATGAACCAATCAGCGCTTTATTTTCTGCCTTCAGCCATACATTTTTAATGATGCTTAACTATTTATCATCAATGCAACCTGCCACAGGTAGTAAATATCTAAGTATATGTGAAGCCCAACCCTTCACAAGTTATGCTGGGTGTTAGGTGGAAAATACAACAATTTTAGACTAATGCTTCAAATATGTTCACGTGATTAGAAGCATTATTTTCAGTATGACAAAAACTGGGAACTTACATTTAGTCATAAGAATGTTCATATAGCCAAAGATAAAATTCGAGTAACGCTAATTGCACTCTTTCTTATAAATCAAAAGCAAATGCTGTGATATTCACTAATTGGGCTCTTTAAAAGTATGCTCACATGTCTCTGGAAACCAAACCAGGCAAATAGAAGAAAGGTATAAAACTTTATTGCAAGTACTTGAAGACCTAGCAAGAAAGAGTCTTTTACAAAGCACTTGACATGCTGAGAAACCAAATTATGAATGACTTCAAAAATCAAAAGAAGAGCCATTTCTAAGGGTGTTTTCAAAACCAGTACACAGGATTTGGCAAAGTTATAGCATGACTTCTGATAACATAGGTTCAGAAGAATAGTGGATTGTGTTTTTTATAATGTCATCTGCCCACTGGAAACTGCATACTGTGTTTCATGGCAAAAATATCCCATAAGAAAGTGTTCCACATCTACTGTATGAAGAATTTCTTGAATACGTGATTGCTAAATAATAAAAATCATAAAAATCTACAAAACTTAAAATGTCACCAGGCATAATAGCACACATCTATAATCCCAGCACTCCAGAGGTTTAGGCAAGATGACTGTCATCAGTTAAAGGACAACCTCGGTTACACAGTAGTACTAGGCTAACCAAAGATACATAGCCAGATGCTGCCTCAAAAATAAATAAGCAATTAAATAAACAAAACATCATTTTGTAAATATTAAGTGAAAATCTTGTATTAAATGGAAAATACTTATATTTATAGATTATCTTAGTCTTGATAGTAATATAACTATATCATAATTTAATCTTCAAAACAAGAGGAGAAGAGAGTTAAAGCTATCCCAGAGTAAGCAAGTTTGTCTAAGGCTCTAAAGACAGCAAATTTCAGAACAGAGAATTACATATAGATCTTCAGAATACAAAGTGTGTGGATTTTATGGTATATTCAGTTATTAAAGACTCCATCAGAAGACTCCTACAAATTCAAATACTTTGAGATTGAATTTTATCCCAATCAGAATGGCTAACATCAAAAAGGGAAAAAAAATCTTACAATTAAAGCTGGCTTTCAGGTGGAGAAAGAACTCTTGTTAATTCCTGGTAAAAGTACAAACTGATGTCGCCACCATAGACATCAGTGTGGAGATTCCTCAAAAAGGCAAAAGCGGCTTGCCACATGTTCCAGCTATACCGCTCTTAAACATATGCTTCACGGATTCTATATCTTCCTATAAAGACACCTGTTCATCCATGTTCCTTGCGTCTCTATTCACTCTTGCCAGGAAATGGAAATATTCCAGATGTCCATCACCTGATGCACAAATAATTAAGTGTGGCATTATTTATGCAATGAAAACTCACAGTTAAATGGATGGACCTGGAAACAATCGTTCTGAGGAGGTAAACATAGACCCAGAAGACAAACATCATATGTTTTCAGTCATTTGGACACTAAAATTTCATTCCTTCAAGAGTTGTGTTGCTCCCTAGTTGCTAAATTCATATGTGCGCAGTACAAAGTGTACTAAGCTTTGGAATAAACAAATAACAAAATTAGACTGATTCCATTACTATCATTAATTACTCATAGGCAACTTGCTTTGCCTTAATTAACTTGTTTCTGCAATATAAGAAAAATATGTAAACTATAACAAGCTCATACATTCACTGAATAAAAAATAAAGTAATAAATGCTGAATGGTGACAAAGTGCTAGAAATATTGAGACTGATATGGTTTATCTAGTTTATCTCCATATTCTCAAAAGCATGGCACTGCATGCTTTTATAGTAAATACTCAGTATGTTTCTTATAATTGGTACTAAAACTTCTAAGTAAGCCACAGTGTCCATATCCAACAGTATGTAAACTAATTCAGTCAGTCAAGCAACGTGATGCTTTGAACAATTGTTTGTTCATGTTACCATTTGCTGTTTGAATGTATGAATGCCTGATTAGTCAGTAGTGTAACAATGTCTGGTAACAATGAAGTTCCTGATTTTATTAAAATATATTAAGAAATTAAAGTGAAAACCAAGGCTACTCAAAAACATTAATATTTTTCCTCATGGACTGGAGATGTAGGTCAGATGATAGGTTGCATGCCCAACCTGCATGAAGCCTTGAGTTTGATCCCAGAACCACATAAACCACACTATATGCTCTAATCCAAACACTTGAGAATTGAAACACGAAGATCAGTTCAGTCATCCTGTCAGCTGCACAACAAATTAAGCGGTCAGCATAGGCTTCATGAAACTTTACCCCCAAAAAAAAAAAATCTCTATTCTTTTTTTTCTTTCTCTTTTATTCGATATTTTCTTTATTTACATTTCAAATGTTATCCCCTTTCCAGGTTTCTCCTCCAGAAAAGCTCTATCCCATCCTCCCTCCCCCGCTTCTATGAGGGTATTTCTCCTCCCACCCACCCACTCACCCACTCCCACTTCCCCACCCTGGCATCCCCCTACATGTGGCATTGAGCCTTCACAGGACCAAGGGCCTCTCCTCCCCAAAATCTCTATTCTTTATGGAAACATTTTTAACATCCTGATAAGAAAAATATGAACCCAAGGAATAAAAGCATGAGAATAAAACATAATTTTTAGACTGTCTACACAGCTCAAGCAATGTTAGCATCTATAGAAGAAAACACTTCTGGGTTTGCTTTGTATCAGACATACTGCTAGACTAAGAGAGAGGAGAGGTGAGAGGGGAGGGGGGATGGACATCCTCTTGGAGACAGGGGGAGGAGGAATTGGATGTGGAACAGTAGGAGGGTAGACTTGGAGGAGTAACAACTGGACTGTAAAAAATTAGTAATAAAAAATATAATTTCAATAAAGAAAAATAGAAAGGAAAAATTCAAGTCTTCACGTGATCCTTGTAAGACAAGTGTTCTTATTATGATCTCTGCTACATAGGTAAGGCTTCCTTCCAGAGGCAAACAATTTGTTGTAGATGAGCACACAACCAGAGGGATCAAAATTAGCATCCAATGCATTCCAGACTATCACAATAGGCAAGATGTCTTCCTTCCCCTCTTTGCTTTTCTTTCCCCAAGTCTACCAGGTTATTCTGTTCTTTGGCTGTTTCTATTCTTTTCCTTAAAACATTTTATTGCTATATTCTACCCTAGTTCTATCAACGTTTCAGATTTCTTTGTCTCATCCAAGTAAAGATGAGCAGGAAAATTTAGTAAAATAAAAATGCATTTATACTTACCCCACATACATAAATATCCTCATAACATTATAATTTGGGGAAAACATTGTGATAACTCATCATTCATTCATGAACTGAACTGTGGAGTTTTATTGACCAGAGCAGACATAGACACTCAAACTGGGCTATATCTACATGGTCCCAGCAGTTACTCATGTACACTGGAGTCTTCTTTCTCAAGATTTTTGACTGCTCTAGAAGCCTTAGTTTCTAGTAGGGCTTAGCTTAAATAGTATCTAAGCTCTTCCCTTGACCTTGCATTGTTGAGCTCTCCATTACTACTACAAAAGCTGAGGTAAATCAACTTATAAGGGAAAATGTTTATATTTTAGCTCCCAGGTTTGAAGAGCCAGTAGTCAATTGATCTGTTTGCTTTGGTCCACTGGCAAAGCCACACATCATGAAGAGTATATAAAAGACTCAAAAAAACTCTCACCTCATGACCAACAAATAAAAAAGGAAAAGGGAGAGCTGGGTTCATGGTCCCACAATCCTCTTCAAGAGGTATTATCCCAGTAACATGACACCTCCCACTTGGCTCCTTAAAGTTGCAACCATAGCACAATGACATCATGCTGCCAGTCAGGCCTTTAACTCATGAGGCTTCCAGGGATATTCTAGATTCACATGGTAGAACCTGGACATCTAAAGAATTCTCCAGTGCTTTCTCTCTAGGGGCAATATTCTCTTTATAATCTTAACAATTTGTAATCTCTGTCAACATTCATCCCTTCATTTGTTAGTAGTATCCTAGGAATGACTCTGAAGAAATGAAAACCATCTACACAGTACGTCTAGTCCTTTCTTATTTCCATGACAATTGCAACACCTTCCAGTTGCCCTTACAGGCTCAGTAGCTTTCCCCTTTCATCCTTCTGTCTAGACCTGGAAACCATCAATATAATTTCTGCCTCTGTGCACTTATATATCCTGTTGCTACATGGAAATTGAGACAAATATTATAATAAGGCAACATTTCTGTCAAGTATTTTGCACTTAACATAATGCTTTGTGTTTTCTTTTTTAACAGTTGATCCAAATTATGCCACTGTATCAGTACTTGATTTCAAAATAAAACAAAATTTCATGACATGTGTCTACCACAAAGGATGTATGTACTCACCAATTCATGGACATTTGTGCTTTTTGTACTTTTGGGATCTTGTGAATATTTGCATTCATATTTTTAAATAGTACATTAAAGACATACACTGTAAGATTTCTAGGTTAAATAAGATACATAGATTTTGCTTTCAAACAACTCAGTTAAAAATGTATGCAGGGAGGAGAGGTGGCAAATGCTTTTAAATCTCAATGCTAGGAGGGTAGAGGCAGGATAATCCTTGAGTTGAAGGCCATTTGGGTCTACATAGTCAGTTTCAAGCCAGCCAGACCTACATGGTGAGACATGTCTCAAAAAATAAAATAAAAAATGAGTATATAGATAGATCTCTTTTATATTCTCATTCTCCCTACTTCTATATGTGAATGAAAATATTCATAATTAAGAGGTTTTTCAAATAGTTTTAAGAAAAGATATTGAATTAGATTATTTTGCCTTGATAAGACTAGCAATATACATTTATCAGTATATAATACCTTATTAATGATTACCCCTCATCACATTCCTCCAAAAGATGTCATTTATACAGAATGTAAGCTGAGATTACTGACAGAACATTCTAGAAGCTCAGTGAAAATTCTTACTATATCCTGGTGATGATCTACAAATAAAAACCCACCCTAGCACATCAAGTCATTGGAGGACTGGGAACATCCTTTTCCACTGAGGCCAAACAAGGCAGCCCAGAGGGATGGGTCTTATGTTGAGACGGTCATTGGTTGGTCATTCTCTGCTCCATGTTTGTTCCTGTAACACTTCTTGTTGGCAGGACAAATTTTGGGTGGAAGGTTTTATGGTAGGATTAGTGTCCTTATCCTGCCACTGGGGAGCCCTACCTGGTTACAGGAGGTGGCCACTTCAGACTCTATATCCCCACTACTAGGAGTCTAGGCTAGAGTCACCCTCATAGACTCCCTGGAATCTCCCCATCCCAGGTCTCTGGCATGTCCTAGAGATGTCATACACATACACACACATACACACACACACACACACAGATTTCCATACACTCTCCTGGCTGCCTCTCACCCACACCTGATCCTGCCCCATCCTTGCTTCACCCCTCCCCATCGTCTCTCTCACCCTGTTCCCTCCCTCCATCAAAGACGTGTTTCCCTACTCCTGTGAGAAGTCCTTGTTCATCAGGCTGGCTGAAGCCCTATTGCACCCTTGAAGGGTTTTGCATAAATTTAAAAGAGAAAGAGGAAGAAATTATAAGTATTTTAAACTTATTTTTAGCAAGGTATAATTTGGAATCATAGCTATCATTGATATTTACTAGAACTTCTGTGGTAGAAAAAGACATAAGAACTGGGCAAAATGGCTCATGCCTGTAAACTTGGCACTTAAAAGCTAAGACAAGAGGATCCCGGTAAGTTCAAGACTAGCCTGGGCATTAGCATCAGACCTTGTGTCAAAACAAACAAACAGAAACAGATTATCATGAGTACAGTGTTTTGTCTTGATGACATTAGTTAGTTAAAGGGAACATAGGGAACAATAATCAGCCTGTAGTTGGCTTGGCTTAACTGCACAGAAAAGGTCCACTAAAGTATAGTAAGTATTCATAAACTGAAATTTCCATTTGATCACATGGGGATCCTGTTAAACAACAAATTCTGATTCCAGATTCCACTGGGCCTGGTATCAGCCAGCTTTAAACTTTCTTTTCTTGTCTTTTTTTTTCTTTTGCATTTTAATTGTTGTTTGTTTGTGTCTGTGTTTATTGACAGGGTCTCACTATGTAGTCCTGGCTGCTATAGAACTGAGTGTGTAGACCAGGCTACCCTCAAATTTATAGAATTCCACTTTGCCTTTGCCTCTTGACTGTTGGGATTAAAGTATGCACCACCAAACCCAGCTGTAGATCCTATGTTCCTAACAAGCTCCCAGGCAAAGTCCATCCAAATGACTTACCACCATACATTTAGTGTCAAGCCTTCATATCCATCACTCTTATAATGCAGCTCAAAAATCAGCAACAGTGGGAGAGAAAATAAAATGCAAATTTTCAGATTCTTGAATCAAAACGCAAAACACAAAACAAAAGTCAAAAACAAAAAGGGTTTTACCAGACCCTTCCCATTGGTCAGTCCCATGCTTGATAGTGAATAACCCTGGCTATAGATTAATGGTCCTCAAACATAGAGGTACTTTGAAATCATCTTGGACATTTAATAAAATAATACTGATTCCTGTGTTCATTCCTGTAAATTATGAGTTAGTTTTCATTTAGAAAACTTAAACCTGAGGAGTTCCCAAATCTATCCAGGTGTTCCTAATATGTACCAATACCTGAGAACTACTGCCCTGAAATGTAGGCTCAGCACAAGAAGGAGGAAGGCCACTGTCATTCCTGAATCCCAGGTACCTAGAATTCCTGGCACCATTGATATCACACAAATATTTATTAAGTGATCACTTAAATACAAGGAAGAAACGAAGAACAAACCTCTAAGTGACTCTACAAACAGTTCTCCGGGCAATATACCACAGCTGTCATCTTTCTGTTCAATGGGAAATTGGCTTTTAGCACAGAATACAATATAAATATGACCTGTCCCATTAAAATATATTTGAAATATCCCACATCACCAAAGCAGCATTGTGAAGCTAGGCATGTCAACACAAAGCTTGCATACTAAAAAAGAAATCAGAGAACCAAAACTAAATTCAGCTATTAATATAAGAAAAAAACTAAGGTATAAAGTTGACAGCTGTATTGAAGGAGTGCATTCACAGATAAGGAGATGATCATAGACCAGTGCAAAACAGAAAGCATAATTTATTCATTCTAGAAACTAAAAATTTGATTTGAAAATAGTACAATATAATATCCCCAATAGTTAGAAGTAAGCATTCACGAGTTTTATAGGAAAGATTCTATTGTACCTAATCTCAAAACAGAACATTACAGCAACATTAACTTTTTATCACACACACAAAAAAGCCACTTCTACATTTTTGTTGGACTATAATAAATGTAAAATGAAGAAGACAGGGGTATGCCAACTTTAGGAGACAGACATTTGTTGTTGTCACACTTGCCTGCAGTAACACATCCCGCTGCATGTTCTTCAGGGAACTGCAGAATGTAGGACACTGAATTTAAAGAGCTCCCTCCTAAATTAGTTCCCCAAGATGCATCCAGCTGAAGATTTCCATCAACCATGGGTTAACATTTAAGCTGACTCCATTTTCCTATAAAACTTACAAAACGAAACCATCCCAAACATAGGAGAATTGCCAGTTGAGGCAATAGGAAGTTAATCCCAAAGAAAGCAGTGCACTGTGAAGACAAATGGGAAACATGGACTCATTTTCTTGAAATAGACGTTGAAATGGAGCATCATGCATAAGGTGGGGGAATAGCCCACTTTCATGTCTTAAGATAAAGGTACAAAATGTGAATAAATAAACCAGAAGGATAAAATGCTAAGGCACGCCACTGGAATCTCTCAGATTTCTCATTAAGGCCTCTATTTTAGTGACCTGTAACTGAAGGTAATGGATATAGTTGAAAGAGTTATGCAGATGGGAAGTGGCAGTCTTTACTATCACAACATTGTTTCTGTAACTTCAACATAACATAGTCTGAAAGGTACAAAGGATTATTAAAGGGAAAAATTAAATACAACTAATTTGGGTGCTGTAATATGGTCATTGCAAACATTGAAGAAACACCATAAACGGATCATATTTTATTTAAGATCTAATATCTAGGAAAAGCCTAAATCAAATGTAATAAATTATTTATAAGGCTTTTAACAACTTACAAATTCCTTGAAAATATGAAGAGGCATTTGTTATTTTTCTCTATTTGTGGCTTTTCTTTGAATTAAATTTTTATATTTTCCTTCTTTGTAAATTTAAAAAACATAGTCAAAAAATAAAGATTTTAAGCTCCCATATTTATCAAAAATCTATCATCTGAAATTATATTTTAATTTAAAAAAATATTATATTAAATATTTAAATATATCATATTAAAGAAGGAAATGTACAAAATCAATGAAATTCAAATCCAGATATTGTAGTGGATATGAAGGCCAGATAGGAACATTTTCCCAATGAACAGTTATATTTGGTGTCCAAATATCTAAAAATTATTAAGGAAGAATAGAATGGATTTCCAAGAGAAAGCATGTGGACAAGACCCAAGCTTTCACTATAGGAGAAATACACTCTATTTAGTTTAAATGGAGCCCCACATGCATTAGGATTGGCTCCTGGCAGAAAACACTAGTATGCAGGAAAGTATCTACAGTTACTGAGAATTTAAGCTACTCGAGATCTCAGTTATAAAATAACTCAGCCAAATATTTGAAACTTGAAGAGTGGAATTGTCACTTTCTTCTTAAACAAACTAATGAAACCTACACTAAGTCATGATGTAGAAATGTGGTCTGCAGGTACATTTTGTAGACTCTGGGAAGGATATCATAATGTATGCATACTTGTCCTGGCCTGGGTCTCATTAGCAGTGCCTTGCTCTCACTTTCATCTCCACCTCCCATACCCAAGAAGAGATCGAACATAAAGACTGGACAGTATTTGACAACTTTGAATTCTGAAAACGATCACTTTGTATTTGCCACAAGAACTTAACGATCATGGTGAAGAAGTTTTGGACACACCAAACAATCAAAGCTTGTTGCCTTACCGACCATTATATTTATTCTTCATCCTCACCTACAGACCACTGTGCATGCTCTGCTCAAACGGACAACCACCCAACAACCCTGTATGCCCCTCATAGCACTCTGTCTGTTCAACAGACTGATGCAGAACTCCTTTAGACTGGAATACTTTTGCTTTCCTGGACTATGTTTTTCTTTGTCCTGGAGTATATTCATATGACTTTGCTTGACTCATCTTAAAATCTAAGTGTCATATCCCATAGAATACTGAGTGATTTTTTTTCCATCCTTCATATTTCTAGTGTGGTAAGGAAATGCATCGATAAGTATCATCATATCAGATTTGGTAATGGTTGCTTGGGTGTGATATTCAAAATCACAAACAACAACAAATAGTACAAAAAATTAATTAAACTTGTATTTAAAACTTTTCTACAAAACATAATATCAATACCCAGATGTGGTCGCATCCATCTATAATCCCAATTTTGGGGGGATTAAGGCAGGAAGATAGCCATCAGTTTGAGGCTGGCCTGAACTACTTATTGAGTTTCAGGACAACCTGGACTACAAAGTGAGACACTGTCTCAAAAAATGAAAGCAAAGAAGGAGGGAGGAGAGGAGAAAGAAAGAAAGACAGACACTTTCTGGAAAGGTAAACTACAAAAGAGTGGAAAATATCTATAAACAATATATCTGATAATGGATTAAAATCCAGACTGTACTTTAAGAATCATACAACTCAAGGGCAACAACATGAAACTCAACAAGTGGGTAAGGTACAATTGTCCAATTGTAATGGACAATTTTCCACAGGAATTACATCAATGGGCAATCACATTTGAAAAGATGCCTGGCACTACTAACAGTAAGGACAATGCAATCCGAACCCTGTTAAGATGCTGCTTCTCAAACTGCATCACAAGCATTGGCTTGTGGTGATGAGAAATGAGGAACCTCATACAAGGTGGGTGAGAATGTGAATTGGAATAGCCACTGTAGACGTCAGCTATTCAAGGAATGCATAACAATTTCACTTGTTGTTAATGACTCCAGTGAATTAAAAGTAAGGACTCAAATATACGTTCATCAATATGCAAAGAAGCATTCATTATTTCCAATAGCTAAAGTCCGAAATCACACAAAATGTTTATGTATGTATGTATATGGAATTATCAGTCAGCCTTAAAAAGGAATGATATTCTGACACATACTACAATATTCATGAATTCTGAAGATAATTTGTATGTGAGGTAACCCAGATACAAAAGAAAATATTATATGACCCTATTTCCATGAGGTGCCTAGAGCAGTTCAATTTATAGAGACAGAAAGCAGATCATGTTTACCAGAAGCCATAGGCAGACAAGTGAAAGTTACTATTTAATGAGTCCAGAACTTCAGTTTGGGATGATGAGGATGTCCTGGAGATGGGCAGTTGAGATGGATTCACAGTATTAACTTAGTGAGTGCTGTTCAACTAACTTGGACTTAGTGAGATGAACATTACAATCTACATACTTAGCGACAATGAATGATTTGACCTCTGTTATTAAAAATAGTTCAGGTGTGGGTATGTAGTTCACCCAGTAGAATACTTGCCTACCATAAGAAGCCCTGGTCCCCACTCCTAACAGTATATAAGGCAAGCATGATGGAGCATGCTTATAATCCCAGCACTAAGAAAGTGAAGACATATGATCAGAAGTTCAACTCTGGCTTTATGAAATCCTGTCCCAGAAATAGAAATCAAATTACATGTTTATGTGGTATTTTATTATGACAAAAAATACAACTGTTACTGTTACGCCTTAATAAACTCCATTGTATTCCTTGAGTATATTTTCTATTTCTGCTTTAATATTTGTCTAGGACCAACAGAAATAATTTGACTTATACAGAGGCTCTTAGGGGTTAGTGAACACCACTTAGTCTCATACTGTCTCTGAATTTGTTATCTGCTTATGTTTTTCTCCAGCTATACATATCAGACATTCAATTTGTCACTTACCCTGGTAAAATTATCTTGATAAAACATAAGCAATAAGAACTCTTAAAAATATGTATCATTATTTGGAAGTAAAATTACTATTAATCTAAAGATCAAAAAAAAAAAAAATTCAATCAAAGTGACAGTTTCTGGTACTCCAAAGCCCTAACTCTGGATTTATATCTGCCAAGACTCAAACAGGCATTCTGAAAAATCAGTGAATGGGAAAAGAGGGAGAAAGGAAGGAGGATAAGTTGGTTATTTAGTCGTAAGGACATTTCCTAGAGATAAAGGAAAGACAGTCTACAGATGCTAAAGGACAAGCAAGATGCTGACAGCAATCCAGAGGACATAAAAGGCCAAGAGGCTGCACTGGCAACTTTAGAGTAAAGCTATCAGATGAAACATTATTTGCTTCCAAAACGGTAATGGTGACCAGATCCCCAAAGGCATGTGAGAACTGAAATGTCAGTAGTCAATTGCTCAAATAGTCTTAAAACATTGCCCCTCCCAGTCTATGAGAGCTAAACAAGTTAGATAAAAATAGAAACAGATTTGAAAGAAGGCACTAAAATGACCAGTGTAAACGTTTTAAATAATTATTGGATGTGCCTAGTGATGATGTGAACCTTTCTCTTTGAGGGCATGCATGATAAAGCTGAGAAACTGAAAAACCAAACAGAAGTCACTGAAGGACAATGAGAAAGGATATTATAGGTTGATTCCAAACCTGACTCAGCTTGGTCTGGTGGGGCGTGGCTATCTTTCAGATGGCTTGTCCCACTCAGGATTGTGAACACACAGTTATCATTCTATCAACTTTTGATTTCATCTTTCTCAATGTGGGAATTCCCATAAACCAACAGGTAAGAATTTTAAGAAAAATAATTTCCTAGGCTAGAAAACAGAAGGGATTATCAGGAAAAATTGATATATAGATATTATAATGAATTTTTGCTTATATTTGATAAAGGTCAAAGGTAAGAATGAAAGGTGTGCAGAGGGGAAGAACAGGAAAACAAAATTCAAAAGCATGAGTCTCAGAAGCTTGGGAATGGCATCTCTTCCAGGAGAACATGGCACATGTTATGTCCCTCACCAGGGTTTATGAGAACAGGATTGCTCCAGATGAAGACGATAAGAACCAAGAGGAAACATCCTAGAAAGAACACAAGTTGTCCAAACAAAAACAATGACACAAGAAGTGGTTTCAGGCAAGTAGCCAGAACCAAGGATGCCTGTTCAGAAAAGAGTGTGCAGTGTCATTATAAAAAGCAGAACTAGGACATCAGAGACCTGGTGACAACTTTAAAATGGAAATTAAGAAGACATGAATATGTGTGAAAGCTTTCTCTCTAAGGTGTGGCAGTGATGCTAACACCACTCGAGTTTTTCAGCGTAGCAATAAGAAGGTGGTCTCTGTTAAGATAGGAAGAATATGAATGTTTTCCTTTTTCCTTACTTCATTGCAGGATTCCTAGTATGGTAGTTAATCTTGAGTGTCAAATAGGCAGGATTAGAATCCCCATGGAAACAGATATCTGACATATCTGTGGGAGATTTTCCAGATCAGGTTAACTGAGGTGGGAAGACCAAATCTAAATGTGTGGAAATGTGCAAAATCTCAAAATAAAACAAACAGCAAAAATAAAAAACGACAGCTAAGCTCCAGTGTTCACTCACTGCTTCCTGACAACAGATGATGACCACTAAACTGCAGTATTCACCTCTCTCTGCTTCCTGAGGACAGATGCAGTGTGGCCAGTCATCTCACACGGGGAAGGTTTCTGCTTCCCTGGTAGCCGACCACAATGGATCATTCCCCACAACAGAGCCAAAACGAGTGTTTCCTTCTCTGTGTTGCTTTTTTTCTGGTATCTTATGTCAGCAATTCAACACCTAGGTTGGTTCTATAATTTGCTGTTGGCAATGGTGCTTCAATAAACATTGATATATAAGTATCTCTGTGATATATGGACCTGTGCTCTTCGGGTAAGTAAATGCCCTGGAGTGGTATGGCTAGATCATACAGAATTGATTTTTAGTTTTCTAAGGAACCTTCATACTGACTTCAGTAACAACCGGAATAGATTGGCTGCCACAAGTCAGCGTGTAAGGCTTCTTGTTCTTAGCAGACATAAAAATGGAAAAAATCATGCATTTGCAAGAAAATGGATACAACTGGAGATAGTCATATGAAGTAAATTAAGATAACCTCACACACACAAATACCATGTTTTCTCTCATTTGTCCTTTCTGGATTTTACACAGAGACTAGAGGAACAAAGAAGAACTAATAGGCTGCCATGAAGAGAAAATGTGGGTCCTAAGAAAAACATGTTCAACATATATACATCTAGAAAAGCTTGTAAAGTTAATTATTTTTAAAGGAATATGCCAAAACTGGTCTTTCTCTTGCCCAAGCCCACTATACCCTGACAAATACTGAAGCCAGTTAATTCTCTAAACGGAGATTGCATATCATTTTGACTTTGAAGTTTCTAAGTCGTGTTTTTAAACCTGACACAAGTAAACCAAGGCTTAACATGATTAAAACCGATTTTACCGCCACCTGATCATATTCTGTGATGGAGGGTTAGAGTTTGAATCTGAAATGTCCTGACACTGTCGAACTATGAATTCCTCACTTGTGGTGAGATTTTTTCCAAGGCCATGGGGAGCACTTAGGAGAGGGAGTCTTCCTGATAGAAATAGATCATGACAAAAGCGCATTGCTTTTGATGATGCATATTCCATGACAGGTAAGGAAGGTATTCTTGTCAGAACGACCTAAGATAGGCTCAGTCTTGTTTATGAAATAAAAAAGAGGGCAATGTGGAGAGCTTTTGGGGCTGCTTGGGAGGAATATGACATTGGCCAAGGACAAGGAAATGGGCTTCAGGCAGGAATCTGACATTAGGCTAGAACAAAGAAGTAATTTCAGGAAGGAATCTAAATCTTAGGCGAGAACAAAGAAGTAGGCTTCAGGCATGAAAATTACTTTGGGCTAGAACAGGGAAGTAGGCTCAAATATTTTGGTCATCCTGATAAGCCCTTAGAAACAGTGATCACAGGACTCTGTTTATTGCCTTGCTTGGTCTTTGACTATTTGTGTTTATTGTCATGCTTGTTCCTTGACTATTTGCATCTATTGTATTGCTAGTTCCTCAACCTAGAACTGACCTTAATACTTGCATGTAATTCAAATGGTATAAAAGTAGATTGGGGTAAAACAAGAAATAGATCATGAGGAGAAGGCTTTTGAAAGTTATGCCTGCCTCCAGTTCCTGCCTGTGTTCTCTGTGCCCTGGTAACACTGAGACTCTGCTGTCAGAATAGTACCACCACCATCAACCCTGCTTACCTCTTGCACCATACTAGGTTAAAAATCTCTCTAATAGCACGTGACAGAACAAACCTGTCTTCCCATGGGTTGTTTCTGTCCAAGCAACACAAAAGTAACTACACAAATACTGAAGTAATCGATGCACACAGTGGAGTAGCTAACACACATACTGAAGTAACTAATACAGGTACTAATGTAACTAACACACACATTGATAAGTCCCAGCTAACTCATGACCCTTGCAATTCTGTTCTAAACTCATCCCCAATGACATAGTGACTTAATCATTTCTTAAATATTGATTTATTTTTTCCTAAGATATTCAATATCATGTCTTATACTTATTGGTTTTATTGAACTAGAATTGCATGTGTGCATGAATGTGTGTGTGTGTGTGTGTGTGTGTCTGTGTGTGTGCAGAAAACAACACTAATCAAAGAAAAAGAGAGTCTTTGACTTCTTTACAAGTAACAGACTATAGACAGGATGAATTCTCCAGTTCCAAGAATCTATAGAATCACATTTAGAAGGTTTCTTGAGAAACCAACAAACAGCACTGATACTCTGAGCCATGAAAGTGTATCAGCCAAGAATTAGCATATAAGAAACCAGAGAACATAGAGCTTCAGCTTCTATTTTATTATTTTATTTTATTTTATTTTATTTTATTTTATTTTATTTTATTTTATTTTATTTATTTTATTACTTTTGTTTTTACAGTCCAGTCATTAACCCCCTCCTGGTCCACCTTTCCACAGTTCCTCATCCCACTCTTCCTCTTCCTTCTCCAAGAGGATGTCCCCACTTCCCCCTAAACCCACCCCATCAATCCTCCCCACTCCCTGGGCCCTCAAGTCTCTTGAGAATTAAGCATATCTTCTCCCACTGAGGACAAACCAGGCAGTCCTCTGCTGTAAATATGTCAGGAGCCACATATCAACTGATGTATGCTGCCTGGTTGGTGACTCAGTGTCTGAGAGATCTCAGGGGTCTGGGATAGTTGAGGCTGCTGGTCTTCCAATGGGGTTGCCCTTGTAGAGGCCCAACAAGCAGCTGAGACAGACACAGATATTTACACCCAACCAAGGGAATGAAGTGGGGACTCCTGTGGTCGAATTAGGGAAAGTCTAGAAGGAGCTTCAACTTCTTTAGAATCTTAACACATGGGCAAGAAAATCTGATTCGCTATTTTCATTCTTTTAGATTTAAATTTTTTGTACTTTGCAATTTTTCTGGTTTACTGTGGAATAACTACCTTCTGTGTTTCTCTGGATGTCTGAGCAACCCTTAGCCATTGATTAAAAAAAATTTTTTCATAAGATATATTTAGCACTCATTACAGAATCTAAAATGTTTTCTGAAGTAACTGAAAGAGTGCTTGCCAGGTGCCCCACTTTCTTAAATTCAAAGATACAGAGACCAAAATGACTTTACCAAAAGCTCAATGATTAAATGGAAGCTATGTATTCATGAACCTTTCAAGTCAGAGACTTTTTACTCAGAGACTTGCTAACTAGGTCATAATTATCAGTAGCTCCCTATGTGCCATCTTGGCAGTAAGTAGAGAAGTATGAACCAAGAGAAAAACAAAATTTGGTGGAATGGTTTGGCTAGGTTAATTCATCTGAAGAAATGTATATATTCTCCACAATTCCCCTTTTTTAATAGTAATTCAGCAAATATACATATTACATATTTATTTATATTTAAATTTTATAATTATGATTGATTATATTTCTATAATTATATAAATTTAATTTATATAATTATAGAAATATAATAAAGATGTGAGGAAGGCACATGTGTAAATACAAATATGTATGTAATATGTATATTGTTAATTCAGAAGATTAGATAGATATGAATGTTTTCACAGTGAGAACAGCTATAAAAACCTGTTAGTTAAGAAAGAAAAAGCCTTTTCCAATTCTAAGAACTGAGGCTTGAAATTGATTAGGATCATTCACATTTAAATATTCATTTTCAATTTTCAGTATGATTGCAGTAATAATTGAATTTTTCTTTTGCACTGTAACCAAAAGCATATTTAGACTTACATCTTATAAACTTAATTAAATTGATAAGCAAGACACTGTATTCTCATTACTAGGAAATGTCAATGTTCTGTTAGACTTTCAAGTAAAAAGAAAAAAAAAATTTGTCTTTGTTTTTCATTTTTAAATAACAATATGAGGAACAAAGAAATCATCTAACACATTTCACAGAGAGGTTTTGGTAAAAGCCTAGAGCTGTCAGGAGCTATTACCACGAATGGAGCCTGGCATTTCAAAGAAAGAAAAAGATTTAATTTGATTTCAAAAGATAAATTGAAATAGAAACCATGGAGATGGGAACCTTGTAATCCAACTGAAACAGAAGAAGGGCTTTCATAGCAATTATTCTCATTTTTAATGTGCTGCATTTTGAAGGGAAAACATTATCCCTACACTGGGCAAGTGAGGAAAGAGAAATCGGTATGCAGGTCTGAATGATGGTGGTAGAATTCACAAGGACCATCTCAAGAACCAGATGTGCTTTCTTTGATGTCCGTGCAAATGTAATTCTGAAGAGTTTACTTTAAAATTTTAAAGATCCTGGGTTCATAGCAGATATAGATACTTATATAACCAACCTCTGAAATTTTCTTCTCTGGTGATACCCATAAGAATTTTTTACCCTAAAAGGAGCTGACTCTTCTTGGGTGCCACAGATAGTCCCAGGACTAAGTCAGATCATTCTGTGGTCACAGTGATTACTTAACTGGAAAAGACGGTGCTAACACTAAGTGAAACTCCTCTGTATCCCTTTTCCAGTCTGTTTTTACAGATAATCATTTTAAAAAGAAGGAAAGCAGAAAACATTGTTTTTTCATAAAAAAAAATATTAACAGTAAGAAAAAAAAACCTAAATGAGAGATGTGTAGGGAAGCAGAAAGAATTTCATCTGTGATTCTACTATCAGAGAAAACTGCCAGTATTGATGTTTTTCTAAAGCAGAGAGCCAATTAGTTTTTTGAATTCCCCAAACACTATTCTGAGACCTAAGTAAAAAGAAGATAAAAGATACCTACTATCTAAATACAAGAAAGCAGCCAGAGTTGAAAACCATAGTAATTGGTTTTCAACTGTGTTAAAATAATATGGTTATCTTCAGAATCAAATATTCAGACTAACAAGTTTAATATTTTCTCTTCTGCTTTCTTAAAAGAAGTGTTAGCACAGCAAGTAAAGATCCAGTTACACCCATGACTGACTGAGAAGGCAGAAGTGAAGAATCATAGGTTCAAGGTCCTGCTCACCACCAAAAGCAGAATCCCCATACGTAAGGACAGCTGACATCTTATTTCATGGGAAATATAAGTAATTCACTTATGAGACACTAAAGTGACAGTTATATTAATCATATACTATGTCGTGCTATATTAAATACCTATTAAATATTAAAGAACCTATTTCTTTAATAGTTAGCCTAAAGATATCTAAATTCTACTTAAAGAAGCTTGTATACAGGCCAGCAAGATGTCTCAGTAGTATTTGCTACCAGGCCTGATGATCTGATGTTGATCTCTGGAACCTGCATAAGTGTAGAAAGGGAGAACCTGTTCCACAAAGTTGTCTTCTGTCCTCCAAACACATATGCCATGGTATGCACATATATACACACATTCACAACTAAATAAATCTTCAACAAATAAAAAGTATCTAATCTACCACTGTACTTTGTCAGAGCAAGTAGGTACAAAATTTTTAAATAGTAAAATGCAGGGAGTATATTAGCGTCCAGAAAAATCAGAGGGACCTCTGTAAGACAGAGGAACCGTGTGAAAAGGAATCTGGAAACAGAATTTCTATCAGAAGATAATTATATAGCGATGTTCTTGGATAAAAGAAGATGAATATACCCCCAAGTAGAACAGCACAGAACAGAAAGATAAGGATACCAGAAAAAGTATCTGCAAAACCTCAGGATGAATGAGTGTACCTTGCCAGAGCATCAGGACCCGTATACTAGTGAAAAATGGAGAAGACAACATTTTCATGTTCAGTACTTTGTATGCACTCCTCATCTACTCCTTAAAACTCTCTCACAATGTGAACATGAGTTTCAGAGATTGAGATATTTACTGTCTTACATATTTTTTCATTGCTATGACTTTGACCAAGGCAACTTAAAAAAAAAAAAAAAAACATTTAATGGTCGTTTACAGTTTCAGAAAGTGAGCCAATGACTGTATTGATGGGAAACATGGCAGTAGTGGGCAGGCATGGTGCTACAACAGCAGCTGAGAATTTACAGCTGATCCACAAGCATGAACCAGGAAAGTGGGGAGGTAGAGCTGGCATGGGCATTTTATAGCCCACCCAGTGACACACTTCCTTCAGCAAGTGAGCCTATGGGGCCCACTCTCATCCATAGCACCACACGGAAATTCAACATTCTATACAGAACTCTTCTTCACCCTGTGGTAGGATGACAGACTCTGGTTCTGAATGAAGGTGACAGTAACACCACAGTTCGTCCACCAACACCATCTCTAACTGTAGGGACTAGTGTGAGAACAACAGTGGGGATGGAAGAGTCGTGAGGTGTGCTCGTAAAATCTATTAAGCATCTTTTCCTCCTGAACAAAGTAATTTTGACATCTGAGGGACACTACTGCATAATGAAAAATCTTGTCTTAAAAATGTTTTTGAGTACCTCTCCAATCAAACAAGAAAGATCCTTTCCTGAAAATAAAGAGACAAAACAGAAAGGAAGAAAAAAAAAATCACCCTGGTCCTCCTTTTTGTGACACTCGATCCTGTCTCCCTATGGCCTTCTGCTCATCCGCTCTCACTCTGCTAACGACCAATATGAGAATTACACTGTGACAAAGAAAATAGGGTATGCACAAATTTTATTTTTTAACCATAGTTCTTTGGAGATCCTGCCCGACAAAACAAAATAAACAAGACACATTCTAAAATAGTCATTTGCTATTGATAATAATTAAGAATTTGAAAGAAGCAATGTCAGACAAAAGCGAGGAAAGTGAATCTCACCAAATGGGTCTGACTTTATTGACTGACAATACTTTCTTCGATTTAGTTAATAACAGCTGCTCTCCATAAATTCAATATTTGACAGTACACATATAATATTAAAATATATTTAAAGTATAAGATATAATAAGACATTTTAAAGATGTATTTTCTTTATAATTATTTATGTGGCAGAAGGATATGCTGAAAGAGGGTATCAGATCCCCTAGAGCTGGAGGTACAAGTGGCCTACCCAGCGGAGATGTTGAGAATCAAACTTGGGCCGTCTGCAAAAACAGCATATACTCTTTACCAGTGAGCTGTCATTCCAGAACACAATAACATTTTTGTGAAAGCTACAGTACTGACAAGGAGTTATTATAATTAGTAGCATTCTACATATATTACACACAAGATATTGCTAATAACAACTAATTAGTCATTAAAGTCATATTTGGAATACCTCCCAATAATGGGTAAATTGGTAGTTCTAATAATAACCAAATAACATAATTATATAAGTTGGGAAATTTTTTTTCTTTGGATATTAGGTTTGCAAAAGGAAAAAAAAAAGTTGTACTGAGGCAGAACCTAATAAAACATTTCACCAATGGCCAATTTAAAAATAGCACATAATGATGGATAATGATGAATGCTGAGCCAACTTAAAAAACAAAAACCAAACTAGATATTTCAGACAGAAAAGGCTTCAACAGGCAAGTTTTCACAGTTCTTAAAGTTGCTAGAAGAAAAAGACATGGAATTTGAAAGAACTTAAAGATAACTGCAAAAGGCAGCTACGGTCTCAGGGTTTGTGAGACTAAAAGAGAAAAGTTAGACATATAAAGCCCCAGAGGCTCAGAGGGAACTGTATGAGCCAATGCATAGGGAACAGAGGGGTTTGCTCTGACCACACATGAAGCTAGAGGGCTGGCAGCTCTCCTGGAGTGTAGGGTCGTGTGCAGAGTACACAAAAACCAACACTCTGCTGCAAGCCTTTTGGTCTCCTTGTTAAAAGACAGCCAGCAAGGACCCTAGAATATGCACTTTGTTAAATTCTATGCCTTAATCCCACAGAAGAACACAAAGAAAGATTAAGAAACTAATAAACAGTCCTTTCTGGTACAACAGAATGGGATTCCAATCTCTCTCTTTCGTTCAATTTTTATTTAATGTGTAAGGGTATTTTGTCTACATGCATGTCTGTGCACCAAATTCACTTGGTGGACACAAAGGCCAGGAAAGGGTAGCAGACCCCATGGAACTAAGATACAGATGGTTGCAAGCCCTTGTTAGTGCTGAGAATTGAACGCCCTCCTCTGAAAGAGCAATCATTGCTCTTAACTGCTGAGCCATCTCTCTGGTCCCTGTTCTAGTAGGTTTTACATGACTGAGATTTCAGTCATTACACCTACAAAAACTAAAAGTAAGGACTGAGCCGTCCCTCCTTCTGGAAGTCATATCATTAAAAGATTTGTGAACTGACCTGAGGAATACTTCATCCCCACTGTGAAGTATACTGCCAATATCAAATCTTTCCTAATTATTCATCAGACTTGGTGATTTAATGATGCTGTTTCACTTACCTGGAAGATAATGACTTGATAGCCCAACCAAGAAAAGTACATTTTAATGTTTAAAGCTCTGTTACCACTAGAATCTAATTTCCATATATTAATACATTCTATTTATAATACCTCATGAAAAAGAGCTAAAGATCCCAAAGTATAAAACTGTATTGCAACGATCTATAAAACATTTGTCCTTGTACCTACAGGTAAGGAAGCTCATGCCACATCAAGGAAATGTCTCTTTGCAATAGACAGAGGTCATTACAGAAAACCACAACCAATCAAATGCAGAGCTGTGGAGCTCAGTCCCAGTGAATCCATCTACAAAATACTCCTATACCTAAGACCCAGGGAACATTAAAGAAGAAGAGACAGAGAGATTGTAAGGGAATTTTCTCTGGGATTGTGTCTCCTAGTGACATCAGAAGCTACACCTATAAATCTCACCAACAGAACTAAGCATTGCTCAAGAAAGATGACACCAATGACCATGACAAATTAGACAGAGAAAAGCCCGCAAGGCCTCAACTCTTACACAAACAACTAAAGGCAGCTATGAAATGCTAAGGATGAGAGAAATGGTCTTCCTCAGGAAATAGTCACACCATTTGGTTGTATAGTGCCTAGGTATCGTCCCTGAAAACATATTAATATATATTTATTATGTATATATAGTATACTATATAATAATATATGTAATGCACAAGTAACATTATATGGACTCAATAGGTTATATTTAGGAGTATATATGTATATAGAAAAATATATATGCATGTAACTATATTTACTATATTAACATTAGGAGGGCAAGAAGCCATAAATTGGAAAGAGAGTATGGAGGAATATATGGGAGGATCCGGAGGGAGTAAAAGAAATGGAAAAATATTGAAATTAAATTATAATCTCAAAATTAAACAAAAGAGAACTATATTGCACCAGAATAAAATTCTGTAGGAGAAATAGAGTGGGCCATAAATTCAGAAAAGAAAAAAGGGATGATGGCAAAGTTTTGCCAGTGTTTTTCTATGTAAATGACTTGAAAATATTCAAGATATTCTTTGGATGCATGTAACTATTACTGAAACTGCTGGCACATATAGCATCTTTAAAATTACATCATTTGCACCTTCTTAAAGTCTTGATGGAAAGCACAGATTTTGACCTAAAACTGTATAAGAGACTCCAGGGGTTACCTTTGTTTTTAAGGTGCTTTTTATGAGGAAGCTAGAGAAAAATACAAAGGCCACCGAAGTATTCCGTGATAATCTTCTCTATGTTGAACTTTGTGTCATTTACCTCTCACTCACCCAGACACCTTCTTCCTTCTTCTACCTGTTTTATTTCTTCTAAATCTTTGACTAAAAAAAAATCTCTTTCAGTAAAACACCCTTTAATAAGTAAAATTACATGTATAGCTGGAAAGGTCATAATGAAACCTATTACTTTTATGCTACCTAAAATTAATATATACTTAGTTTTAAATTCTGTTAAAAAATAACATCCCCTGTGAATCATGAAACTAGATAGAGGACCCTTCAAGAAATCATCGTAAGAGGTGGGGATAATAGAATACTGTGACATGGAAGCAGAAAGGGTCGGTCTGTAGAAGGGCGAGTGACAAAAGGGAATCTGGGGCAGAAAGGTGTGGGGAGTAGATTCAGTCACCCATGATCATCTGAGGTCTGAAAATACTAATGGAAAAAATCCAGAAATACTGTGAACTATTCTGAGTCAGCAAAATCTCATGCTGCCACATCGTCCTGGGATGTCAATCATTCCTTTATGCAGAGTATCCCAGATGTATATGCTAGCTTCCTGTTAAGCATGTGGGAGTCAGCTCGGTTATCCACTATGCTTTTAACATAATATTTCTAACAAATAGCTCTTATTTTATTTTATAATGGCACCAAGGTGCAAGAACAGTGACGCTAGTAATTTAGATATGCCAAAAAAGAAAGCACAGGGTGATTCTTTTAAGGAAAATAAAATGTCTTGATCTAATAAGAAAAAAATAATATACTAAGTTACTAAACATTGCAGTAACAACAATCTTTCATCCATGGAATTGCAAATGAATGAAAAGTGACAAACTCCAAGTGCATGAATAAAGCCCACAGTACAATTCATGCAAAGTGTGTGCCCAAGTCATGGCACATTAATAGAAAAGCCGTTAAATATACACATAGAAGAGATGAACTGAAAACACATTCTGGCTGAGAGCAAGGTGTTGTCACAGAAGACAATGTGCCTCGCTTATGAACTGAAGCTTCTCTAAGTCCATGGGGACATAGGAGAAACCCTGTAGCCATGATTTCATACTGTCTGTGGTCTCAAGGACCCCCGGATTATTAGAACATGTTTCCTACAGAGAAGGAAGGACAATGGTATTCTATTCTGCCCACTCCTTTGCTTCATCCTCAGACAGTATCCCCACTTAGAGTGATGTGTCATCTTATCAACTGAGAAATGCTGTCACATGGATCACTCCCCTGGAGTCTTCTCTCACACAAAGCTCTCAGCCTCGCACCACTGAGTCATTTTAAGTCTGAAAGTGAACCCGCCTCAAAACATGAAAGTAGAAATGCTAACATATAAGTATGGGAAGAATTAAAGTTCTAGCTAGTTAGATCTTTTAAATAGCTCTTTCAGAAAACTGTGAGATAATAAAATTTAGTCTTTTAAGAGCGGATTAGTGGCCACAGACCAATCTAGAAGAGAATGGATGGGTCTAGAAGCAGCTCAGCGGTTAATTGGCTGCATGTCTACTGAAGTCTACTCAGGAAAGTCTTCCCAATGAGAGTGTCTAATGAATATGTGAAAACCCCTGATTTCCAGAATGCCTCACTCGGAGGCAACATACTCTATAAAGGGCAGATGTTCTTAGCAGGAAAATATTTTCAAAATATTAGTTCTTTAACTCTTGTTGCTACTCAAATGATCGAGTCAGTAGACCTTTATATTTAAATTATTCAGCTGCTACAGTGTAATTATCAATATCAACTTAACTGTGGATTTCAAACTCTCTGTTTGACAGGATAATACATAGATTTACTCAAAACTATGTGTAAGAGTACAAGCATGTATATCTTTCTTCCTTAAGTTTCATTTTTAGAAAAATGCAAGATTTTATTTCTTCAAAAGCCAGGCAGGCAGTGTTTTCTCTGCAGGTAAGAGTACCTTGAAGTAAGAAGAATAGCACTTTATGCCACATCTCACACCCAGAATGTCAGTCTTACAGATTCATCTTGTGAGAGAGAGCTCAACAGGTAACTTCTCAGTCAGGTTTTCTCCTCACCTCATCCAAACAGGAGATTAGAAACATGCAGGGTGTGCTTTGATGGTAAGACCAGACAATGTTCACCTGGAAGCAAAAGGTGAAATGGTCTGAGGTCTACAGATCATTGCATTATAATGACACTCCATTGCCTGTGGCTTCTCCAATAATTAAAAGCACACTGACAGTCTTAAACGAAAGCTCTGAGAAAATGTCAGATTCCTCACTAAAAAGACGGCAAGTTAGAGTAGCAATGACTGCCAAAAGTTAGCTCCCTGAGTGAACACTGGAATATTTGGAGGAAAGCATGCACATCAAAAGTTAGAAAACAAAGGCAGAGATGGTGGTACATACTTTTAGTCTCAGCATTGGAGAGACAGAGGCAAGCAAGTCTTTCTGAGTTCAAGGCCAGCCTGGTCTATAGAACAAGTTCCAGGACAGTCAGGCCACACAGAGAAACCTTGTTTCAAAAAAAAAAAAAAAATAAAACAAACAACAAAAACAGTAGAAAACAGAACCACGTGTGCTAAGATTTTTCAAACGTTGTTCATTTGAGGTCAAATAAATAATATCAATAAAGCAAGTTTTTATCAGGCATTTATCTTCAGGATAAATACTTCAGTATTTGTTGAATAAAGAAGTTGACAGAACTTGGTTCAGCTAGGACAAGGCAGCCAAGCCTGAGTCAGACCGGTGCGCTTTGAGGGCAAAGCATAGCACACATTTGAAATACAGTCTCTCTTAATTCGTGTCAGACCCTTGCTGCCATCAAATTATATTTTGATTACTTTCCCATTGAACTTCTGTCCTTGGAGATGCTAATTTTAGAAATTTTTAATTCTTTTAGTGGCAGCAGGTTTGGCAAACAGTAATATCCAGAAGCCGTGTTCTAGTCTAATGAAAGGCTGAACACTCAAAACTGACAGAAAATAAATGCATTTTTCTCCTGAAAAAATTGTAATAATGAAAAAAATCACTTGATTTTTCAAAATTCAAATGTCACCTCACCAGATATTTGGCAAGTAGTGTATCTTCCTTCACATTCCTTCCTCTAATTACCAGGCAGAGAGAGAAGAAAAAAGCCCAGATTGTTTTGGCTTGTATATAGCTGGGATTGATGGAAAATGAGTTGTCTTAATATATACCCACTACTGCAGTAACTGATTGCCCTGTCTTTCTATAAATATAGTACCAAACCATGTTGTACCTTGAGTTAAAACTCATTTTAATCAGTGCTACACAACACGATAGATGATTAGACTTGCTGGTTAACAATTAAAATTTTGAAGATATTTTCCACAAGGATTGGTAGTGCATATGTGTAACCTCAACACCGAAGGAGGATCATGAACTCAAGGCCACTCTGGCTATGCAGAAAGACCCCACCTCAAAACACAAAATAGCGCCGGGCAGTGGTGGCGCACGCCTTTAATCCCAGCACTTGGGAGGCAGAGGGAGGTGGATTTCTGAGTTCCAGGCCAGCCTGGTCTACAGAGTGAGATCCAGGACAGCCCGGGCTACACAGAGAAACCCTGTTTCAAAAAACAAAAAAACACAAAATAGATACATGATAGATAATAGATAGATAGATAGATAGATAGATAGATAGATAGATAGATAGATAGATAGATGATAGATAGTAGATAGATAGATAGATAGATAGATAGATAGATAGATAGATAGATAGATAATAGATAGATAGTAGATAGATAGATAGATAGATAGATAGATAGATAGATAGATAGATAGATAGACAGATAGATAGATATAAATTTTCTTCTTTAAAATTATGGGTAAAATAATAAAGCTAGGTTAGGTTAAGGGTTTAATTGAATGCCTAAAAGGCAATACAAGTTTACAATTTGTTTCATTAACTGTTTGCATCATTTGCTAAACATTTCAAATATCCTTATTTTCCATGCTCTATTTGTACCATGTTATATTTTACTAATAAAAAATTAATAGCAGCTACTATTATTCTCTTGGTTTGGGAAGCTAGAGATAATGTCATACTCTGTACCTTCACACTAAAGCCCTATTGACCTTGCTGCTCAGGGGAAGGTAGTCTCTCTGTTGACTGTACAGTTTACAGCTTAGTCTCTTCCCTGTGAATTATACTCATCCAAAAGGTATTTCCGTATGTAGGACCATGAGGCTTGTGTCACACAACTTTACACGGATGACTGAATAAAGGAAGTTATAAGGACTTCATTTGAGAGCTCTCCGAAGACCTTCTGAAACTTGCAGCAAACTTCTGCCCACACACAGTTCTCTCATGAGTATTATGGGAAGAACATGCTCCAGAAATTTTCTTACACTCTAATCTCTGTCTCAGAGTTAGTTTCCTGGGAAACCTGACCAAAAATAGGTGGTGCCTCTAATGATCTGAAAAGACAGACTTCAAAATTAGAATCTCAAATCTGAATCACCCACCAGCAAGCTGGCCATGAAGATCCTGTGTCTGGTGGTAGGTGGGATGTGGATAGTTACAGAGCATGCTAAGATGTCGCAGTTGTTCAAAGCTTCACCAGTGTGGACTGTAATGAGATGCCAATAGATGGAAGAGGAAGGCACTGTTAAGTGAGGCTTGAGTGTGTTTGAGAAATTTAAAGAGCACTAATTAGATGGATTTGGTCTCTGATGATTCTTGCTAGTGCCATGGATGAAGCAGGAAAATAGAAATAAAGGAGACTAAGGATAAGTCTGTATCCATGTGACCAAGTATGAATTTAGAACACCTCATTGGAAGTACTTCATATACACTGACTTCTTTGTAACCAGAGAATAGAGCATACTAGCTGCTAAGACCAGAACTATTTTAAAGACAGTAGAATTCCAAAAGGACTCAAAGCTCCATCGCTGAAGATAATGTAGTACTGATGCTAAGTGGACCTTCTAAAGTAGAAAAAATAAGTAAATACTGACAGTGCTGTAGGATATAGTCAAGGTTTAGCAGCATGAAAACAAATCATAAACCTAGAGATGGATGTGGGGTATGCTAAATCAAGAGAAATAGACTATCAGGATACCCTCCCCTAATACAGAATTTGACACTGAGACCTTGATTAATGTAATGAAACCATATCAAAGAAAGTCATGGTGGTTCTAGAAGAGAAGAGTTAAAAAATATTGTAGTCCATGCTATCTGCTAGAGAATCCCAAATATTGCTGTGATGAAAGAAATAAAAGTCTTAGTGTGGTTCATCACCAACATTAAGTATGAATATTTGAAGAACTGACATCTAGTAATCATAAATTATATAGAGTCAACAAACCACCTGGCTAACGATGTTCCCATAGAATCCAGAGAAGGTACCCAATTCACTAAGGCAATTGGAATGTGCTGGTAAGACATCACCAGCTTCCCTGAACATCTCTCTACAGACCAGAGCTGATGTCAGCAATCCTGTAATACAGCAGGGATCCTGGATAACAATGAGGGAACAACAGAAGCTAAGGTAAGAGAGGCGAGTAAATGGTAGTTACTTAGGAGAAGCCATGTAGCAGTGTCCCAGGTCTGGTTCTGAGTAGTTCCACCACATCCATAGGCTTACCCAATACCATTGAACGAACACACTTGTACCTGGTAAGTGGCAAGACATCCATCATGACCTACAAGACAAGATCCAACACAGTGTCGAGATAGCAAGTGAAAAATACTACATCCAAAAGGAAGCAAAAAAGATTAATGTTACTTTTCAAGATAAAAATGATGTAAAAGTGTTGACTTCTGTTATATGTCCATTTTAACTCACAAGTCTAAGAAAAACAAGATATGTTCTGAAAGACTACAATTGACTCCCAAAAACCTTTGTTAGCTTCAAAGACAGATGTTGTGCCAGATGTGGTTTATTTGCTAGAGCAAATTAGTATGCTGAGTACACAGTGGGCAGAAATCATTGGTCTCTATCAAAGAGAATGATTAGACACAGTTCTCATTCACTTGGAATAAATAATTGTATTTATGTTCATTCCTCAAGACTATTTAACTCTACTTTCCCCTATTATAATATAGTCTGACATGCTCCAGACCTTGTGAGCATTTGACATAGAATCTAATAGATCCACTACATAATAGCATTATGCTCATTAGAGACAATGAACAAGAAATACCAAACCATGAAGAAGAAAGAAAATTTACCAAGACTGATAAGCATTGTCTATTAGTTTTAAGGATTCTTTACTAAAATCATGCTAGAAGCATTCCTTTTAAGGCAAAAGGATAACTTCTGCATTTCATACTTTCCTCCTGGTTGGTTTTACTGGGTCTGAACGCAGCATATTCAGATATGGGAATCCTCCTTTGATCAGTTTATCTAAAGAGGAAAAAAAAAAAAACGGAAAACAAACAAACAAAGAAACCTGTAACAATTGTAAGAATTTCATGAAATCTAAATTATGGAAGTTCTGAGAGCAAGTATACAAGCATAGAGTAAAATTTACATTGCCCCTGCTGCGTGTGCTATTCTACTTGGCTAGTATATGGTACTACTGTATCTATGGTAGGAGAAGATGATTCATAGAAAGGCTTATTATCTAGTCACAATATAAACCCATGGTATTCCAGATAATACCAGACCCTGAAAAGAATGAGGGCCTGCCTGATAGAATGTTCCATGTTCTCATAGTTTGTCATCAGATCCACTCATCAGGTTAGGCAGACCCAACAGTAAACCATCGTACTATGGATTAAGTTAGACATAAATAAAGGGTACAAGTAAGTGTACATACAGATTGCCTAGATGGATCATCATGCCATCTACCATGATATATCCCCTTGTAATTCTGTAGGTCTCTTATAACAAGTTATGAGGAAAAAAATCTGACATTAGTTAATGAATGGGTTCATTCAATATTTGATGCAAATATATATATATATATATATATATATATATATATATATATATACATTATATATATAATTTATATTTTTTCACTAAATATATATTTATATTTATTATATTACATTCAATATATTAACATATAATATACATTCACTTTGTATATATGTATGTAGACATATATATACATATATATACATATATATATATGAATTATATATGAGACATATATATTGGCAAATGACTTGACTAATACTTGGAAGCTTAGAAACTGGGTTAATAGAACAGAAAAAAAATAGGAAAATTTGAAAATAAGCATGAAATGTGAATATCATTGTATCAAGTGTTTATGTTCACAAATGACCATGAACCACAAAAGAGACACTGAACTGCTAAATGCTCTAAATGAAGTAGACAGTCTGCTTAGACTTCACCATCAGACACGCAGTGCACTTAACTGATGTATCTGTGACTATAGAAATATAGATTAATTTAAAAGCATTCTACTTCTATGTGAGCTTCCATTTATTAAGGATGACATACTGGCTACTACCAAGTACACAAAATAGAACTGATAATACTCCAATATAGAATCATCCTTTGGGTAGATGAGTGAACCATTGGAAGCCAACTGACTACACTAAATTAAAAAGTAATTCATCCATAATGTTACTAATCAAGTAGATTTGATTTAGGTTCTTCAACCTTACTCCTACCTCATCTTGTCCTGGAAACTACTTAGGATCTAGGAGAACCCTGGTACTAAGTAGGAGAACACATAAAATTTATGGCAAAAGAAGGGACCCAATGAACCTATCACATACAATACAACCCAGAAACTTCAGAGTTAAAAATACAGCTGAAAAAAATACGGAAAGCATTTCTAAGATTACTTTGGGGTGAACTTAAATATTTCCTACAAGACATAGTTACATAATCTGGAATGAAAATATATAACTATATCAATGACCATTATGGGGCATTTTCCATCTTCAACTCTTAGAGTAAGTCAGGAAACCATAACATAGAATCCCATATCATTCTATGTATCACCATTTTGAAAGAGTCTGCTTCTTCTGCCTACAACTTTAGGTTGGATCTACCAGTGATCTAGAAGTTCCAAGAAGCTTTAATTTGGGATTTCTTGTACCAAAATACCAATAGACAAAGAAAGGAGTCACAACTGCAGGAGTAATTTATCCTGGTTATTAATGCTAGCACTGTAGAATAGAGTCAAGAAAATCCAAGTGATGTTCAGGTACTTTACTGGATGCTTGTTGGCACTCGCTTAACCTGAAACATGCTGAGAGAAGCTGTCCCAAAGGATGCATTGGCTTACTCTACACCCTAATCCAGAAGATTAATGAAGAACATAAATGATTGAGAACACATAGCTCAGTGGCAGAGTGCTTGCCTAGCATGCATGAGACCTTTTGTTCAACCTTCAGCATTAGCAAAAAATGGAATGTTTGGGTTTTTGTTATTTTATTTTTAAAAAATCCTGAGGCCAGATAGAAAAGTTTAACCATGGTGCATCCTGAGAGAGACAGAGAGAGAGAGAGAGAGAGAGAGAGAGAGAGAGAGAGAGAGAGAGAGAGAGAGAGAGATTGATTTCCAGGTCAAACTACCAATCCAACTAAACGTCTAGAGGCTCAGCTCCCAAAAGAAGTACATGTACAACCCAGATTACATGGATCTGAGCAATGCAGAGAATTTTTGTCTACTCATAGGAATTGCCTCATTCAAGATGACCTGCCTCTCCGAGGGTGCCCACATCTAACAACAGGCTGATTCTGGCCACCTGACCTTATCAGTGTTCTTCATTTGTCTCTATCTTGGTCTCTTCATTTTCTTACGGTTCATGATACTAAAAGCATCCCACGACAAATTCTGTATGTAAATCTTTACAAGGGTTTAGGGGGACATAAATATAAAATTGTATTAACTGCAGTGTTGCACAGTTTGTGTGTTTTATTCCTCCTTAGCATTGGTTACTTAATAAAGCAACATTCCCATGACAATTTCAGGGGTAGGAGCTATTGTTATTTCTACTTCATAAATAATAAAAGCAGGTTCAAAGGGATTGAATTAATTCCCCAAGCACACAGGGAAAGTTCCTAATTAGGTATTTATATTTCATCTCATTTCAGAAAAATGATATGAATCTGTGGTGTAAAATTCATGAAAGAATAGTTAGGGCTAAAAACTGTGGCTCTTTTCAATGCTAGTATTCAAACTTGTAGTTCAGTGTGTAGAAATGCACCCCTGCTCCCTGCTGGTAACCCCAATAAAAACTCACTGGCTCAGCAAGTTGTACTTCTGAGCAATAATGACTTTGATCTGTTGTGGGTTCCCCTTTTGGAATTAACAGACATACGTATGTGTGTTATGTCTCCCCAGAAAAAGTTTGTCACCCAAATAAAGAATAGAGTCTTGAGAAGAATCCTGTCACTCTTTTATAACAGCATCTAAAAAGATTTGTAAAATTTTGGAATATTTGTCACTACTCAGATTTATGATTTCCAGCTAGCTATAAAGCTCAGGGAAATTCCCTCATTTGTGGCTATACTGCCATAAGCATATCACATCTCAAAACATCAAAATAACAGTTGCACAGCAAAGGGAAGTAGGACTGTGGGAGAGAATGTTGACAAGTTAGGTTGTATGGTGCAGTAACCTCAAGAACAGCAGAAACCTCAAAGCTGGCAGCATTCCTCCAAACAGAACACAGGCCTGAGAAAGACATGGCTAGGACACAGAGCCTCCAGCCTGGAGGTGGCACTACAGAGCTGGTCTCTTAACACGCTCTCTCCTCATTTGACTATAAAACATCTTCTACCTCACATTGGCCATACCCAAACACAAGCTATAAAACACAGACACTGGGTAATGTCTCTGTGTGTCATCAGATCTAACACATTTCACCCACACAAACACAGAAATATACATTTACTGTCTCTAAAACAACTGCCATTTAAACATCTATGTATTTTTAAAAATATATAACAAGTAAATCACTTATTTTTACATAAATATTTGTTGTTTCCATCTTTAGCTCACTGGTCAGAAGATGTCTTGAATCTCTGTTGGAAGTTGTGGCAAACTTGATTTTTTTTTTTTTTTGTTTCCAGGGCAATAACAGATCTCTCAGTAGATGAGTTAGGGAGTCAACCAAGCAGTTGGTTGTAACAGATCCTAAAAGTAAGTTAGGCATATCCAGCATACCTCATAAAAATTACTTATAACTCCTGTTCTGTCAAGTTTCTAGGTATTAAAAGAATTGTGCGTTACAGATGAAATAGGGAACAGATGTGCATGTTCGCCAGAGGTTTGATGAGCCAGGATAATGGTTCTGTATTGAAGTGCAACTAAATGTTACAGATGCTAAATTAGCTGCTTCACATACTTCTGACTTGCTATGCTGAACGAGTGGCAAAGAGACAGAAGCATGACCATATTCTAAAGAAATTTGGTTTTTATTTCTATTACAAAGTGTCAGTCTTCTCCCTTTTTGTTACTTGGTTTTGAAATAAGCAGAAGCTAACAGGAGGTTACTACCAAAGAGTAAAATTACTAAAATTTTAAATATTTTACCTTTGGCATTCCAAAATAAGTCCATTCTTTTTCTTTATTCACTTTACATTCTGCTCACTGTCCCTCCTCCAAGTCACACCCCCCAAAACCCTTCCCCTCTTCCTCTCCCCCCTCCCCTTCTCCTCTGAGAGGGTGGAGGCTCCTCCTGGGTATCCCCCAACTCTGGGCATCAAGTCTCTATGAGGTTAGGCACATCCTGTCCGACTGAGGCCAGACAAGATCACATCCCACAACTGGAAGAACACATCCCACAGACAGGCAAGAGCTATTGGAATATCACACACACACACACACACCAGTTGTTCCGGACTGACTTGAAGACTAAGCCGCGCATCTGCTACGTATGTTCGGGAGTTGGGGGATAGACTCAGCCTGTGTATGCTCTTTGGTTGATAGTTCAGTCTCTGAGAGCCCAAGGGTCCAGGTTGGTTGTCTCTGTTCCTCTTCCTATGGAGTTCATATCTCCTTTTGGAGCCCATAATCTTCCCCCAACTCTTCCATAAGAGTTCCCAAGCTCTATCCACTGTTTGGCTGTGGGATCTCAGCATCTCTCTGAGTCAGCTGCTGGGTAGAGTCTCTAAGAGGACAGCCATGCGAAACCCTGTCTGCAAGCATAGCAGAGTGCAAGCATAATAGTATCAGGGATTGGTGTTTAACCATGGAATGGTCTCAAGTTGGGCTGGTTATTGTTTGGCCATTCCCTCAGTCTCTGCTCCATCCCTCATCCCTGCATTTTTTTGTAGACAGAATAAATTTTGGGTCCAAAGTTCTGTGGGTGGGTTCGAGTCCCTGTCATTCCACTGGGGTTCCTGCCTGGCTACAGGAGGTGGCCTCTTCAAGTTCCAGATCCCCAGTGCTAAGTCACAGCTAAGGTCACCTCCATTGACTCTTGGGAACCTCCCCTATTCAGTCTCTGTCACATTCATTCTTAACAAGACTCCTCAACAAGCAATGAAAATGTTTAGTTAGAGTTTCCAGTGAAGGGAATGGAAGCTTCCTTAATAATTTGTTCTTCTAAACAGCAGGATCAAGTAATAGAGATTCACAATCTATTTGAAAGCATCTCCTTAAATGCAAACATTTCTCAAAGTCCCTGATCCCTAGAACATACTACATGTAATTTTGCAATAGAGATTCACAATCTATTTGAAAGCATCTCCTTAAGTTCAAACATTTCTCAAAGTGCCTGATCCTAGAACATGCTACATGTATTTTTGCTTTATGTTCATAGAGAACAAAGCAGAGCTTTAACTACTGGTATCTTTCTAGTTGAAATCCAAAAGGATTTTAGACTGTCACTTTTATAGTACTCTGCCATGTTCAAGGGCCGCTGAACCTTATTCATTAAAACTATAATAATTCAAATTTTATTGCAACCCCAAAGCCCTAAGTTTACCAAATCAGCTATATTAGAATATTTAATTTTCTTGTTAATTTATTTAACTGTAAACAAGTCTTACAATCCACTAATGAGATTACAATAGTCAATAATGAGAATACTATACTTCCAGTTTGATATGTATTGTTCCAAATAATAGCCATTCTTGGTCTTTGAGACAGACATTTAGCATTTGGGAACAGACAATAAAACTCCTTTTTCTATTTGTGAAAATTCTCAATTGGTTACAGACAGGTAAAATGGAGCATTTCACATCCACGTAAGCTAAGAAAAAAGAAATACATTGTTTGCTCCACCCCTGACCTCCAGAACACAGGCACAGGAAGTAGCTCCACCAATGACGTATACAGACATCTCCAGGGAAGACTATGAAGTCTTCAGGAAATGCAGGAATCAGACATTCTCCTGCTGACAATAGTAAGAGCCAAGCAGAAGTGAGGCCCAGCCACAGAGACTCATCAGAAGTGATGTACTTGGAGGTCTCAGCTGTACCTGAAAGCATTCAAACAGATTGTTCAGTGAGTGACCAGGTTGTGGCTTCTAGTACCTGTGGTCTCTTATTGTCTTTAGAGCCAGACTGTACACATTTCTAATGCTTCTGTGAGCTTTTTCTAATAAATTCATTTTCAACTTAAGGCTGTCTAATCAGTTTCTCTTGCCAACAGGCAGAAACTGTAATTGGCATAGTTCATCCGTTTTCAGTTGTCTTACATAGAATTTTCATTTCTGTTTGTTAAAATAGTATTTTGAATTTTTATTTGCCTGAGGTTCTACCTCATTAGCCCTGGAACAATACTTGATTTTTTTTCCTATTTTATTATTCTTTACTTTTTAGCAATTCACTTCTGGATTTTCTCAAGTATTCAAATATTTTTTCTTTGAAATATTACTTTGTTTACTTACTTTTATTTATTCTGTGGTTGGATGGGTGTGTGTGAGTGTCACATGCCATAGCACATATGAAGGTCAGAGGACAACTTTTATGAGTCCTCTCCTTCTATGTCTCTAGGGTATTTTCTTGATTAACGATTGATGTAGGTCATACAGCCCACTGTGGGCGGTGCCACTCCTGGACAGGTAGGTCCTGGGTTTTATATATATATATATAAACTGAGCAAGACAGTAGGCATCTGTCCTTCTTGAGTTCCTGCCCTGACTTCTCCCAGTCCCAGTGATGAATTATGATCAGGATATATAAACCAAATAAACTTATTCTTCCCCAAGCTGCTTTTCATTATGATGCTTAACCCAGCAATAGAAAGCAAATCAAGACAACCATTTCTGGGACTTGGTTTTTTTCCTTCCACAGATGGATCAATCTCAGATCATCTGCTGAAGCGTAAGTGCCTTGACCTACAGGCCACCTTGCCAGCCCACTGGCCTCGCTTAATTTGCATAACTGTCAATCAAAAGGACATCTCCCACAGTATGCTGCACAGAAGTTTCCATAAGTACTAAACATTAACAGAATAACAACAAAGTTGAACATGTTCTCTCTAGCCCCTCACAGGATCTTTAATACACCCAAATGATTTATGACTAAGAGGAACAGCCCTTGTCCTAGATTATTTGGCCATAGGAAATTTTTTTCCTGGAGAATTTTCCATTATGGTTCCTTGAGGCATAGTTTTTAAAATGCTGTACTGTGGGACTAGAGGCAGATTGTCAAGGTAAAGTGCTTGCCGTAGAGGAACTGAGCTGAAATCCTGAGCACCCATGGTTAAAAAGCCAGGTGTGGTACAACACGCCTGTACTCCTAGTGCTAGAGAGGCCGAGACAGGAGGATCCTGAGTCTCATTAGCTAACCAGCCTAGCTAAGGGAGTAAGCCCCAAGTTCTTCTTTAAGACCCTTTCTTAAAGGTAAAAAACAATGAGAAGCGTACACAGAATTGGCCTCTGACTTCCATGGGCATGTGAGTAGACACAAAAATGTAGACATGCAAACACACATGAAAATGCAGTGCTAAAACTAACTAAAGAACCATTGGAAGTTATATACTACCATACACAAACTGTAGTAACTAGTTTTTAACAAACTAGCAGTTAGTTCAAAACATACTAGAGAGTCAAAGAACAGAATTTGAAGGTCATTTTTGTAACCACAACAAGAAAAAATTTAACTACATTTCAAAAGAGTTTTTTTTTTTTTTTCATGCTTTACCAATCTCAAAAAACTCTGTTTTGGCTTTTCTCAAAGAAATGAATTCACCAGATGTTTGAGGGTTCCTGTGTATACATTTGCATCTTTAGAGATAAATTTATTGACTACATTTACTTCTTTCCACAAGAGGGATGTAAAATTTTATGCTGAAAATTATACATATTTGCTCTATAGCATTTTAGTGCTAAATTAATTCCTTAACTTATTGATTTAAGTTGTCACACTTTTCTAATAGATAACCCAAAATATTTTTTAAGTATTAGATCATTCTGATACAGAACAGATGTAAACTTTAGGCAAAAAGCAGTAATGCCAAAACTGTTCATAAATGGAAGAAAACTACACCCTTTTCCACAAGACTGCATGGCTTGTCTGCTTGTTAGACACTGTTCCACAGAGGAATCTTAAGACTCCAAAGTCCTCAGCCCAGTGGTAGCCTCTTTGTGGTATATTTTTCAGAGATGGAAAATGAGGAGAAATGCTTACATGTAGGTCAGAGCAAAACATGTTAAAAACAAAACATTCACAATGTAGAAATATCAGACATTTATGCATCAGGCATTCTTATCAACATGCTTTCCTGACAGCTCAAATCTAGTATTTTCCAGCTAAAAATCAGATATATAGAAACCCCCAAGTTTATTTATAAACCAAAATGTCAGCTTACTAATAAGAGAAGATATTAAAATGTCAAAATAATTCTTCTAACATCTGAATTCTGCCTTCCCTAAGGTTGGAAGTAGCACTTCTGGATGTTTGTTTGAGGAGCCCCAGGCACAGCACAGAATGTACCACTTCTTCTGAGAATTGTGTATATGAAAAGACTTGGCAAACTGTCTTACTCTGAATTCAAGTGACAAATACAGTTGTGAGCACTTCTCATAGTCTTGAGGCTTCTATTTTGCAAGGTCATAGAGAAGAAATACTAAGCCAGATGTATGGCTCACTGTTATAATCTCAGCACGTAAGAGACTGAGACAGGAGGATTGTTGATAATTCAAAGCTAGTCTGGATTACAGTAAGACGTTGACTCAAAAAAAAAACAGAAGAAAAGTCACAGTGTAGAAAAATGTAATACAAGAGTACAAGAGAGCTATGGGTTGAAGTCAACTAATAGGGATAAAAGGAAATGAAAGTATCAAAGAAAAGAAGTAAAAGCAAAATGGAACAAAGAACATAAATAATTTGTATAAGGAAAACTGTAGAAGTCTTAAGACATAGAACTGAATTGCTAGGGCTCTAAAATGACAAGAAGACAGGGTGTTGGGGCAGGGCATTCTTCCTAGTTACTGTTCACTTTCTCCTCTCACATCTGTTAACTCTCTACAAAAAACCCCAGGCAAATACAATCCACATTTCCTTTAGATGGCAAATATGATTTCTAGCAGTCTAGTCGAACACAATCAAAACACTTAGGAGAAAAAGCGTAAGTTTGTCATAAAGAGATTTTACTTTTACCTACAAAGCTTCACAGCAAAATGAATTCAGGACGAACTCTTGGACACCAAGAGAATATAATCTTCTTAAGTTTAAATGCACAAGCTGTAAATGTTTATTCTAATTTCTTAAACAGCTTTTCTGTTTATTTATAGCAGTAAAGTACATTTCATAAAGTTCACTATACATATAGTAAGCAAACAGATTCATTGAAGTCTAACAGGCACAAGAAAATTGCATACTGACTGCTACAGATAGCCCCAATAAAGGACTTAATTCAAAGTGCCCGTTTTCAACATCTTGTGCATGTGTGTGTGTGTGTGTGTGTGTGTGTGTTCCATGTACACAAGCATGTAGATATGAGAGGAGACTTAAGAGGCACACCATTTCTCATTTCTTTATTCACACTTATACTATCACAGGAATTTTACTTCAATCTGCTATTTTAATCCTCTGAATTATGCTGTATCTCTTTATAGGCTTTTTAAAGCCACTTGAAAGCTTCTCAACGGTCAGTGTTGAACTTAAACTGACACTGAAATGGCTATGACTATGCAGTTGATCATCTTCCAGCTACATAGCATCACCACACTGAGGTAGGGTGTTGTAGTTTGAGTCAGAGTACCCTCACAAGTTCAGATGTTTGAATAGTTGATCCCCAGTTGGTGGCACAGTTTAAGTAGGTTGATCAGATATGGAGAAAGAATGTCACTGGGGGAAACCTGTACGATTTCAAAAGCCTCTAGCTATTCCCAGTGCTTCTCCACTCCCTGCTTGCAGCTTTAAGATGTGAGCTCTCAGCTTGCTGCTCCAGTCACCGTGCCTGCCTGCTATCATGTTTCCCTGCTGTGAGATTGATAGACTCTTATCCTCCCTCATCCTTCCAGAACTGTAAGCCCAAATAAACCCTGTCTTCTATAAGTCACTTTGGTCACGGTGTTTTATCACATCAACAAAAAAGTAACTAAGACATGGAGTTAAGCTATGCATTACAGTAGCAAAGGAAGATCTACTAGTTTGTTTACAGACCCTGAAATGAAATTTAGTCTACTGACCATTTCCTTAAAATTCATAAAATTCAAATGCTATTTTGGAATTGTAGGCATGTCTCTTTCCAACAGAGTATATCAGCCAATGAGTGGAAAGTGCATCTGTGAAAACAACACTACATATAATGTTAAAATCCTCCAACTAGTCCGTGGTGGAAATGTTCCCAGCTAGGAGGGCCAATTAGTGTTTTTCCTTTCCTGAGTTCTGAACACATTTAATATTAAGACAACTGTGTGACCCACATTGTCCTTGTCATAGATAAAAGCTGAGGTGAAAGATACAGCTTCATACGAGAGCCAAGTTGGCTTAGAAACTCCTGCTCCTCCATTCAGACCTCCAGAGAGACAACCCACAGAAATCTTGAATCCATAGCAGAAACCATTTATGCTTTTCAATCTCCTCTAGCCCAGAGTGGAAAAGAAGAAGAAGAAAAAAAATCTTTCCAAACACCTTTTCATGTAGAACTACCTATAGCCTATTTAGTTTTTAACAGCTGATAAATGTACATTGGTGCTGTTACCTGCTAGACAAGGAAGCCCAGCCACCACTGAGGAAGGGGACAGAAAAGCAGTCATGCTCAGGGGTGGAGGGGCTGGATTTTCCCCTAGAGAAACCAGAAGAGTGAAGAAACACCTCATATAAGCACAGTGGAGTCATCCTTTAAAGGCAGACCCCAGAGTCCCTAGCACCATGTTGGAATGAGTGTGTGCATTTACAAGATGAGGATTAGAAAAAATGTCTCTTGTAGACTGAAAAATATAGTGTTGAAAATTTTGTGGATGGGTTGATTCCCAGCTCCCTCCACTGTAAGTCCCATCAGGCTACAGAAAGTGGCCACTTTAGTCTTCATGTTCCTTGCTGGTAGGAATTTCATCTAGGGCCAACCTCATAGGCTCCCAGAGACTCACTCTTCCCAGGTCTCCAGCTACTCCCAGAGATGCCCCCACCGATTTCTATTCTCACTCCCACCCTCTCCCTCCTGCCTTCTCTCCTCACATCTGATCCCCATAACCATTCCTCTCTTTACTCCCCCTCCAATCCAGTTCTCTCTCTCTCTCTCTCTCTCTCTCTCTCTCTCTCTCTCTCTCTCTCTCTCTCCACTTACGTCTATTTTGTTTCCCCTTCTGTGTGAGATTTACACATCCTCCCATGAGCCCTCCTTACTACCCAGTTTGTTTGGGTCTGTGGATTGTAGCATGGTTATCTTGCACTTTATGGCTAATATCTACTTATCAGTGAGTACATACCATGCATGTCCTTTGGGGTCTTGGTTACCTCACTCGGGATGATATTTTCTAGTTCCCTCCATTTGCCTGCTAAATTTCATGATGTCTTTGTTTTTAATAGCTGAATAGTATTCTACAGTGTAGATGAACCATGTTTTCTTTATCTATTCTTCAGTTGAGGGACTCACAAAGACTGAACCACCAACTAAAAAGCATGCAGGGGCTGAACCTAAACCTGCTACACATTTGTAGCAGGTGTGCAACTTGATCTTCATGTGGGTCCTCTAACAATCGGAGCAGAACTGTCTTGAACTCTGTTGCCTGACATTAGGTCCCCTTCCCCCACCTAGACTACCTGGTTGGACCACAGTGAAGAATGTGCTTAGTCCTACTGAGACCAAATATCCCAGAGTAGGGAGGTACCTAAAGGGGAGAAGGGAAAGGACTAATGGGGGGAGGGACTTTTAAGGGCATAACTAGATGGAAGAAGACAGGCTGCAAGTGGGATGTTAAGTAAATTTAAAAATTATTTTTTGAAAAAGAGATTTCATCCTGCCACTGGCCCCCAAGAAACACGCAAGGAACAATCCTACGCCAACATATTTTTCTCTTCTTATTAGACAAAAATGGAACAGCTTGTAGAATTGCTGGTTACTCAGAGGGATGACCTGGGAAAGTCAGCCCATTGCAGTTTTAGTCCCTACTTAAAAAAAAAAAGGAAATTATCTGTCTCATAAGACACTAAGTCTGGGTATATACTACCACCACCACCCATCATTAGGTGAAGGCTCATTGGTCAGTCTACTCTAAGTGAGCTCACAGGGTTGTGATTTCTGAAGTCCACACATCATATCACAAATCCTTCATTAAGGAGTATGTAAAAGAGAGTTATCGAATCTTCCTCTCACAATTTCTAGGTATCCAGAAATAGCAGTGAGCTTACTTGAGAATTTCAAGCATACTTCAAAGAATAGAATTTAATAAGAAGTACAAAAAGAAAGAAAAATCCCTCTTAACAATAGAAACCGATTTGATATTTTTTATAATGAGTTGTCCTACACATAAAGAAGACGCTTAACAGCCTAAAATTAGTAGATTCAACTTGGCTCTAATTGAATCAGCTTACAATTTACTGGGAGAAAATGAGATGATAAGAGAGGAATGGAAAGCAGACTAAAGATAGCAAGATCTTGACCCTTTCAGTAAAGAGTAGTCATTCAAGAGTGGGTAAAATCAATATCTATTCGCTTAAATACATTTCTAACATGTGGTCTAATAGAGACATGTTCCAAAAACAATGTATACATAGTGCTAGAAGAAAAACTCTTATTAATTAATGTTGAAAGCTCATTGACTAATAATGAGTCCTCATTATTGCTTCCTGGTAGAAATATATTTTAATAGTATAATATCTCCTTCAATTAATTATTTCTCCAATCGTTCATCACAGTGTAGCAGCTGCCAAAGCAGGCTCACGGTTTAGTGAAAGGAAGGGTTCTTTATCTACTTTCGCACAGCAGAGAGCTGCTTAGACTCTGTTACATAATCATGTGATACAATTCATATATCCATTTAATTACATCTATTCATTATGAAACTGGAAAACTACAGAGCAAGGTGGCCCACAAGTTCTGCTTCTTCAGAATCAAGTTCAGCCACTACTAGCACTGTACAGCTGTACCTTGTTCCTATAAGAGCTGCTATTTTCACTCTCTTGTTCCTCACACTTCCATTGCTATCCTTTCCCTGATAGTTTGGGTTTTTTTTTTCTTGTTTCTTGTCCATTTTTATATCAGATATGGATTCCAGAAGATATCACTTATGTGATGGGATGAATTAATAAACACTCCTCCTTGTGACTCTACAGAGCCCTGCCCTGCCAAAGGTGTTCCAGGAACAGAACACAAGTAACTGTGTGTGCCTGGGGTCCATATTGGTTTGTCAATTAAAACATCCACATCATATTTAAACCTCAGTAAAGTGTCCAGAATGACTGGTTTTATATAACATTGTGGACATATTTGGACTTATAATGAAACTTGAAATTGGTGGATCTGTTTTAAAAGCTTGGTAAGGTTTTAGGTGAATTACTATTTAAACACATTTAAAAAAGGTTTTTTTTTCTGCTAACCACTGATTTGTGATCTATATCACTGTCTGTTTCCAAAGCTCTTGAAACAACTTAAACAAGAAGTGTCTGATAATGATATAAAGCAGCAAACATCAAACTTATTTGCTCTTTAAGAAGTCTTACCTTTCTGCATGTGTCAAGAGCTATTTAAACACCAAAATAGAGTATTTAAGAAATCAAAGTCAGTTTTACAGCCTAGTATATTATTCTAAACCTGTAATCCCAGAATTCAAGAGGCTGAGCTGTGAATTTGAGGTCAGCTTTGTATACACAATGAGTTGGAAAACAACTAAGGTTAGATAGTAAGACCCTGTCTTTAGGGCAAGTGTGTGTGTAGGGGGATGCTTCCTTGTAGTTTTAAAAGTCTTCATTTTCCTATGAAACCCATTGAAAGGCATAGTTTTCCTCCAGTAATTCTCTCTGCAGATCTCAGGGTTTCCCCCAAGCTCCTGCTTGTCATTGGCACATTCCAAGGCTTTGCACGCCAGCTGCTGATGCAGAAGCATTAAAGACATTCTTCTTCAATGGACGTTAAAACCAGTACTTTAAATACAGCCATTGTTCATATACCCATGAGCAGCATGAGCCAGCGTCCTCTTATATGTTCTACACCTAATGAGATTTCTGGAAATGCTGCAGGTGTGGCCGAAATCCTGAATCGTGAATGAAATGTATCTCCTTTCAGTCTTGACATCTGCATTCATTCGGTTTAGAAACTGAGTGGGTGTGAAGTCTAAAGCCTTATGAGTATAATTTATAGGCCTCATTTCAAGACTGGCCGTTAGGATTAAAGAAGCTGTTCAAAACTCCCTTGTATAATAAGTACTGTATAGTCAGTCATCTGTGTCCTGAGATTTAACTCAATTAAAAAATTTCATAAGGCTTCTAACCTTAAATGTGTCAATCATAACCAAGGATACATAAAGTTAGCTGCCTATGCAATTTTTATAGTTGCATTTGGGGGTAAGAGGTTCAACCTTTGACAAACTAATTGAACAAACTAATTGAATTCAGTGAATTCCAAATATGAACTGGTTTATTATCTTCAGTAACCACCACTTTAAATCTACCCCCATCCATTCACCATCTGAGCCACAGTCTATAATGGATTGGTATAATTTGGATCTGTTATGTTTTCCAGTCTTACCCCCAAGCTGAAATTTTCAATCTCATATCCAATGAGCCCTCTTCACTCAGGCAAACTGATGTTTCTCTTTCCTGACTCCATGATTTTATTTTTGCATTTCCTTTGGTGGGGGTTAGAGAAGAGATATGTATATAAAACATTGTTGTAGCCGGGCAGTGGTGGTGCACACCTTTAATCCCAGCACTTGGAAGGCAGAGGCAGGTGGATTTCTGAATTTGAGGCCAGCCTGGTCTACAGAGTAAGTTCCAGAACAGCCAGGGCTACACAGAGAAACCCTGTTTCGAAAACACCCCCCCAAAAAAAATTGTTGTGTATCTGTATAGTTCATCTTTCTTCAGAACAAAGGCAGTCTGCACCAGTGCCTTGAAGGGTTTCTTTTTAGAGAACAGCACAGGGGAGTTCTACTAAGTACCTGCCTGGGCACAGGCTTCTCAAACAGAACACTCAGGCTCAAGGCTTGTTGCAAGTGCAAATGGCATGGGGCTAACAAGCATACCAGCCTCTCCCCTACTGGTCACCCAACGTTAAATCCCAGCTCTTGGTTCCTGAAAATCCAGGGTTATCTAAAGAAACAGAACTGATAGACTGTGTGCATGTGTGTGTGTGTGCGCTTGTGTGCACATGTGCTCAAGCCGACACATGTGTGTATATTAGGATTTATTAAATTGGCTTGCACTATTGGTCCTAATAGTTCAACAATGGCTACCTCACACTAGAGAGGCTGAGAATCTGGTAACTGGGTGAATCCGCAGTTCCAGGCTGCTGGAAGCCTGGAGGGTCCGTGGAAGCTGCTGGTCTTAGAAGCATCTGCCTTGGGCGCCTGAAGAGGGTGATCCTGGTATCACCTAAGGTGATCCAGCACTAGGATAGATGAATTCACCAGTGAGGATGAAAGCAAGGAGTCAAAAGACAAAGTGAACTACTTCCATGTTCTTTTATCTGGGATGCCACTAGAAAGTGCCGCTCACAGTTAGGTTGGGTCTTCCTGCTTCAAACAATCTGATTCAAAATTTTCCTTCTAGGAGTGCCTAGTATCTTGGGGTTTAGTTTATTTCCAGATGTGCTCAAATGACAAGTTTAGCCATCACACTTAGTTTCTTAAACTTTGGGTTACAACCTCTATAAAACCATGTGACAATGTGGGAGGTCACAAAAAATGACATCAATGAAATATTTCTGAATGTACAAGGACCAAAACATAATTCAAAATCCATCCATAAGGAACTCATGGTGTTTCTGGAAGCATTTGCCCATGTTGGATTTCAGTACCTCCTGCAGCATCAATTCTGAACATTCATGCCACGCCCCACACCACACCAATGAATGCTGCTTGAAGTATCTGAGGTCAGTTTTGAAATTTTTGCATATTACTAATTGTGGTTTTTGTTTTTTTTAACCACACACACACAAAAATTCTCCTGTAGAAATATAGTGCTTTCATTACAGAAAGCAAGGACTTAATATTTTCCAGTGCTATTCCTCAGCAGGTAGGTATCAAGTTAGCATCTCTGTGTTGTATTGTGTTAGAGTGTTTACTTTTAAAATGTTATCTTGCTTTATTGCTGATTTAAGTTTTATAATTAAGCAGTTGTTCTCTAAATTTTTGCTTAGGATTAGAATAGAATTTCCAACAATTAAAAAAGATTCTAATTATACTCTCATTGTACTATATATTTTTTATATGAAGCAGATTCTCAGCTCTGATTATTATAAAACCAAAATACTGATCAATTCTGAAAAATAGTGATAGGTTCTCTGAATGCTACAGTATCAAATATCAAGCTAATATTTAATTCTTTATGTAAAAAGCAGCACATCAATCTCATTAGTAGCATAAGTTTTCTTTTATATTTAATAAATGGCAAAAGGATAAGCAAGCTTAATTTTTTTTCTAAATTATGTCCTTTTATAATTTATCAGTAAAGGTCCATTTTGTATACAGATGAGGCTATGTAAAAATTTTTCAAATAATAATGGGTGGCTAGTGGAGAAGTTTTAGAAGCCCTTCCTGCCCTGTCCTGCCATGTCCCTCTCTATCCTCAGCAATGGGCGCAGGAGCTCCTGGCCTGCTCACTCCTCCACTTTGAACTGTTCTGTTTACTTACACATGTGAAGTGGAGACTTAGGGGTTCTCCGGGAAGTTGGGTGGATGGTGCTTCGCTGGAGCAAACACACAAGGGAACATTTTGGTGAAGTAGTCACAGAAGAAAAGATATTCTGCTAAAGGGAGCACAGGTAACAACATGCATGTATTGGTCCACCTTACACTGTGTAGTTAAGCTGCATTTGTTGGGACTCCATAGAGAGAAATGCACCAAAAAACTTCTGGTGGTGTGCCACGACATTTTCTGCTGCTTTCGAGGACTCAGGCTCAGGCTGATTGACCGTCAACTAAGGCAGATTCACGTGGCATTTTACTAAGTCAGACATGTGTTCAGGCAAGACAGGTGGAGGACACATGATATTTGGAGGGTATAAAAAAGACTTGATGGACAGTGACAGAGGCTAAGTTAGGCTTGCTTATAGAGCTAGCTGTGCAACGCCTGTTGGTCTCACATACTGGCTTCGCTGAGAGAGGCACAGCAGAAAACTTCTCCTGGCATTCCTGTTGGCCCTGGTCCCTCCTGCTGACTTGTGCAAAGGCTGGGGCCTCCCTGTTCCTGCTAGGTAGTGCCACTGCTGCTGATTCCCTAGCGTCTGCATAGCAAACTCTACCGAACTGGATTGTTGAAGTGTTTAGGAGTGAATCAAGCTGCCGTTGCTAACCTGTGAACTCAACTGCTAATTTCCAGACAACACAGATGGGATTTGCTCCCAAAAAAAACCCTTTCTAAACAGGTCTACTTCCTCCCCCCACCCACCCCATATTCTTTCTTTTCCACTACCTCTGGTGGGTAGTGGGCTAGAAGGGAGGTTAAAGCATTTAAAATCCATCATTAAAAATAGGCTTTGAAAAAAATTAAAGCTAAACACGTGTGCTCATGGGACAGATCAACCCAGCTTTGTGGGAATAAAAGTCTAAGCCAGGCTTACAATATTAATACCAATCTCTTTCAGGCACCTATTCTTCCTGTGAGGAATTCTGTTCAAATCTATTTTCCTTGACATGTGCTTGGATGGCTCTCAGAAGGGACAAGCCAAAACAACTTCTCTGAAATCAACAATTCAGACCCATAATTGATATCTTTGCATCTTTCCTTGAACCCATGACTTTTGGCTTACATCTGTAGGTTATAGTGGGAGTGGCTGGCAAGTTCAACTGTCTCTTTTCATTTATCAATTATGTTTTAGGAGTTGTTTTGTACTTTATATTTTTGACCATCCCGTTTTACAAATAAGATAAATTGAGAGATCACAAGGCTGGTTGATGATTCTCTAGAATGTGGTATTTCTAATGCCTTTCTATTTTGAAGTTTTAGCAAAAATTTCAAAACAAGAAAAGTTTCATTCAGCAGCATTCTGAATATACATTGTTTGGAAAATGAGAATTGTTTTTTAGCCTGAAGAATCCCATAATTAATATTTCCCCTGAAAGATTTATAGCATAATTTTATCCTTGCCCTGGAAAAGACATTTCTAGAGGCAGTTGACAGGAGTCACTTCAGTAAAGGGTTGTACCTTTATCTTTCCAACTTTGTTCAAGACTTGTGAAAACAAATAGGAATAAATATGACTGTACAACCATCCTCCTCCATGTAGGAGCTGAGTTAAAATAAAGAATAAATCTCTACCTTGAGAAATTTAGTAAATGACACCCTGTGATGGTTTGTATATACTTGGCCCAGGGAGTGGCACTATTAGGAGGTGTGGCTGGAATAGGTGTATCACTGTGGACATGGGCTTAAAACCCTCCCCCTAGCTGCCTAGAAGTCAGTCTTCCACTAGCAGCCTTCCAGTGAAGATGTTGAACTCTTAGCTCCGCCTGCATCATGCCTGCCTGGATTCTGCCATGCTCTAGCCTTAAGAATAATGAACTGAACTTCTGAACCTGTAAGCCATCCCCAATTAAATGTTGTCCTTATAAGAGTTGTCTTGGTCATGGTGTCTGTTCACAGCAGTAAAACCCTAACTAAGACACACCTTTAACCCTCTTATTTATGTGTTTAATGCAGTTACCTTAAGCCCTAACTTAGTCTCTTAAGTTGAGGTGTACTGGGTCTGGAATGGGGTTGTTTGGCTCTGTCACTTCTACAGCCCTCCCTTTCCATACCATTCTGCTCCTTATCTCATTGTTGAGCCCTCATTGTTAATAGATTTCCTGTTTCAGGGAATTTCTCTGTGGAACTAGTCAGCAGCAGTGTGGATACTGAGAGTAGTTGCTCCCTGACTATGCTTGGTATGAAAAGTTCCTGGTTTCTTTTGCCCTTGGCTCATGTGCACAGACTCCTGGTCTTTTGGTTGGAGTCCCATATCAGTCTTTCCAGGTTGCATTCTTTCATGTTTCTTTCATTACAGTTGTGTTAATGTGCAAAGTCTCCCTTGACCATGGGCTTGCTTTGACACTGTGTGAGAACTGTTCTGATTTCCCTTTTACTCAATCTGAGACAGTAGCTTTCAGAAACTTTTCTCATTTTCATGTTGCCTGAGGTGTTGGGACTGGAAGAAGAGGTGTCTTGATCAGGATAGAACACAGTCCTCTTTGGGGGTCAGAACACTGGTCCCTCAGGTATCCAGGACCACCGGTTTCCATTTCCAAGGCTTTGATTTCTTACCAAGCTTGGTTCATCTGTGACCAATGGGAAGTATGAAGCAATCTCTACCTCTTCACTGATAACGTGATTCTGTGTAGTTTTTACTCTGCATTTTTTTTTCTTAACTTCCCACAGTAAGATTCTTGGGTTTAATATTTTGGATAGACCTCTACAATATAAAACCTCCTTCCTGAAGCCCCAATTCTGGGTTATCTTCTCTCATCATAGTCACAGAATTCTGATATCTATTAGGATATGTCCTCAGATCAGATCCTTGACCCAACTCTACAGAGAAAAGAAGTTCAAAAATACTCAAGAATATCTTAAAGATCCATACTGTGACAGGATGGTTTGTGGGTTAGCTAGTTTAGTTAATAAAACAGGAGTTTAAGGGAATTTATAACTTATCACAGCTAGGGAGAAGCAGAATTTCCTCAGGTAATCAACCTCAAAGCCTTGCTCACTCTATTGGGGTGACATCTGGTGTTCTATAGTATAATCTCCTACCCTGATCACTTACGATTGTCAATAAACCAACCATCTCAGAAGCACTTCCCAGGCAATGGCAGCCTGTTCCCACATGCTGACAGTATTCTGTATTAATACCCAATAGCTGGTTCTTCTACTCTGCAATAGTCAAACTTCTTCCTATAAATACTTCTTTTTTTTTTTCCTGTTGGTTTTTTCAAGACAGGGTTTCTCCATGTAGCCTTGGCTGTTATGGAACTCACTTGGTAGACTAAACCGGCCTTAACTCAGAGATCTGCCTATCAGCCTCCGTTTCCTGAGTGCTGAGATTAAAGGTGTGCACCACCACTGTCAACCTGTGATTTCTAAGTTCTAATTAGATTTCTAAACACTCTGTGCTCTGCTTGAACCCCAGGTGTGTTTCTATGTCCTCTTACTAATCCCTATGTTCTATTCTTTAACTGGCTCTCCTGCCAGCATATGAGCCTGAATTCTTGCTGCGCTTTCATCGATTCTTAGCCAATGCCCAGACACCAATACCACAGCCATGATCACCAAACAAATACTTTTAATCATCTCAATACAATGACCACTTTGGTTCTTGAGATTCAGCTGCCAAGGATTCCTCTTCCTCTATTGCTCATCATCTACATCTTCTCTGTCACCCTAGGATGTAACTATATCCTTCCTTCAAAATTCTCATGTCATTTTCCCAGAAATCTTCCCAAACCATGTGGGAAGGTCAGGTTCCAGGTTTCTGACCTTCAGTACCTGTTATCTGCTCCAGTGAGCTGTCCTTTGGTGAGGGCATCCCAGAGCATGACACAAAACCAAAAGTATATGCAAAAAGATGAAAATTAGTGTACATTTTTATATGCTTGTGATATACGGCCATGTTCCCTCTCACTAGGGTTGGGGTAGTCACAACACACAGACAGTCAGTATTACTGGACTGACACTGTCTGCTGCAACTGTTAATCTCCCCATTTCCCACTCTTCTGTAGTTTTCTGAATATAAAACTGGGTATTGTGTTCTCCTATATGAAGCAGTAGCATGCACACTGCCTGCTATAGATAATACTGCAATTTCTGCAAGCTATTTAAAAGCTGGAGGAGCAGTTTCCCTAATTTCAGCATCCTATAAAAAAAAAAAAAAACAGTTAATGAATAATGAATCCATTCATTATTGTTGCATAAATCAGAGGTAAAATGATCTGAGTAAGAGCTAGGAAGGGGAACTTGGATTCTAGGCTAAATATAAGACTACAAATTAAAATGATACCTCAAAATGCTAAATGAAAATACTAGTATGCTCAAATTCCATGACTTAGAAATTAACTTGATTCAAAACTTCTGGGATTTAAAAAACACTGAAAGAGGTTTAAGGTTTGATCATTTACAATTTCAAAGGAAGGACTTAACACTTGATAAGATGTTAACTGAATTCAATGATGCTTCTGAGGAGTTAAAGTTTTCTTGTCTTACCTACTCACGGCCTGACAATGTCTAGGTTTCATTTGGTTACCCAAAAAGTAAGGTCCTCATTGGACTCAGCTGCACAGACACATATTCCAGTTGACTTGAGGTGATTTAAAACAGTTAAACAGTGTGGCTGTGGAGCCTTTAAATACTCTCTATAGTTCACCCAACTGTTCACTGTGCAAAGGATTCAATGAGTATCTCTCAACAATTTAAAAAAAAATTCAATGGTTGCTTGCAAGACATTTTGGAAATCTAATTTAAATACAGGCAATACCAGCTGCAATCCTGTATTAATACCTATCGAAGCAATAACGTTTTAGAATGAGGCGGGTAATATTATTCATTAACCTGACAGATAACCAAATGTAATATAAACCAAATTACTAAGAAAATCCAGTTTGAAATGTAAAAACCTGTAAGACAGCTTTAAAACCTAATAGATCACAATGAATTTATACAAAAGGTTGTTCACTCTGAATTCAACTCTTAAGCTGTGTGAGAGCCTTTGTGCCATTGTGTACTGATGTGACAAGCCTCAGACAGAAGGAAAATCCCCTGTGAAGTGGACTCAAAAGTAGATGTTCTCTAAATGTTGTTCCCCATTCATATAACAGAATTTTGATTGCAACATCCCCACTAGGTCTCTTCAAATTTATTCACATAAATAGCAATGCTTCTAGGGTTCCTACGGTCAATGCAAGAAGCACAGCTCTCACTTCAAAAGGAATGAGACAGAGTTTGTTCTGGAGCTTCAAATATGAGTGATCAGACCCTGGGAAGACAAATTCAGGTTATCCCAAATTCTATGTTCCAGTAACATAACAAATTCATGAGTCCCGTAAAAAACAGAAGAAAGTCATAAACCAAATCACTTTCTAAACACATTGGAGGAAATATTGCGTTGGTGAATTATAGCACAATAAGAAAGCTGCCCTTTAGCATTTTGGTTGGTAGAAGTTGGGGCTCTGGTTGTAGATTCCAATATTAGTCACAAAGATGTGAGGTCAGATACAAAGATGGGCAATAAATTACTATTAAGAATACTAAAGATAAATCACCTAAAGAGGTGTTCAGCATCCTTAGTCATCAGGGAAATGCAAATCAAAACAACCCTGAGATTCCACCTCACACCAGTAGAATGGCTAAGATCAAAAATTCAGGGGATAGTAGATGCTGGCGAGGATGTGGAGAAAGAGGAACACTCCTTCATTGTTGGTGGGATTGCAAGATGGTACAACCACTCTGGAAATTAGTCTGGTGGTTCCTCAGAAAATTGGACATAGCATTACCTGAGGACCCAGCTATACTACTCCTGGGCATATACCCAGAAGATGCTCCAACATATACCAAGGACATATGTTCCACTATCTTCATTGCAGCCTTATTTACAATAGCCAGAAGCTGGAAAGAACCCAGATGTCCTTCAACAGAGGAATGGATACAAAAAATGTGGTACATTTACACAATGAAGTATTACTCAGCTATTAAAAACAATGAATTCAAGAAATTCTTAAGTAAATGAATGGAACTAGAAAGTAACATCCTGAGTGAGGTAACCCAATCACAAAACAACACACATAATATTCACTCACTGATAATTGGATATTATCCCAGAAGCTCACAATACCCAAGATTCAACTCACAGACCACATGAACCTCATGAAGAAGGAAGACCAAGTGTGGGTGCTTTAGTCCTTCTTAGGAGTAACAAAATACTCAAGGGAGCAAATATGGAGACAAAGTGTGGGACAGAAACTGAAGGAGGGGGTCATCTGGAGACCATTCGACCTGGGTATCCATCCCATGTGCAGTCACCAATGCTGACAGGATCCTGATATAGCTGTCTCCTTAGAGGTCTGCCAGAGTCTGACATACTCAGAGGCGGATGCTCACAGCTAACCATTGAACTGATCGAGGTGTTCCCAATGGAGGAGTTAGAGAGAAGGAGCTGAAGGAGCTGAAAGGGTTTGTGGCCCCATGAGGAGAGCAACAATACCAACCAATTAGAGCTCCCAGTTTCTAAACAACCAGCCTGGGAGCACATAGGGAGGGACCCATGACTCCAGCTGTATATGTAGGGGAGGATGGCCTTGTCAGGCATAAGTGGGAGAGGAAGTCCTTGGTCCCATGAAGGCTGGATGCTGAGTGTAGGGGAATACGAGAGTGGGAAGGTGGGAGTTGGGGGGATGGGGGCACATCCTCATAGAAGCAGGAGGAGGGGGGATGCAATGAGGGTTCCTGGGCGTGGGGAAATGGGATAAGGGTATAACATCTGAAATGCAAATAAAATATCCAATAAAAAAAAAAGAATACTAAAGATGGCCTGTGATAACTTGACTCTGTACCTCAATATTCCAACCTCTCATTATCAAGTTCTAATCATTTATTAGCCTTGCGGAAGGCTCATGGAAAAGCACAGCTTCTTTCTGGGAACTGTCATTCCCACTGAATCCAGGGACATCATGAAAATGATAAGTATCACTACTCGCCAACAATTGAACATAATTTCTAACAATGTTACAAATATACACACAAGCAAAACTCACACTACACAATAGAGTTCTGAAAATCAGGTCCAAAGTCTACTAAGGAATTAGTAAACATGTGCACCAGTGTGGCCCCAACAGTATCCATCACAGACACCCTAGATACCTCCCTTCCATTGCACATCACTGTGATGCCCCACAACAGACATATCATTAGCATCCTTTTATAACACTGGCTCATGAGCACTGCCTGTTAATATCCAACCATTTCAGAGTCAATCATTCAGCAGCTTCTGGCTCAGGGAGTCAATGACAAGAAACAGGAACCCACTTCTTCAATAAAATTTATCATCATAAAATTTCAACACAGCCGTTAAATCGGTCTCATAAAGTAGCCTATATACATTTGGCCTTGGACCTGGCTGTTTACAATGGAAGTATCAAGTTTCCTAATTGTTCTTTCTCTCTTCCTGCTGTTGCAGCTCCTATTCCAACTTTTGTCTCTTCTCCTCGATGTTTTATTCTCATTATTAGCATTTTCACCAGCAGGTAAAGAAGAAAACTTACATGACAGCACCTAAATAATAAATTGTCTAAAATATCAAGCAGGGCTGAGTAGATGACTCTGAGAATGAAGTATTTGTCGCATGTGTGTGTGTGTGTGTCTGTGTGTCAAACATTTCTACAAAAGATAATTTAAAACCACTACCTAACAAAATTATAATTGTGTTAATATTTTGAATATTCTAAATATTTTAAACATTCCTTTAAAAACCTGAGCAATAAGAATTAAATATAAATATTACATTATGTGAAAGGAATTTTTTTAAAGTATAAATTTGCCACATAGAAAGCAATTTAAGCAGAGAAATTGTAATGTTTTTGTCACAAAAGAATTGAGTGTCACACTGAAACATCCTCCTTCCTTTAGAAATGTGCAATCTAACAACATAAATATCCCATTTTACTAAATTATGAGCATGATGTATAATTATTGGAAACTCATAGTCAGATTGCTGGAATTTTCCACAAGATTTGCTACAAAAGAAATAAGTTGGTATGTTGGAAAGAAGACACATTGCAAAGAGGTGCATGCTACCAAGTCTGATGTTCCCAAGGGACTCACATATGGGATGAGGAGATTGACTCCCACAACTTGTCCTCTGTATTCCATGGTGCATGTGTGAGCACACACATGAGCACTTATACGCTCACAAACACACCCATACACACATGCAAATCAATAAATTATAAGCAAACAAACAAATAAACAAGCAAACATTTTTGAGTGTTGTTTTTTGTTTTTACAGAAAAGTAAAGTTGGGGTAAAAACAACTAATCTAGTATTTGTTTTAATTTGAAAAACCAAAGGTCTTAATGTTGACACAGAAAATAACTAAGAGAAATTATTATTCAACACAGTTCTTTCCTATTTTTTATACTCACACCCACTTAAAATGCAAACCAACTCACCATATCCTGACCTATTCTCTCCAATTTCTGAATGTCAAACACTTAGAGAATTGTTGGCTGTCAAGAGTCCAGAGTCTGTGGAGACAGAGAAACTGGACATTTGGCATTTTAACACTCTGAAACGAGTGATTTAATTATTTAATTATTGTAAGAAAAAAAAATAACCATCTACATGGCTATCTAAGCATTCACACTATCTTCAGAAATGTCCTCAAATGATAAAATAAGAACTCGGGAGGAGGATAAAATGTTGTGAGCTTGTATAAGTGCAAATTAACTTAGATTTTCAATGAGAATAAATCCTACTTTATCAAAAATATGATATTTAATTACTATGATTAAATAAAATTGCAGTTAGTTGAAGAATGCTTTTTGTAGATTTCTGATGAAGTTTTGGAAAGTTTGTGTTCCTCCATAATTTACATAATGATAAATTGGAACACTAATTGGAAAAGTGGCTGTTAATGTTTTTCCTCCAATATGATTTTCTCTGATCATTTTTTTTTTTTTTGGAGCCTAAAAATAGCTTAAACTTGGCGTGGAGACATGGCTCAGTGGTTAAGAGTACTTACTGATCTTGCAGTGGACCATGCTCTGTTCCGAGCACTGACATCAGACAGCGCACAATTGCCTGTAACTCCAGTGTGGGAGAAACCAATGCCCTCTTCTGGCTGATGTTGGCACCTGCATGTATGTGGTGCGCGTAGATTCACACAGGCCATTCTGATTTGTTTTTCTGTTACTGAGGCAAAACAATGACGGAAAGCAACTTGAGGAGAAGGTTTATTTGACTTACAGGTTACAGTTCATCATCAAAGAAAACTAAAGCAGGAAACTAGAGACAGGAACTAAACGAGAAACTGTAATAGAATGCTACTTTGTGGTTCAATTCCATGCTCACTTCCAGCAAAGTTTCTTATACAACCCAAGACAACCTGCCCTTGGGCAGTCAGCTAGACTCTCTTCCAAAGTGGTGGGATTACAAGCAGGCACCAAGGTTTCCACAAGGTATCTCTATCAGTTTCCATTGCTGTAAACAGACACCATGACCAAGGCAAATATTATAAAGGACAACTTTTAATTGGGGCTAGCTTACAGTTTTAGAGCTTCAATCCATTATCACCGTGGCGGGAAGCCTGGCAGCATCCAGGCAGACAAGGTACTGAAAGAGCCAAGTATTCTACATCTTGATCCAAAGGTAGCTAGAACGAGACTATCTTCTGCCAGCATCCAGGAGGAAGGTCTCTTCCTCCTTGGGTAGAACTTAAGCATAGAACCTCAAAAGCCACCTTCACAGTGATACAATTTGAATAAGGCCACACCTAGTCCAACAGGGCCATACCTCCTAATAGTGCCACTTTCATAGGCCAAGCATATTGAAACCACCATTCATTCCACTCCATATGGATTCCACTCCATAGGTTTGTTCAAATACATGAGTTTATGAAGGCCATACCCAGTCATAACACAACACAAAATACATTTAGTCCAACTTCAAAAGTTCCCATAATCTATAGCATCTCAACAATGTTAAAAATCGAAAGTTCAAGATCTTTTCTGAAAATCATGCCATCTCCTAACTGTAATCCTCTATAAATTCAAAATCAAAAGGCAGGTCACATGTTTCCAGCATCAAAGGATATACACTACCATTCCAAATCATAATAGTGAAGAAATATCAGAACAAAGCAAGATCAAAATCCAGCTGGGGAAACTTCAAACTCTGAATCTCCATGCCTGATGTCCAACTCCATTCAGCTTCGTTGACTGCAACACAGTTCTTTCTCTTGGACTAGTTCCACTCCCTTGATAACAGCTTTCCTCAGCAGGTATCCCATGGCTCTAGCATCTCTAACATCTTGGGGTCTCCAAGGCAACTTCATCTCTACACTTTCTTGTTCTAATGCCTGGGATCCATGAATAATCTTCTGGGCTCCTCCAAAGGGCTGGCCTTACTTCTCTAGCTCTGCCCTCTGTGGCACTCTAGGCTCTGGTGTGACTTCACTCCATTGCTTCTGCTGTTCTTGGTGATTATCCTATGGTACTGGCATCTGCAATATGCTAGGGTCTTCTGCTGCAACTAGGCTTCACCAATAGCCTCTCATAAGCTCTCTTTATGGTGTCAAATCTCAATTTTGTTGCATGACCCCTTCAGTAGTACGTTGTCAACTGCAACTGAGGCTACACCTTCACAAATGGCTTTTCCTTGACTCTTATAGTGCCAAACCTCAGCTGTTGTCCATGATCCCTTCATGCCTTCAAAACCAGTAGCATCTAGATGACTCTTATACACTACCAAGTCTGGCCACCAGCACGGGGCACAACCTTGGCTACCTCTGGAACACAGCTTCTTTATGTTCTCAGAAAACAGTTACCAGAAGATTTTACCACAGTGATGCTGGTCTCTTCTTAATCACCACTAATTTCTTAGCTCCAGCTAGCCAGCAGCAATTGTCTCAGTAACCCCTTCTATTCTTGACTCTAAAACCAGAACCATGTGGCCAAAGCTGCCAAGATCTGCTGCTTCTTGGGACTGGAACATGGCCTCCTTGTTCTATTACATCAGCAGCAGCTTTATGTTCTCCAACTCCTTCACTGCCTAAGCTTAGACAAGCTGGAACTCTGTAGATTGACCTTGAAGTAGGATGTCTGCATGCCTCTGTCTCCTGAGTGCCAGGATTAAAGTTATGTACTATCATGTCTAGACTGAAGCTTTTTTTTTTACATAGAATTTTCTCTGTACTGGGCTGGCCTTGAACTCAGAGGTCTGCTCACTTCTGTTTCCTGGGATTACAGATGTGTATCACCATGCCAGGACCTAAGTCGTTCTTCAATTTCTTTTTACATGATCTTTATAAGCATGGCCACTGTGCCTCAAGATCTGGATCACAGGTGTGTCCTCTATTTCTGGATTGTAGCTCTTTCCTGATGTAGTCAACAACCAAGAATAACCATTACAATCCATCCCTTGTCAATTTGACACACAATCATATCTCCTTATGTCCAAATGAAAACAACAGCCAAGACATAATAGTGCCTTGATGATAAACTATACCTTGTTCAACTACAAAAGCATAAACAATAAGCTTAATTGGATGGGAAGTCGCCAATTTTTAATCTTTTAATCTCCTTGAACACAACACTTAACTATGTTAACTTCCTGGTGTCCCTTTATTACTTGAACCACATATTTTGTATTTTTCCTTTTTAAGCTTTCTATACTTGATCAAAACACTCTTCAGAAGAGTAAAACACAGGGCAGAGTATGCTAGGCTGTTTTGAGATGTCCTTCCTCAATGCAACCAATCTGAATCTTTTCACCTTAGCCTCTGTAAGACTCTTGGGATAAGGACAAAAAGCAGCCACATTCTTCAGCAAAATCTCTAGGCAACGTACTAAAAATTCTTCTCCTTTGAAACCTCTTGAGCCAAGTCTCCAAAGTTCAAATCACTCCCCGCACCGATGAAGACATATTCCTATTAGGATGGCCCATTAACCCCTATTTAAAGCATTCCATTGCATTCCAAATCCAAAGTCCCAAAATCCACATTCCTCCAAACAAAAGCCTGGTCGGGCCTATCACAGCAATACCCCAGTCTCTAGTACCAAGATCTGTATTAGTTCAGGTTTTATTGCTATGAAGAGATACCATGACCAAGGCAAACATTATGAAGGGCAACTTTAAATTAAGGATGGTTTACACTTTCAGAGGTTTAGTCCATTATCATTTTGGTAAGAAGTACGTACGGCAGCATTCAGGAAGACATGGTACTGGAAGTACCAAGAGTTCTACATCTTGATCCAAGGTCAGATAGGAAAGGACTATCTTCTACAGGGATCCAGGAAGAAGGTCTCTTCTGTCTTGGGTGCAGCTTAAGCATAGGACCTCAGAGACCACCCCCACAGTGAAGTAATTCCTCCAACAAGGCCACAACTCCTAGTAATGCCAATTCCCATGGGCCAAGCATATTCAAACCACAATAGTATCCAACCCAGGGTTTCAAACATGTTAAGCAAGTGCTCTACCAACCTAAGCTATATCACAAACTCAGCTTTATAATTCATGAACATAGTAAAGAAGACACATGTATACATATGCACATATGTAGACACATACCACCGGCACCACCACCACCAAAGGTCGTCAATTAGTCCACATTGCCCAGTGTGATCCTTGGAAAACTAGATCTAAGCATCTTTTTCTGGCGTAGATTTTTGTTTGGGAACATCTTCATTTTACCCAGCTTTTTAAATTTTTTGCACATCAAACATAATCAAACATACAAGAAAATGTATAAATTACTTTTTCTAAAGTGAAATCAATGTCCAGATCGAGAAATGACTGGAGAGATTATTTAGTCATTTCTTCCAGAGGACCCAGGTACTTCCTGGCACCTACATGGCGGCTCAGGAACATCTGGAACTTCAGTACCAGGGGCATTGGTGCCCTCTTTGACCTCGAAAGGTACCAGGCACACAATCAGTGCATTTATAATACATGCAAGTAAAAAAAATCAAATAATAAATAAATAATAGAAACAATGGTTACCAGAACTCCAAAATAAATCTTTGAGTGCTCTATGAGTAACTGTTGTCCTGCTGTCTCATACTTTGTTACCGATTTATAAACGTTATAGAAATAAAATCATTGATTGTATACTGACTTTGAGCTTGGATACAGCTGGTCAGAATTACATAGGTGAATTCAATCATGTTGTTGCATGCAGTCTTTTGTTCATTCCCATTGTCGTGCTGTTTTGTTGTAGAACACATCACACTGTCCATCCATTCTGCTGATGAGAAACATTTGAGCTGTTCCCATGAACATTCTAGCACATCTTTTACTAAGTATAGATATGCTTTTTTTGGGGGGGAGGGACATCTAATCTATGAGTTTCTTGAGTTATGTTGAACTGTAAGATAAGCCATATGTTCATCGTTAGACATTACTGACAGCCAGTCTTCCCAAGTGATACCCTATTCAATACTTCTACCACTGTGGATGAGAGGGCCCTTGCCCCACTTCCTTCACATCGCTTGAAACTTTCTTTGTGATAGGGTGTCAGTATGCTGCCTAAGCTGGCTTCCACTCCCTGAGCTTGAGTAATTCTCCTGCCTCAGGCTCCTGAAAGACTGGAGTATACACCATCATACCCTGCTGCACTGGAAATTTCCTACTTTAAGCTTAACAGTTCTTTTATGATTATGTTGCAGTTTCAATTTGCATTTCTCTAGTGCCTGGAAATTTGCATAGTTTCATCTGCCTCTGTTGGCTACTTAAATGTCCTCAGATATAACTGACTGAATCCATTTCCTTAAGTTGTTTCCATTTGTATATGATTTATAGGCACTTTGGTTCTTTTTTATGTAAAGTTTTTGTTGGAGAATGTGTGTGTGTGTGTGTGTGTGTGTGTGTGTGTGTGTGTGTGTGTGCAGTGGGTGGTGGGTGTGGTATGGGGTGTATGTACATGTGTGAGTATGTGGTGTGTGTGTGTGTGTGTGTGTGTGAGAGAGAGAGAGAGAGAGAGAGAGAGAGAGAGAGAGGGAGTGAATGTGTGTGTGTGTATGTGTTTGGTGTGCAGTGGGTATGGGTGGCTGTGGTATGTTTGTATGAATGAGTGTGTATGTGTGTGTGTGTAGTGTGGTGGGTGGTGGGTGTGGTATGTTGATGTATGTATATGTATTAGTATGCAGTGGGGGGATGTGTAACATAAAGAGAGAGAGAGAGAGAGGGGGAAAGATGGAGGTGGAGTGTGTGTATATAAACATATTTTCACCTGTCTTACTTAGGGTTTCCATTCCTGTGAAAACAATGAAGACATTGTCAGAAGTTTAGTCCATTATTATCATGGTGAGAAGCATAACATGGTCCAGGCAGACATGGTGCTGAAAGAGTCGAGAGTTCTATAGCTTGACCCAAAGGCATTCAGAAGGAGACTCTGTCTTCTGTTCTAGGTAGAGCTTGAGTGCCAGGAATCCTCAAAGCCCATCTGCACAGTGACATTCTTCCTCCAACAAGGCCACACCTCCTCTCCTAATAGTACCACTCCCTGGGTCAAGAATATTAAAATCATATCACTCGTGCCTTTATTTTAATCTTATTAATTAATTAACCCTTAATGGTTAATTTAGTAAAGAGAATTTAATTCACATACAGGATAATTTACTATACCATCCCTTCTGCATAACTTATAATTTTATTCCTTCCATGTCATAAAGATAGGCTCTTTCCTATGTTACAATCATATCCTCTTATATTTTCTTCTAAAAGTCATGCTGATTTACTTTTCCTACTGATTCAAGACCCAAGGGTCATGTTTTTACTCTCATGTTTATCCAATCCATTGAATGCCTTTTACTGAAAAGAGCATACTTCATCTGCTGCACTGCAGGGCCACCTTTATCAAGGATTACTGTGAGGTCTACTACAGGCCTCCCATTCCGTTCCAAAGCCTGTCCGTCTTTATGCCAGAACATAGTGTCTTAATTGTATGAAATCTTAAAGAAAAGTAGATGTATGTGTACATGTTTGATTGTGTGTGTGTGGTATGTATGAAGAGAAACTAGATGAACAGATACATAATGCTACCATACATATAAAAGTGTGGTCTCTCTCTCTCTCTCTCTCTCTCTCTCTCTCTCTCTCTCTCTCTCTCTCTGTGTGTGTGTGTGTGTGTGTGTGTGTGTGTGTGTGTGTGTGTGTGTGTGTAACATATATTCCCAAATTAGATTTAGCTCTGGAACATTTATTTTATTGAACAACTTGTAGAACTAGTGTTCTAAGTAATGAACTTTTGGAAACAAGTAGATATATTTTCAGATAATAAGAGCTGACCCTTGGGCTAAGGTTGCTTAAGAAAACTTACAGCTCTTGGCATGAGACAGGCCTTCTAATTTTCTTCACAAGCTGTATGAGATCAATTTCATTAAAGTTCTACCATCCAGGTGCTTAACAGTAGACAGGTACCTACTTATAGGAATGTAGTGGGTAAAATAAAAAATCCTTTGTACTTGTTTTACACTCCTGGATTCTGCCAACTTTTGTGCTTTATCCTTAGCTCAGAATCAGAGACTAATAAATGAGTTCTTCTATTACAGGGTTAACGACCTACCCACCCAACATGCCCTGTCCATCGTGGGTATCCATAGTTATTCTTTTACTTGAGGCATTAAAAATCTTTGTCAACATAACCTGAACTCCTGTGGCATCTTACAGGGCTCAAAGTGTTGAAATAGTGTTTCTTTTAATCAGAGATGGTGGTAGCGAAGAGCTCCAAATACAGAAAAAATTTATATCCATAAGTCATTTGAACCTTTACCCCAAGATGGAAAAATTCACATCCACAAATGATTTGAACCTCTACTTCAAGTCTGTCTTATTTATATCATAATCAAGACTTTGAGACCTTTCACTACCTAACATAAGGTCTGCCCTGTTCGTACCCATCATCCTCATGACTTCTGCCCAAAAACACTAGACATATAATCTACTCAAAGACACCAATATCCTATAATTAGAGATCTAAGAGTTCTCTTTTACTTTCTTATATTAAAGCAGTTTTAATTTTTTACTGGCTAGTGTTTTGTCATTTTGAAACAAGCTAGAGTCATTTGGCTTCGAAGAGGGATCATCAGTTGAGAAAATTCTCCTACAGGATGGGCATATAGGAAAGCCTCTGAGCCATTTTATTAATTAGTGATTGATGTGGAGGGACAAGTCAATTGAGAGTGCTACCACCCCAGGCATGTGTTACTGAGCTGTATAAAAAAGCAGGTGGAACAAGCTATGAGGATCAACTGAATAAACAGCTGCCCCTGATGACAATCTACTTCAGTGCCTGCCAACAGTGTCCTTCCCTGAGATCATCTCATGGCTTCCCTCAGCTGTTATTATATATATATTAAAATTAAATAGATAAAATAAATTAAATATATATATTAAAAATTCACTAGAAAGTCATGTGTGTTGTTGAAGAAACAGTAAAGACAGTATTTTAATGACATACACTCTAATTAAACAATACCAAAAGTGCTGAATAAGACTAAATGTATGGAGTTTATAATCATACCTGTAAACCTAGGCTCTACAGCTTTTTCAAATATTTTACTGGGATCTTATGCTTTATGCATCGCTGAACCATACCACTGAGGTTGGAGTCCTTAAAACTTGATCTTCCCTCACTAAGGGATTTAGTGAGGGATGGTAGAAAAAAACGACGACGCCAGATTTGAATTCGCTCAAACATTTGCTGCATTGCTGAGAACCACTGAGCAAATCACCTAGATATTTGAACCTCGCTTTTCTGACTTACAAATTAATGCTTGTAATAGTGTTTATCTGTTCATTTTTGATGTAAGAATTCTGTAAGGAATTTCTGTGAAACACTTACTATGTCACTTCCCACATAGCATTTAACTCAGTTTGCATTCACTCTGTTTTCTTCACTGCCTATACCAGTACTACATGCATGAGTCTATGACCAAATAGTCACACATACTGATAGTTGCCATCAGCTCAGAAACATCCACTTCAAATTTCTCAAGGCTTCAGAATAGCCTAGATTTTTAAGACTACAAATGTGGCACATAAGACCAATGGAGAATTAAACAAAAAATGACTTCCAGAAGAATAATACTCAAGGACACAAATGGTAAAATCAAAATGTCAAGTTGAAATTCAGTGCTGTCATGCCTGCTGGGATTGTTCCAAATATGATGCTGCACCTGCCATTCTCAACATATTTTACTACACCAGAAAAGACTATCTAAATGTTTCACCATTTCATCAAGTCAAAGGCATAAATGACTGACTCGTTTGATCCTAGAACATAGACTCATGAGGCACTTTTAAGATAGGAAGCAGTTGAAGATATCAGCTTACAAGTCATGACATTTCAATAAATACAAAGCAGAATATGATCAGAAATATTTTTAGTAAAGTGTTAGAACTTTCCTACACTGTAGATATAAAAGGATAAACATTACTCAAGAGTAATGTGACTGACAGAGGAAAGCAATGTGTGTGTGTGTGTGTGTGTGTGTGTGTGTGTGTGTGTGTCTGTGTGTGTGTCTGTGTCTATGTCTCTGTGTGTGTCTGTGTTTCTGTGTGTCTGTGTGTAGGAGATGAATGAGGTGATGAGTGGGAGCAATAGGGAGTGAAAATAGTCAGAATATATTATATACATATGTAAAATTGTCAAATGGTAATAAAAATTAAAAAGTGTCAATAAGAATAATGTGTCTAAAGAATCAGAACCAACAGAAACCACAAGTGCTATGCCTTCTGTTGCTGAAGGAATTACAAAGTCACATAACAGTCTCTGTGCTTTGCTGTTCACAAGTTTCCTTGAGACCCACCTAATGATGTCCTGTGGCTATCTTAATTATTTCCTTATCTATATATATGGGATGTTTTACCCAAAGCTTTATTCTTGTGTGTTTGTCAAAATCTTCATAGATCTACAGTGAATAAAAAACACTGACCAATATAATCCTGAGAAGTCCCAGAATATATCATTTCAAAAATAAGAGGCAATGGTACCAGGAAAGAAAATGGTAAAGAGCAAATGTCTTGATCCAGGTCAATACAAAAAAAAAAGGAAAATTATCCAGGCATGGAAATTCTAGCACTTCGGAAGCTAAGGCAGGATGATTGCCAGTTCAAGGCCAGTACCAGCTACGTGTAGTGTCAGGTCAGCCAGAGCTATATAACAAAACTCTACCAAAAAGAACAAGGAAGGAAGGAAGGCAGGGAGGGAGGGAGGGAGGGGGGGGGAGGGAGGGAGGGAGAGAGGGAGAGAGGGAGGGAGGGAGGGACAAAGAAAAAAGAAAGAAGGAACAGAAACTAAAAAAGAAAACAAGGAAAAGGAAAGGAAAGGAAAAAGGAAAGGAAAGGAAAGGAAAGGAAAGGAAAGGAAAGGAAAGGAAAGGAAAGGAAAGGAAAGGAAAGGAAAGGAAAGGAAAGGAAAGGAAAGAAAGGAAAGGAAAGGAAGGAGAAAGGAAAACTCTAACTAAAGCCCCTGGTAAATTAATACAATAGAACACTACACAATCTTCAAAAGGAATAAAGAAAAAATCTTTATAGTCAGAAATGGCTACAAAGCAAGTATACATAATTAACAGGGGAAAAAATCAAGATACAAAAGTGTGACTAGCATGTTGTCTTTTCTGTAAGAATGGAAGAAGCAGAAGGCAAATATCAATACTAACTTTTTAGTGTTAAACATGATAGTATAATCTAGTCTTTGCAAATATGGTTTTACCCCAGAGAGGGGTAAAAGATGGCATACTTCTCTAAGAGTGTCTTGTTCATCGTTTTGATTTTGAAACATGTGTCACAATTTTTTAATTACATTTTATAAAATACTCAAACTCCAGCTGAGATAAAATATGCATGCTTCAACCTTTTCTGCCAACTAAATACAACTACAAAAATCTAGACAGTTGTAAAGCACCTATTGAATGACTTAAAGTAATTAGTAGCAGGTGTTACAGAACTCTGCGTTTCACCAAGTTGGAGGCAAGCATGGAACTCTCCCTGAGGTATACCTTTACTAGAATGCAACATAGCCAGAATGTGTGAGCTTTGTGATGCAGAAAGTCAGAAGCACACCAGCTCTGATTTAAAGATCCAAGAGTAATTCTTCTGACAGTCAAGGGAGTGTGGAAATCCTCTGAGTTCATCCCCTTACTTTCTCTGTGAACTCTCTAATGGTGCTTTTTGAACAGCTGAAAGGAATAATTACTGGAATAGATTGGACCTCTGGCAAGAAGTCAACCACAGCTATGGGAATCCGCAAACGCCAGGACCTTAAGAGTGGCTGCAGTTCTAAAAGAGCCAGGCACCTAGACTGCTCTTCTGTCTTGGTATTTTCTCCGCTTACAGTGCTGTTGTTACACAAACTGAACCACAGACATGAGCCGCAGAACACACCAAACAGGGTAACTAGAATAAGCAGTCTATCCAAAGGACAAAACAGGCATCATGAAACTTCAGAAATACTGCAGAGAGAGAGCTAAAAAATGAAATTGCATCCAGATTTCTCACCTCTTTATCTTAGGTCTAGCCTGGTGAGTCTCCCTGACCTCCCAATGCATGCCTTCTCCTTGTCCAAACAGAACTAGTTAAAGTACCACATTCAGTACCTTGGCCTACTCAGGCCACCCACAAGCACTACAATCAGTTTCCATTGTTTCCATCCGAACACACTCACCTGCCACCAGCACCCCATGTCCCTACTGAGACACATCCAATTTTCCTCCAAGCCAGATCTACCCCTACACTCTATCCTTGGGACCAGGAAGCACATGTCATACACCAACCCAGCTACGTCTCTACACCTGACTTCATTTCCACCCAAGCTATTTGGACTGTCATTTACTTAATAACAAATATCCATTTAAAAGTGGATGCATACCATATTTGCCTTCCTCAGTATGGGTTACCTCACTCGGGATCACTTTTCTTCTAGTTTCATCTATTTGCCTGCACATTTCTTGAAATCATTTTTTTGATAGCTAAGAAATATACCATTATGTAAAAGTACATTTGGTTTATCCATTCATCTGCTGAGAGACATCTAGGTTTTTTTTTTTCCAGTTTCTGCCTATTATGAATAAAACCACAGTGAACACAGTTGTGCAAATGCTTTTCCATATGAAGGTGATAACTCGGTTTTGAAGGTCTGTGAGGAATTGTGTTGGAATTCGGATGGAGATTGCATTGAATCTGTAGATTGCTTTTGGTAGGATAGATATTTTTACTGTGTTAATCCTACTGATCCACAAGCATGGGAGATCTTTCCATCTTCTGATAGCGTCTTTCATTTCCTTCTTCAAAGACTTGAGGTTGTTATCATACAAGTATTTCACTTGCTTGGTTAGAGTTACCCCAAAATATATTATTCGTGGCTATTGTGAAAATTGTTGTTTCCCTGATTTCTTTCTCAGTCTCTGTACATTTGTGTATAAGAGAGCTGCTGCTGATTTTTTTTTCCTTTTTTTAAGGTAATCTTGTCTCCTGCTACTTTGCTGAAAGTGTTTATCAGCTATAGACATTCTCTGGCAAAATTTTAGGGTTATTTATGTATATTGTTATAATAGCTACAAATAACAATGCTTTGACTTTTCCAATTTGTATCCCTTTGATTTGCTTCAGTTGTCTTATTGCTCTAGCTGAAACTTCAAATAACTACATTGAATAGATGTGGAAAGAGTAGATAACCATTTCTTATCCCTGATTTTAGGGGAATAGCTTTCAGTTTCTCTCCATTTAATTTGATTTGGGGTATAGATTTGTTGTAAATGCCTTTATTATGTTTAAGTATGACCTTTGTATCCCTAGTCTCTCTAGGACTTTTATTATGAGGAGGTATTGGATTTTTGTCAAAGGCTTTTTCTATACCTAGTGAGATGATCGTGTGCTTCTTTGTTTTTGTTTTTTTTTTTTCTTTTTGTTTATATGAAGGCTTACATTTACTAATTTCCATATGTTGAACCATCTCTGCATCTCTAGGATGAAGCATACTTGAACATGAGAGACAATCTTTTTGGTGTGTCCTTGGATTCAGTTTGCAAGTGTTTGATTATTTTGCATCATTGTTCATGAGGGAAATTGATCTGAAATTATCTTGCTTTGTTGAATCTGTGGCCTCATAAAATAGATTTGGCAATGTACTTTTGTCCTCATTCACAGAAAATGGGATGAATAGTTTCCACAATTTCAGTCTCCCAGAAAAGCCAAAAAGTGTTACAGCCCTTAGAAGGGAAGCGAGGAAGTTTGGGTGGCCTGAAGGGTGGGGTGGGGAGTCCCAGGTCTCATTCGCTACCAGGACAATACCAGTGCCAGCAGCAGGGGTGACAGTGGCAGGCGACTCAGCAGCGGTGGAGGGCAGTGGGGGGAGCATGAGGTTGATCAGCCAGGTAGGTCCAAGGTCCAGCCGTGAAAGCTTTGGGAGAAAGAATTCTTCCCAAGTTGTACAACTCAGTAACACAAACACTCTCAGATGATCTTTGGTGAAATAACTTGTACACTTTATTCCACATGGACAGGGACTTTATAGACACTGAGGAGTAGGGTGGGATTTAGGGTAGATATTTCCTATCGACTTTGAGGTGTTAGTGATATTCTATCTGCATGGGGCAGGACTCCAGGTCTTTTCCCTACATGACTGATTGTCCAGTCCTCTCAGTGGGGAGTTATGGGTCTGTGTCTCAGAGCAGGTAGAGGTAGGCAGGGAGTGCTCTACTCCTATCATTCTCAATACTGAGATGTAAAGGGAGAGAGCTCAGTCAATGTTACTAGTTTTTCTGTCTGACGGCACAGTCCACTTGACCCAAATTTCTTTTGTTTCTATTTTGTGGAATAATTTGTTGAGTGTTGTATTAGTTCTTCCTTGAAAGTCTGGTAGAATTCTGTGCTAAAACCATCTGGCCTTGGGCTTTTTTTTGGTTGGGAGATTTTTTTTAATGTCTCCTTCTAATTAGTCTACGTAAATCTTTTATCTGATTTTGATCTAACTTTGGTATGTGGTACCTGTTGAGACAAGTGGCCATTTCTTTCAGATGGACCCATTTTGTGGAGTGCACGTCTCAAAGTGTGACCTAACGATTTTTTGAATTCCCTTGGTGTCTGATGTCCCCCTTTTCATTTCTGATTTTGTTAATTTGAATACTGTCTCTATGTCTCTTTCTTAGTTTAGATAGTAGTTTGTCTATCTTATTGATTTTCTTAAGGAACCAACTCTGTTTCATTGATCACTTTGTTTCTGTTTTAGTGATTTCACCTCTTAGTTTGATTATTTCTTGCAGTCTATTCCTCTTGGGTGTGCTTACTACTTTTTGTTCTAGAGCTTTCTGGTGTACTATTAAGTTGCTAGTATGAAATACCTCACTTTTTTTTTTAATGTAAGCACTTAGTGCTATGAACTTTTTCTCTTGACACTGCTTTCATTGTGTCCCATAAGTTTGAGTATGCTGTGTATTCATTTTCATTGAATTCTAGAAAGTCTTTAATTTCTTCCTTTATTTCTGTCTGGATCCATTTTTCATTTGTTGTTCAGAGTTGTTCAGTTTCCATGAGTGTGTAAGCTTTCTGTTACTTCTGCTGTTGTTGCTATCCAGCTTTAATTCATAGTGGTCTGATAGGATTCTGGGAGTTATTGCCATTTTCTTGTTCGGATTTTGCTGCTGTGAACAGACACCATGACCAAGGCAATTCTTAAAAGGACAACATGTAATTGGGGCTGGCTTACAGGTTCAGAGGTTCAGTTCACTATCAGCAAGTCAGGGGCATGACAGCATCCAGGCAGGCATGGTGCAGGAAGAGCTGAGAGTTCTACATCTTTATTTGAAGGATGCTAGAAGACTAACATCCAGGGCTCTAGGATGAGGATCTTAAAGCTCACACCCACAATGACACACTTCCTCCAACAAGGCCACACTCCTAATAGTCCCACTCCCTGGACTAAGCATATTCAAACCATCTATGTCCAAGTATGTGGTCATTTTGGGAAAGTTTCATGAGGTTCTGAAAAGGAAGCATATTGTTTTGTGTTTGGGTAAAATGTTCTGTAAATATCTGGTCCATTTGACTTATATCATCTGTTAGATCCAATGTTTCTCTATTTTTTGTCTAGATGATATGTCCATTAGTGAGAATGGTAGGTACTGAAGTGTTCCACTACCTACATGGGAGAATTAATGTGTGATTTAAGATGCAGTAGTGTTTCTTTTACAAACTTGGATGCCCTTTTGTTGGGGCAGAAATTTTAAGAATTGAAATGTCATCATGGTAGATTTTTCCTTTGATTAGTATGTAGTGTCTTTCCACATCTTTTGATTAGTTTTTGTCTGAAGTCTATTTTGTTAGATATTAAAATGACTTCTTATACATTTCATTAAAATCACTTGATATAATAATGCTCTCTTCATAAGCTAACAATGACTCTAGAACCTAGCATGAGAAACTTCTTCTTTGAGGTGTTGGCAAAGAAAGTCCAATAGACTCTTCAAACTACATGAGCTATTAATATTGTTCTTTGTTGACTCCCAGAACTTGAAAGTCAGACCCTATTGCTGAAGACAACACAAACTGCAGATAAAGGACTTAGAGGAACTGAGCTGGAACCATCCTGAAAGACTCCTCTCTGAGGACTAGTCCTCATATTAGAAACTTCTGCACTAGATGCCAACGGAGGAAAGCAATCACTAGTTCTAGCCAGATGTAAAGCCTATAGGCCACAGCAATATCCACCACAGCAAGATAACTCCAAGCATGAAATAGTAGCACTCATATCATGGAGGTAACTCACAGCCATTTAATTGGGCTTAAGGACTGCTCGATAGGAGAGACTTCATTCCCCATTCAATAAACCTAGCCAATTACCTTAGCTGGTGAGGTCATAGACCCTACTACTGCCACTTTCCTAAACCAGCGTCATTTCTATCTGCATTCTAAATACTTGTCTTTATACCCTTCATCAAAGGTGCTTTTATTTTTTTCAGAAAACAGAGATCACTACAGAAATCTCATCTAATGACAACGTAGGGAATACTTAACTGTGGTGTGACCAAACACGACTGATACATCTACAACACAATCCTTACACCTAAGGCTCAGAGAACATCATAGAAGAGCAGACAGAAAGATTAGAAGAGCCAGATGACCAGGATGTCTGCTGTGAAGCAGTGTCTCCTATATGTAACACAGAGCTTCACCTATGCAATCTCAGCAATATGGTCACCAAAACAAGATCAGCACAATGACAACAGTTAACACTCTGACTTAAATGGGAAAAATCTTCACACCTAGGAGTGAAGATCTATAATCAATGGCAGCTAAGAGAGAGATTAGGTCTTCATCACGAATAAGCCTCCTGATATGTTATCCAATCGGAAGTAGCCAGCCTTAAACACACATACATACACATTAAGTATCCACAGGTGATATTTATGCATACATATGTTATGTTTATATGTACCAATGATAAAGAAAAGCTCATGAGTTTAAGACGGAGTGGAAAGGACACAGGAGGAAATGGAGTAGGGTAAGGAAAGAGTACTAATAAAAAAGATATGGTATTCATATATGCTATTCTCAAGAAAACTTCTAAAGTAAGAAAAGAAAAACATGACAACAAATGCTGGAGAGGGTGTGAGGAAAAGGCCCTCATCCACTGTGAGTGAGAAATGCAAACTGGTATACTGTAGAAAGCAGTATGGAGAGTTCTCAGAAAAGTAAACTACGATTTCCAATGCTTTTTTTTTATAATAAAATTTTTGCAAACTAGACGTAGACCCTGTTTTTCCACTTCTCAGTAAATATGCAAAGTGCTCTGTATCTCACCAGAGAGAGATTTTCTCACCAAGCCTTGCTCATGAACCACTTATAACGACAAGTAAAGGAAACCAGCCTAGATTTCAATCAATAGGTAAATCAATAAAGAAAATAGCATGCATTACACAAAGACAGTAAACAAAATGAAATTATGAACTTAAAAAAAATGGATGGAACTTCAAAACATGATATTAAGTGAAAACCGAGTCTCATAAAAAACAAACATCATTAACTTCTGAGTTTTTATACATATACATTTACATGACAGTAACAAGGAAAAGATGCCAGAAACAAAGAAAGAGGCCAAGGAGGGGAGGAAATCTACTTTTGACAGAAAATCACCTTATAATTAAGTCTCAGTCGATGTTACTATACCCTATTTAAAACCAAGGTATGGTCGGACACACCTTTAACAACAGTGCTCTGGAGGCAGAGGAGAGTGGGGCTCTGTGAGTTTGAGGCCAGCCTTGTTTATATAGCAAAGCTCCATACCAGTCAAGGCTACACAGGAAAACAGCTGCCTAAAAGAACCAGACAAAAACAAATATGTACATTACAAACAAAACTGAAAAAGTCAAAATTGATTGAATTACCACCTGACCATTTAGGAGAAATTTGAAATTCCTGGTTACATTCTGTCAGGAGTTGTTATCTAAATTCTCTTCTAGATGTATTCCCTCTTCTGATTAGCAATGCTATAGAAAATGAAGTAGAATTCTGATTGTGCATATTTCCACACATATAACTGTTTCCATTGAGTTTCTCTTTGACCTTTATACCTCTCATCTTTCATTAGTTCTCATATGCAAATTTAAGCCTTCTAATATAAATAATGCATGATAAAACATTATTGGGGCTACTACTGGAATATGAATAAGGTCTTCGTACTTAATGACAAACTTGTAATAGAAGTAGTGACCTTCGTATTCACACACACAACCACACACACACACACACACACACACACACACACACGCCATATAAAAAGGATACTCTTAAGAGCTGGAGTTGCAGTTTGGTCCTAATACACACAAGTCCAGGATTCAAACTCTACCATGACAAAAAATTACATGTTTGAGATAATAAGGGACAACAGAACATGAACTAGTTGTTACATGATCTAGAAGAATAAATGTTAGCTGTGTTGGGCGTTTGGATGTTTTTGCCGGTGTGTTATTTTAAAGCCTCACACGTATTAGGGACACATACTCAAGTATTTCTGTGTGAAGTTATGCAGTGCCTTGGATTTGCAGTGAGAGCCTCTAGATCAGTTTAGCCTTATACACTAAAATATACTAAACCCCACATTTCAATGTAGACTAAAAAGATAGGGTAAACACCACCATGTTTGGGATTTTAGAACATACTCTATGGTTGATTTTTCCCACTGAGTACCCGTTACTCCTTATGGTCAACAGAATTCAAATATGCTGAATTTCTAGATTACTTTCACTTCCCCTACAAAGGAAACATGTATATCATCATCTCTAACATATAAGTCTCTTTTACAATACAAGTTATCAACAATCAAAACTCACACACACCACACACACACACACACACACGGCACCACAGCTCTCCCTCCTAATTTTATTTACCAAAAATTTCGAACGTCTCAAGACAGCTTCAGACCTGCACCTCCAGATATGCCTTCTGACATTTCTGAGACTCTAAAATAAGAATAGGCAATATTGGCTAAATGAATAGTGGGTGTCTGTATCAGAGAATTTGAGAACGGTTTTACTCCTTGTGTTCGCATGATGAGACTGGTGGCATCACTGCAGACACTATGAAGAATAATCTCACTGAAGACTTGCTCATTTCCTGTCTGCTTTGTTTCTGCCCTGTGCAACTGTTCACTTTCTATGCACATCTCATATGAGGTGACAAGTGAGACATCAACAGAGGCACAGGGTCCTTACATCTCTGAAGATGCTGCCTCTTGACTTAGTAATTTTCAGGTTGTCACACACCTGTGGCAGTGATGGGTTTATATACTTTTCTTTAAGTCTCACGGACTAAAGCCTGAAATGATAATATAATGAAAGCTTACTTTTGTTCACCAAAATCAGTGACAAAAACATTAAGACCCTGAACTTCTCACAGGAAAGCAATTTGCCATAATATTAACTACCTCCAGTTCAAGAAATCATTACTGTTTAATTACTGATCCTCTAGTGAGCATTGATCAAACTTGAGCTGCACTTTCAGGAACTGAAAAATCAATGGGATGTTGATTGTATATTATAATATAAATCATATTTCAAAATATGTCTTCCCTTGGTGATTTCAGAAAAACATCATAGAGTATGCTTCTAGTGTACAGTGATCCTATGAGAAAAATACCCAAATTATTTTTTCATTTCTTCAGCAATTTTGAAATACTTATTTTTAAAAGGTTCATGATTTTTGACAAAGCTTCCATTTCCTGAATAAAATAAAATATAATAAAACCCACTTCTTTGTAAATACTTCTCAGAACACCGATTTAGACGCGTTATGTTCACTCAAGTATTAGTTTCATCCACCCACCCAAACAGCCCTATGAGTGGAGGAGTATTCAGTCAAGCAAGCTTACATGGTCATTTAGTGTGGGCACAGTTCTAGAAGCAAAAAAATTGGGAATTGTTTTATGTCAATCCTCTCCAATACCAGATTTCATTTGCTGTCTTCCTGATATCTTTACAGGAGGAGACAGCTTCTATCTATGAAAGAAACTGATGCACATTCATTCTCTTGGCTTTGTTCTCTCCAGCCCTTCCCTTTCCAATATACTAATGATGTATGAGTCTTGCAGAAAAAAAAAAAAAAGTTGTTCATCATGAATCTTAAAGAGTAAACATTTTTAAAGAGCTGAGCTGTGTGGTAATCACAAGTCTTATTGCAGAATCACCAAGAATGGTCTACTCTTCTCTTCTTTTATATAGCCTTCTTCACTTTTTTCTCTAGCTAAGATTCAAATCTCTGTCTTGTTTTACTTGTACTCTGGTAAACAAACAGCCACTGCCTTTGTGTGCCATACTACCAAAAAATGAGAGTGGAGTAGCCCCCAAAGTCACTCGTCTCTGATAGTTGTTTGCTTTTCCTGTCTTTGCAGGTTCTGACCACTTAGTTTCATGTTAGTTCTATATCCCTTCTCTTTGTCTTCTATCTCCTTTTTTCCCATGCTTGTATCCTCCTTTAGTCATTTATAATACTAGGATAGCTCACTGTCCTTTCCTCTTTAGAATTTATCTTGCCCAGTACCCAGTGATTCAAGATGGTAACACACAAGAAGCCAGAGGAATGGTCCTGGGATCCTCTCATGACTGTTAGCCCCTCACAATGCCAGATCTACTCACCAAATCATGTTGATTCTACCCCCTAAATAATTCCAAAATAGCCTCTCCGTCCCAATTGTATTAAGTTCACCTCTCTTTCTATGCAGTTGCACTTTCTTTGTTCATATCTTTGTTACCTTTCTACTGTGTAACAAGAACAGCCTAGGGAATTCATAAATGACTCCTCAATTTGCCTCCTCACTAATAAATCCAAGTCTCTGTCATGGTAGAAATCTTCCAGCAATTCCTGATTTTCTAGGCTCTTTAGTTCGGTACACCATGCAGTAAATGCGTCCCACCTGCTGTTCACATTGCATGCATAGCTTTCAGATCTTCCACTGGTCCCTCTTTACCCATAGGCAAACCCTTGTCTTCTGTCCTCTGGAAACACTTTCATATCTCTGTCTCTTTGCCCCCTCCCCTCTCTGTGGGTGTGGCTGTATGTGTCATAGTGTATTACTGTGTTGTTATATAACTTATCCTAGTGTATGGTACTTATGCATGAAGTACTGATCAATAAGCTAAGTTCCCTGAAGATGAGGACTCTTGGAATTCTTGTATACACAGTAATTGATGCCTGACAGATGCTGCTGAGCACCTCAAGAGAAATGACATCTCAACATCCATTACCTGTTAAATAGTGGAACTCTCAATGTGAGTCTGTGGCATTTGGACTTCAACTGCTAAGATAGATTTGAAAAAAAAAACCTACCTGAAAAAAAAAATTCTCCTGGGAAACAACACAGATCATACTACTGATAAATCTGACATGAAAATATCTGGTCACCCTGAAGGATGCCCTGACAGGTGTCTGATTCTAGCGGACCAAAAAGTGTCTCTGAGGAGAAACTAATTAAAGAAGATTGACTTTAAGTGCAGAAGAAGGTAATGATTATTACTGATTATTTTGTCCACAACAAAGTCCTTAGACTTGTCCTAGAAACAGAGTGCTGCCAAAGAAACTTAAGAGGGTGTTCACCCAAGTCACTGTCAGTCACAGAAGCACAGCCACACTTATTACCCCTTAAATAGAAACACACAACAAGCATAAGAAAACATGACTTCCCACTTCGCTTCTGATCTAAGTATTACCTAGGTCCTGGTTGAGCAGAGGAAACCACTGTAAAAACCCACACATTGAAGTCTGCACCTCAGGACTCCAAAGTCTACTCAAACCCAGACACAAGCAGCAGAAACACCCAAGAGAAAAGGACACTGAAAGAGCAGGGGACTCTGCGAGGAAATCAAGAGTTCCATCAAGACCATGGTATGTGTGCTTATAGCAGCATTGAAAAAGCCCTGTTTGGGGAGTAACTAGTGATGTAAAAAGAGAAGACAACATCCAGATAGTACAATGAGCTGCAGAAATAACCAAAAATTACATACCCCAAACAGTTTATCTATGGTGTATGTGCATCTGTGTGTGCAGGTTCACCCATGAGCGTACCTGTGGAGACCAGAGAATGTTGGGTGTCTTCCTCAATTGCTCCCCACCTTAGGTTTGAAAACAGGATCTCTCACTTACCCTCAAGCTCACTATTGTAGCTAGTCTGGTTGGCTAGCACTCTGGGGTCCTCCTTTTGCTACTCCTTGTACTGGAATTAAAGATGTATGCAGACAGGCAGCGTTTTACATGAGCACTGGGGACTTGAACTCGGGTCCTCTTGTTTTCATAACAAGTACTGTTATCTCTTGAGACTTCTCGCCAGCACTAATTTAAACTTTTGTTCATTAACCAACAACTTGCTTCGTCACAGTGATCTTATCAAACACTTCTATTCATAAACCACTTTGAAGAAAACAAGTTTTTCTTAAAGAAAATCTTTGCAGGTACATTGAAAGCAAAGTACTTTCCTCTATTATATAAAGATTTAAAATAATTGAAATGGAGTAATCATCCTCTTTTAATTGGATCCTTAACTGTTTGTATTTGACAATGGTCTTATGTCCATCATATAAAGTGATTTGTAATCATCTGAACATTGTATATTGTAGTTAGCAAATGTTAAATCATTAGCATCTGTGGTGGTTTGAATAAGAATGGCCCCCATAAGCTCATATATTTGAATGATTGGTCATTAGGGAGTTGCCTTATTAGACAAGCATTAGGACGTATGGCCTTGTTGGAGAAAGTTTAGCACCGAGGGTGGGCTTTGGGGTTTCAAATGTTCAAGCCACATCTAATGTCTCTTTCCTGCTGCCTGCAGCTCTGTATGTAAAGCTCTCAGCTACCTCTCCAGCTCCATGTCTGCCTGCATGCTGCCATGCTTCCTGCTAAGATGACAATGGACTAAATCACTGTAAGCCAGTGATAATTAAATGTTTTCTTTTATAAGAGTTGCTGTGATTATGTTGTCTCTTCACAGCAAAGAAACCCTAAGACAGCATCTAAAGCACCTCTTCTATAAGCAGTAATATTTTAATTGATAAGTTAGACTCTGTCAATGGGTATATCAACCACTCTCCAGACAAGCCCTATACCCAGGAGTATTTGACCTATACAAAATGGACTGTGTGGCTTTTCTGTATGTGTGATATTTGGTTTGGTTTGGTTTGGTGTAGTTTGGATTGGTTAGATTTGGTTTGGAAGGTTTCTTGTCCTACTGGTTTTTTGTTTGTTTTGATTTTGTTTGTTTTTGAGAGAAAGCCTGGAGTTATGTGGGTAAAGAGGTAAGGAGAATCTAGGAGGAATTAAGTGAGGATAAATAGAACATTAAAATAAAAAATACATTATATAAAAATTGTTTTTCAATTAACAAAAGATACTCCCTACATGGATGCTGAAGTTCTTAGAATATTCATAGTTAAGATTTTCTACATGGAGAACATTCTCAGTTCATTTTGCTGTTGGTATCTTAGTGTTAAGTACTCCTCCCTGGTTCTAGTTTGTATCTTAGTGTTAAGTACTCCTCCCTGGTTCTAGTTTGTATCTTAGTGTTAAGTACTCCTCCCTGGTTCTAGTTTGTATCTTAGTGTTAAGTACTCCTCCCTGGTTCTAGTTTGTATCTTAGTGTTAAGTACTCCTCCCTGGCTGTTTGTATCTTAGTGTTAAGTACTCCTCCCTGGTTCTAGTTTGTATCTTAGTGTTAAGTACTCCTCCCTGGCTGTTTGTATCTTAGTGTTAAGTACTCCTCCCTGGTTCTAGTTTGTATCTTAGTGTTAAGTACTCCTCCCTGGCTGTTTGTATCTTAGTGTTAAGTACTCCTCCCTGGTTCTACCATCTATTTACATGCCTTGCAGGATCACTTTCTTCAAAAATGTTTTATTAAAAAAATATTTTCCTGAAATAGGGAGGTAGCTCAGCGGGTGAGAGTCCTTGTTCTGCCAACACGAGAACCTGAGTTTGAACTCGAGAACAGTGTTAAAACCAGACACGGCTACGTGTGCCTGTAACCCCAGCAGAAGCAACCAGAGACAGGAGGATCCTACGAGCATGGTGCCCAAAAAGCTTAGCTGAAATAAAGTTTACTGTTCAGTAAGAGACCTTTTCTCAAGGCAATAAAGCAAGAGAAGTAGAAGATGTCTGTATCCTACTCCTGTTCCTAAGTGTACAACCACATATATGCATACATCACACACACACACACACACACACACAGACTTTCGCTATTTCTGACATAAATGAAGAATTTCACTTCTTGTGGATACTACTATATTGTAGTCCCTGTTAGTGCATTCTAATAAAGAACATAAATTTATCAAATTAAAATAGTTTACCCTAGGACTAGGCACATGTCTCAGAATTAAAAGCACATATTGCTTTTCTAGAGGACCTGAGTTCAAGTGCTGGTACCCACGGCAGTCTGCTCATAACCACTTGTCATTTCAGCCCCAAGGAATCTGACACCCTCTTTTGGCCTTTGCCAGCACCTGCATGCAGCCAACACACAATCTCATTGAAATATTCTTCCCATATGTCAAGAGTTTTCTAAATGCAATTACAAAATTACAGAATTACATCACATACAACATATGATCTTTTGTTTAGTTTTTCCAGTTTCTGTTGTGTAAGATAAACCATAGAGCCTCTTGCTTAAGAAAGGGGTTTAAAGACCAGGCACAAACCAACTGACATGTAAATCAGTGAACAGTATGTGAGGCCACAAAGTCAGGCAGACAAATAAAGGCTTGTCCACCAAACCCACTTACAGGGAGATTGTAAATGCCAGTGTTGACTATAATATTTTGCTGGTGTTTTAAAACAGTTCAGGCATCACTAAGTGGATTCAGGGTATTTAACACAAAGCACTAATTGACTAGAAAAAGAGGAGAGGAGGGTCTGAAGGGGAGGGATTTGGGCTGGGCTTGTTCAAAACACATTATATGCATGTATAAAATCATCAAACAATCTGAAAATTTTTTAAAAAATAAGACAACCAAAACAAATTCTAAGCAAGCAAAGACACCATGATAAAAGTATAAGCTGTGATTACAGTGTCCATTCACCACAATGGCCAACACACTCAGAAGAAAACTTTTAGAAAACTGAGGGCCTTAACCTTAGCTAGCGAGTGAGTACGGTGTGAACAGACTTGGGAGTTCATGAATAATTGTTTCCTAATTTTGTCGTGGGTTGTAAGACCAGACACAGCTTGAACTAACCAACACGCATTGCTGAAATATTTTCTATATCCCTCTGAAAGGTGAGCACTAAAGTCCATGTACTTGAAAAGCAAATCCACCAAAGAAAGCAGCTCTCAGAAAAAGCATTTTTTTAATTCAGCATTTGCTTACTAGTTATATAATGGGAAGAAGGTTGAAATTCCTTAATACTTGGATCTACACAAATCCTCCTCTTCCTAAGGGAAAATATAAACGGAAAGCCTTTCCCTTTTGTGCAGAGAAGAAAAGCATCAATCTAGTCTGAGGGAAGCAAATATTGTCCTAGAATTAAAATACATAGCCTTTGGGTCTTGTTAGTGCCTCTGGTCTTAACTCTGTTAGTTCTTTTGCCTTTGAAGATCCTCCAAAAATGGAGGGTATACGCAAGGATCTCAATGGAGGGAGCTCCCCACAGATCCCTACCCACCTGGCAACAGACAGCCATTTTCGTAGGAATTGTCATGCTCCTCCCTACAATTTAGCAAGACTCATCTTGAAATGTGACTGTGTAGAAAAGCAGGAGACACTTGTACTTCATCCACCTCCCTATTCTGCTTCTCCTGGAGACACCGGGCCACAGCCAGCCATCTTGAGTAGCATCTATATTATCTGCACAACTAGGCTATCAGCAGTGTGGTTGTCAACAATGTGCTCAATCCTGCTGAATGTAAATCCTAATGGACAAAACAAATCACTTGGTGAATCCCATTAAGGAAACAGAGCTTCATCTCACTCTAAAAGAAAGCATCAACGGGAGTAGATGGCATATGTTGATCTCATATTCAGAAGTAAATGATCCTACATAGCAATAGCAAAAATAAAGCCTAGTTCAAATAACTTCAGTGAGTGTGCTTTTCTAGATGAAAAGAAGAAAAAGGTCATTTTTATTGGAAGTCTAGAATAAGTAGTGGAGAAAAAAATCCGTGAGCTCTTCACATGTGCTTTCATCCTCATCTTACTGGAAGTCACCTGTGCGAGCTCCAGTCCACATGCTACTTCACTGACAGCAGCTTCCCACTTGAAGGGTATTTTCCTATCACTGATTACATCTCAACACATGTTCTTTCATTGTTTCATCCTAGTATATCCACCAACGAAAATAATACAAGTGCAGCTATAGTACACAAAGGAAAGCCTTGGGAAAACACACACACACACACACACACACACACACACACACATATCCAGCGTTAATTTATGACTTGAAATGCTAAAACATCAAATTCAATTCACTGAGAGAGATTCGTTGCACAGACGGGAGAATCTTCCAGTCATCCAATCCAAATTCTGGTGTTAATTTGAGATACGAAGTCATTCTACCTGAAAGAGGAATATACCTTTTACCAGAAAAACGCAGTGCATTTGTGTGGTTAGCATTTATCTGTGTGGATTACTTGTAAGCCTGCTCTCAGGATCTGCATTTGTCGGACCTGCTTATAGTCAAATGGCATTGCTGAAACACAGTTGCTGTGAACAAGCCATTCTAGGAAAGCTTTCGTTTAACCAAAGAACAGTCATAACAAATGGCTTGAGATGGAGTTCATGTCTTGATGATCCTTAGATGATAACCCCCTCTATTTGCTCACTTGTTCATTTTAAGTAAGATTTAGTTCAAGTGAACAAACACATTTCCTTTGAACTTCAGATATTTGTAATAGAGTCCCATGGGAAAAGATAAATACAGATAGTAACCGTAACATAAAGTAGAAAGCAGAAATTTTGAATTCAACAGTTTTAATGTTGATAATCTGTCTTTGGTTAAATCATACTAGATGTTACTGGTTTCCCCTCAAAACAGCCAATTGTGTCTTATGTTTTCCTTGCTCTTGTTCAATTTCAGAGATTAGTCTAGGCAACATCAAAGTCGAAATGGCTCAGTGAAAGAATTCTCTGATGCTCTAGTGCTATGGTTTGAATTTAGCATGCTCATTGTAAGCAGCGTTCAGCTGCTTAACACCATAATTCTTAAGAAATTTAGCAACTCAAGGAAGCTATCACTACACTGCTTCTCTTATTTCACTTTTGACTTTGATCTTCAGAAAATAAATTACTGCTTATGAACTCAGACTAATAAACTATAAACTTTGATATTAAAAGTTCAAATGACTAAACTACGGGTGTTATTCAGTAATAGAATACATTCATAGCATATGGCTCAGTCTCCACCACTACTAGTGTTTAAAAGGATTTCTTTTACTATTATTTGACCAATATACACAAACAAAGAATATAATTGCATTTCTGTATTAAGAAAAACTCGTAAAACCTTATTGCAAAGGATACCTCACACTTTAGCTACGGCATATAGAGAAATATAGAACTGATCTGGGACTTCGTCCCCACTGGCTAGATTTTAGACTCTGTTCTGCAGGTTGCTGGAAGAGAAAAAACCATCAATATTCTTACCAAGCAATGGAATCTGCATGCTATAATACTGGCCTGCCAGTCAAGATGATTCTACTTCTGCAACAGTAAAAATGAATGCTATAGGGGTAACCAGTCACTTTTGAATTGGATTTGAACTCTGGGAGAAAATCCATAATAGTACTGTAAGACAGGTCAAATGTCCATCACTTGGAATGTAACTGACAGTAGAAGAAACATTCTACCCTTGTTTTACTAAATGAACATGCTGTCAGATTTTGTCTTCGAAGCATTCATGTTTATACACATAGATTAGTGACGCTCCAAACCTTGGTCAGAGAAGCTTTTTCTTTTAATGGGATCCCGTCAGTTCAGAGACTCTGGATACCCTATCAAAGTGTTGAGAATAAGTGAGTGATGTGTGCTCAGCCCTAAATAGAAAGTATATACCACTCCCACACACCCTCAATACTTATGGAATACCACAGAAGAGGGAAGCAGAACACTGTTAGAGCTGGCGGATGGAGACTAATTCTATGGAATGCTATCTCTAAGACATGACATCACTGTTTCACTCATGAACCCACAGTAGCTATGATTACCCTCACAAGACCTGCAAAGATTGAGCCAGTCAACAGTCTCTCAAGGATGAGAGAGGAGCATGAGGCCCCAGGCTCACCTGAGAAGCTACTGAAAGTGAATGGCTTCTGAGGTATAAGGGTTTTCTTCAGAGGTGTGCCATTGATAAGTGGCCCATGATCCAGAACCAGGAGAGAGTAACTTCTGTGATGTTAAATTAACACCATTGTGCTAATTTGTCACAGTAACCATAAGAAGCTAGTGTAGATACGTATGCTATGAAATGTCTTAAAATGCACAAGGACCAATAGTGTACATTTTATAGAGAGCTGCTATAATTTAAATGTCGGCAAGTGAAGAAATTCTTAGATCATTTATACTATGGAATCTTGTAATGGTTTACATATAAACATCTAAAACCATATTCACAATTACTCCAGGTCATTTTTTTCTCAAAAAAAATAAAATAAAATTCTATAGAAAGTGTTGAATATTGCTCTACATAACCCATCTCAATCCCATTCTTTCTTGTTCCTCCCACACTAAATGTTACCTTCAAACACTTGGATATTAATTTCACACACAGCTTTATTAAAGAATATGCAACATTTTGTGTGACTGTATCATTCTATGTATTCACATCTGAAACAAGTTTTCTCCCAACATTACTTCTGAGTATTGTCCACTCTGGCCTTAGTTCACTTATTTCAGTCCTCTGTGATATTTTTTGGTAAAACACAGCAAAACAAAAATCTATAGTGCACTATTATCATTCTCCTATTGAATAATGCTTCTCTCCCCACCAATAACTTGCTATTCATAATAAGAATACAACAAACATTAGGGTGAATGTCTTCTGATGTGCAGGTATACAGAATACAGGCACGGAAGCGAAATGTGTGTATTAGACCACAATGCCTTTAACATTGCTAGATGTTGTCATGCTGTTCTTCAAGGCAACTAATATTGCTTTGAAATTCCCCTCAGAATTAAATTCATAGTAAAATACCATTGCATAAAGATGCTGCATTGGCCTCAGTGAGTTGAGCATCCTCTGAAACTTCTCTGCAATTAAGCTAATATGACCCCTGAGCTATCTTTCTGGTTTTAGTTACAGCATTTTTAAATTATATATAGCAGTATCTGCATTCGTATGGCTAAAGAGCTCTGATTTAAAGATAAAAATTTTATTTGGTATTATAAGAAGCAACCTTTATGAGGCTCTGAAAATGTAAAAGATATTTTCCTTGAATTTACTGGCAATGGGCCTAAAACAGATTACTAATGTCAAAGGCTATGTTGCACAGGGAGGTTGCTCTTCACTTTCAATAGTGATGAATTAAAAGAGCAAGAATAAGACCTGGGGTGTCCTCAGAAGCAGAGTACTTTCATAGTATGTGCAAAGCCAAGGATTCAGTCCCCAGCACAACAAAAATAATATAAGTACTTTGTCAGTATCATGTCTGCAGTAATACTTGTGTAAATCTAATGATCAATAATCATTGTTACTTCTATATTACAGGTGAATAATTTGTCATACATAAAGGTAAATAGTTTACTCAAAATCACACAGAGCAGGAATCCAGAATTGCAGTCCATAAACATTTTTAAAAACCACCAGCTTTCTTTGCTTCCTGGAAGAACCCAATACTTTTCCCTCTGACAATCTTTGATAACAGTTTAGAAATTTTTACTGAGCAAGTAAAATAAATTATAACGTTAAAACTAAATTAAATAATTAATAGTAAACCTTAAATAAGATGAATGATGTAAATAAAGAGAAGCTTTAAAAACAGGAAACCTAGCAAGAGGAGTCATCTCATTCTGTCAGTTTTCCCAGTGGCTGGACACGCACAGGATCTCTCTTAGCTCAGGAAACAAATGAAGTTGTTCATCGTTTTCTCAAGATCATAACAGAAACACACAAGAAGCTGTGATCACTTCATACTCGACTATCCACAAACAAAACTCTAGAAGAGTTATTGAGAATAACTTCAAAGATATTCATAGCTTCTGAGAATGGTCAGAAGCCCAAGAAGCTGCCAAGCCTCTACACTGAAATTGAATTTTTGGAAATAGAAACAAACTTCATTTGTAAAGGGTTCTGTGCATCTCAGACTGGATACCCACATACAGCTCAAGTGGATGAGGACCCCATCTCTATGCTGCCTCACTACCTTGAGTTTTTTCCTAGACATTCTTATGAGTCTGCATGCCTCATTTCTACTAGCTGAATTATTATAGATGGCTGATGAATTATTAGTGCACGCAGATGAATTTTATAAACTCAAAGTGGGGGACATGTTTGCCATTGTTGCTAGGCATCTCTACTACAATTGGTCTCATTTGTTTTTTTAAGTTTTTTAAAGACAGGGTTTCTCTGTGTACCCCTGACTGTCCTGGGACTCTCTTTGTAAACCAGGGTAACCTCAAAGTTCTCCAATTTTTAATTAAAACTCATTGTTGTAACAATTTACCAGAAACTGAGCAGTCCTAAACAACATAAATCTATACTCTATAAACATAACTAAAGCAACTTAAATCTATAAATATATAATCTTGCTGCCATGGAAATGAGAAAGAAGTCTAAGGTAATCCTAACAAGCCAGAATTCAACATGTCAACCAGAGCTCTGTCCTTTCTAGAGGCAGGATAAAGATACTGTGCGTGGTGATTATTCTTGGTTATTAGTTGATTATATCTAGATTAACTAAAACCCAAATATCTACACACACCTGTGAAGGACTGTTTTTTTTTTTTTTAATTAAATCACTTGAAGTGGGAATCCCGCTTCTAATTAGGACCCCTGAAGTGGAAGATTCACCTTTAATCCAGATCTTTTAAGTGGGAACACCCACTTTTCATCTGGGTCACACCTTCTGGTGGCAGCCTATATAAAAGTCATGGACAAAGCTTTGCATCTTTACTCTCACTCTTTCTAGCAAGTCTATTTCTTCACTAGCAGTAGAGTCTACTTCTACATGGCTTCGGTATATATAGAAGGCCAGCTGAGACATCCAACTTTGAAGACTAAATGACTAATGGACCCATGGACATTCATTTGGTAGATAGTCACTATTAGAAGCCATTCTAATAAGTCATCTGTATATGTATGTGTATATGCATGCATATATGTGTGTATATATGCATACATATATATACATGTGTGTATGTACATATGTATATGTGTATATGTTTTATGTGTGTATATATTTATACACACATACACTATATATTATATATATATATATATATATATATATAGCGTTCCTCTAGAGCAATAGCTCTCAACCTTCCTAATGCTTCAACCCTTTAATACAGTTAATACATGGTTTGGTGACTTCCCCAACCATAAAATTATCTTTGTTTCTACTTCTAACTATAATTTTTGCAACTGTTATGAATTGTGTTGTAAATATCTCAACTCATGTATTTTTCCAATGGTCTTAGGCCACCTCCGTGAAAGAGTCATTCAACCCTCAAAGCGGCTATGACCCACAGGCTGAGAACCACTGCTCTAGAGACTCCTGAGTAATACAGATTTTAGTACGAGAAGTGGTTCTAGAGCAACAGAAGTATAAGGATACATTTTTTTAATTACCTGGAATAGACTTTCCAATTTGCTAACTCCTATTGTTACTAAATTCTCTCCAGTAACTGAAGCCTTTCCTGGGAGCTTAGAGAGTACTAAAAGCATATGGTGTAAACTATTTTAAAAATTTAAGAAATCAACTACATGTGATTACCCTAATTCACCAACTGTGAGAGGCAACAGATTTGGTGACTCTGTATATAAAACTTTTGACAATTTGTAGGAAAATAAGGAAAATGATGATGAGCAGTTCCTTCTACATCTCTGGATAAATTGTCAAAAGAAAAGAATGAGTTCCAGGATAACACAGATCAACTTCTAGCTTCTCAGAATATGGTGAAGGACAACAATTAATTTAGGGATAAAACTGACCAGCTCCAGGTGAACAGAAAGAGCTAAAGGTCTCTAAGTGTGCCCTGGAAGGGAATCTGCTCTCCAACAGCCACAGAGCTCAAGTTACAGGAAATCAAACCGAAGCCTTCATTATGAGGTTGGCCAAATTACTGAAAAAGAATTCAAGTTCCAGCTTTTGCAGTGTGTCCTGAGTGAAACTAAGGGCAATGATTGGAAAAGGATGGGGTCCTATTTCTTGGGATGGGGATGTGGGGGAGGACCCTATCGGAGCTAGAGAACTTTGGACCCTCAGATTCTCAAGGATTTATCTCACCTGTTGAATCAGAAAAATGTAACAATGGGTCCACAGTCATGGAATCCACTGGTTTTACCATGTTCCCCACCACACTGCAACAGCTGGCCTGATAGAAAGATGGACTGGCCTTTAGAAGGCATAGTTACAGTGCTAATGAAGCAGCAACCACCTAGGGGCTGAGGCAAGGTTCTTCAGAAGGTGGTATATTCTTTGAATCAGGAGCCAATGTATGGTATGGTGTCTTAGTTAGGGTTACTAACTACTGGGATGAAGCACTGTTACCAGAGCAACTTGGGGAGAAAAGGCTTTATTTGGCCTATCCTTCCGTATTACTTCATTGTCACAGAAGGAAGTCAGGATAGGAACTTGAGTTGGGCAGGGATCTAGAAACAGAAGCAGATACAAAGGCCATGGAGGAGTGCTGCTTATTAGCTTGCTGCTTATGGCTTTCTCAGCCTGCTTTCTTGTAGAACCCAGGACCACAATCCCAGGGATGGCATCACCCACAATAGGCTTCACCCTCCACCAACAATTACTAATTAAGAAAATGCCCTACTGCCAGATCTCATGAAGGCATTTACACAAATGAAGTTCCCTCCTTTCAGAAAATTCTAGCTTGTGTCAAGTTGATATAAAACTAGCCAGTCCAGTAAAGTTTCTCCTAGAGCCAGGATCACAAGTCCAGAAATCAAGGGATGGAAAAGGAAATAGTTCTACTCACTACCACCCCTAGTGATCCACGAGAAAAAATTTTTTTTTACTTCCTGTTCTATGACCTTAAATTCTGCTGGCCTAGAAGTTTTGGGTCCAGAGTGGGGAGTGCTCCCACCAGGAGCCATAACAAATCTTCCATTGAATTAAAGTCTTGGACTTCCCCCTGGCCACTTTGGACTTCTGAAGGCCATAAATCGACAGGCTAAGAAAGAATAACAGTGTTAAGAGGGGTGATTGATCCAAATTATTATGGCAAATTAGATTGCTTCTCCACAAAGAAGAAAGATTATGTCTAGAGTGCAGGGATCCTTTAGGGTGTCTCTTGATGCTCCTATGTCCTGTTATTAAAGTTAATGGGAAACTACAACAATATAACCCAGGCAGGATGACAAAGGGCACAGATCCTCGAGCAATGAAGGTATGGGTCACTCCTCCAGGGAAAGATCCAAGCCCTGATGAGGTGCTTGCAGAGAGTGGAAGAAACACTGTATGGGTCGTAGACAAAGTTAATTATAAATACCAGCTAAGATCATGTGACCAGATAAAGCAGAAACAAGGATTATAATTGACATATGTGTTTCTGTCATATCTAAGAATATGTTTGTACAGATATTTGTGTTTCTTTTCTCAATTTCTTTATCCTATAATATGTTTCTGTTTCTATAACCTTAAGTTCTGCTAACCTACAAGTTTTGGCTCCACAGTAAGAATGATCCTGCCAGGAGCCACAACAAACTTTCCATTGAATTTAGAGTCTCAGACTTCCCCTTGGTCACTAAGGACTTCTGATGACCTTAATTTATCATATCCGTTTTCATAGTTAACTTTGAGGTACTCAAAGGATGTCCCTCAAGGAACATTGCCACCTATTCTAAATTTATGATGTATTTATGGTTGTTCTATCATGATAGGAGTGACTATGACCTGGCTAAATATATAATGCATTTGTGATTATACTTAGGATGGTTACATCAATGTTAGGAGTCATTATAACCTGGTTATTGTTTTCATTTGGAAATTAAGCATGACATTAGGTGTTGTGGTGACCTTCCCTTACATTGTATAAACATGTGTCCCTATATTTTCAATTGTTGATTACTATAGAGGCAGAGAGCTACATGCTGGCAAGATTTTGGTATTATTTCTATGGGCTATACTGGATTTTTTATTTGTAAATGTGGGTCCTTGTACACCTGCCCAAGAAATGAAAGTCAGACAGCCCTTAATGCCTAAAGGCAACCTATGAGATGGGTGGGGAATTGTTTTGCTGCTGATTGGCTCTAACTGGAATATGCCTTTGTTGTACTAGGAAGCATTCATGAACCCCAAAAGACCATCAAGGAACCGATTCTGACACAATTGCTCTAGGGTCTTTTTTGTTTTCTTTTTTTTTTTCGAGCTCGAGTTTGGGCCACACCACCATCTATGACACAGCAGAACAGGAGGGGGCAGCCATGAGTCTAATATCAGGCAAGCATTTATAGAGGCAAGAAAGGGGTATCTAGCCTGGCACATATCTACTTTGGGGCCATTATGGCCTTTAACATAATTGACTGGCGCTAGGAACTAAACCCTAAACTTAACTTCTATTTTCCTCCTCATTGGTGCTTGTTAGGAAGTGAAGGGTCAGGAGTAGGTTTGTAACCTGGAGGTGCAGATTTGTTGGGGAGTAACCTGGAAACTGGTGCTAGGTGCTGACTTGTAACCTGTTGAAGAGATATTTAAATCGGCGTTTTCTTGGGCCAACTATCTAAGCTGCCTAGCTCAGCCACCATGTTCCACGGCCGAAGGCCACGTGTGCAGTTAGAAACGGCTAGCCAGAAACACCAACCCTGCCACCCACGAGACACCAGTGTGGGAGATAACTCTGCCAATCTTCCATGCTATCTCTACAAGACTGGGCAGTGCCCAGACAATCCTGCCATCCACATGGGCCCAGTAAGAAAATGAGACTCTAATGCTTAAGTATTAATCAAAGGCTTTATATGTTTGGTAAATGCTCAATAACAATATGCTCATACAATTAGAGGTGTTTCCCAATTAGCTAACCTAAATATAAGTTGTTACCCAGGACTGCTCTCCATACCTGCGTGGCTCTTCATCCTCCTACGTCTCTGCTCTTCCTAGCTCCTCTTCTTCCTTTTCCTCTTCCTCTCCTTACTCCTCCCACCTTAGCTCCTCCTACGGTAACCTGGAAACTGGTGCTAGACACCAGCTTCTTAGTAGACTGAGTTCAACCATAAGTAAGGTTCTCTAAGATGGAGTCTGAACCCAAAAGATCTGGTCTCTCATCTTTTTGTGTAATAAAGAGCTGATGACCCAAAGCTGAAGCAGGAAGTATGGGAGCAGGACTTCCGGGCAGAGAAAGTCACAGGCAGATGTGACAGACTCAGGAGTCTCAGAAGGCAGGCAGGAGGAAGATGGATGGAGCTGGAAGCAGCCAGTGAGAACCACGTGGGGAGACAGAATGGCAGGTATCAGGTTAAGTTAGTAGCTAGCAGACTGCCCCAGCAAAAAGCCAACAACTTTAAACTGTGTAGAATCATCCAGGTCTTAATTAAACCTTGGGAGGGTTAACAAAAGTCCCCCAATAATAAGGGAATGTGATTGTGTGTCAGTGACAAGGGGTGGACTTGTGGCAGCTATAATTTGTCAACTTTACTACATCTAGAATTAGCTAAACCCAAATGGCCAGGCACACCTGTGAGGGAGGTTTTTCTTAATTAAATCACTGGAAATAGAAAGATCCACGTCTAATCAGGATCTTTGAGGTGGGATGATATACATTTGATCCAGATCTTTTGAAAGCCCCCTTTATTCTGGGCCACTCCTTCTGATAGCAACCAGTAGAACATGGAAGAAGGAAGCTTCTCTCTTTGCCTGCTTTCTCTCACTCTTGCTAGCAAGTCCATTCGTTCACTGGCAGTAGAACCTACGTCTTCATGACTTCACTGTATACTGAAGACCAGTTTAGACATCCAGCCTCAAGAACTGAACAACTATTGAATTCATGATAGACTTCACTGATAGACTGTAACTGTTGGAACTCATTCTAACAAATCTCCTTTATATAGAGAGAGAATCCTGACTACCACATTGTCTTTTCCAACTTGTAGAAACTCTAGATTCAGTTTCTAATCTTCTGTTCCATGGCATCTTCAAAACACCTATGGCTACTGAAGTCATTCAAACTCAAGCCTAGATCAGCCCATATCTCTTGTCCCTCGTACACATTTAATGTCCCTGTGATTACATAGGTCTCGTGGGTAGTGGTTTCACAACATTAATTGTCTTTTGTCATATATACTGTATCATCATAGTCACAATTCCTGGAGATTGGGGCATGGGCAAACGAAAGAAGCTATTGTACCATACAGATACTATTTAACTTCATTGAATAAATGTACTAAATGTAGGGCAATATCACCCCAAATAAAATCAAATGTTAGATGAATAATTTTGTTCATTGAGCACCACTTTTAAAAAAAAAATAAGTTTTTCCTCATGAATGTTCTTCCATAGCCACAAAATATAAGAAGCTATAAAAGTGTGTAAGGAACATATAATTCTGCTGTTTTCTGATTTCATCAGGCAAAATATCAATCCTCTTGAAAAATTAGTCTAGATAAGTTGGTCCTTCTAACATTTTGCTTTCTGTTTTACCATGTTTAAAAATGTTTTACCATGTTTACGAATTTGTTTAGAAGCCAATTGTTAGATGGACAATTTTTTTTGTTCTGTAGTTTTTTCCTTTGTTCTGAGAATGCAAATATATTTAAACAAAAAAAAATCACACACATAGATTTTATAAAATATTTTTACTTTCCCTTACTACTAACAATATTTTAAATCTCTTTAAAAGGCTAAATAAATGCATTTATATTAAAATTGCAAAATTTTCTTTCTCATTACTCCAAGTGAAAGACTGTAATTTCATATCTTGCCAAGTTAATATAATTTTCATCAACTGAAGTACACAGTTCAATCTCAAAGCCTTGAAAATAAATGAAACGATAAAGAAATGAACAGGCAGATCAATCCATTTGATCCTGGAAATTCATCAGAATGTCTAATTCTGTCCTTTGACATTAGCCTTTATTGACTTGGTCATCTGGATAAATGAGTTCCTACTCTCACACCTTCAATTTCATGCTTCACTATTTCTATAACTAAATTTCTTTAATATTAAGCATATCCTTAGTATTTGCACCAGTGGGGAGAAAATCCATTTTATAACAATCTTAACCTTAAAATTATTCTTTTATAAAATCTTCAGAAAGACATTTAAAAAAATCTATTTCTACCGACCTGTTCAAATATGTCTGTAATAATACTATATTTATCAAGAGCTCAAAACTGGGGTAAATGTTTTTCTCTAGTAAAAATGTTTACCCTTTGTTTCCATATGAAATATTCTTTCTAGTTTAGGAGATTTATTGCTACAAATACATCTATAAATTTAGGTCAATAATGTGGGTTTGAATAAACATGAATGCAAAAATATTTCAACCAAATTCTTCTTTCATTATATGCCTAGTATGACAAAGGATTTCAAAATATAAAGTTTTATAGGTTTTATGATATTACAACTCATTTTATAATATCTTGAAAAATTAATATCATTTCTAAGGCTTTTATCTCAATACTGCAAAGATTAATGACTGTTTACAAAGACTGCCTTGTAAAACTAAAACATGTTCCATTAGATTAACAGCTATTGTGTTAATAGTACCATTATCCTTTCTTTTAATATGAAGGATAATAAAATATAGATTTAGGAATATTATAGTATAGCTGAGAAAGTTAGCCACTCTGTCTTGGAAGAAATCATAAAGACTTCAACTGCATCAGACAATAAAACTTTCAACATATTTTATAGTGTACTTCTCTAGGAGTGCCTACTGGGAAGTCACTTCTCATAAAGAATTATCTTTCATGGAATATTCATAAGGTATAAGACTCACAGCATTTTCTCTACATGTAGGTATATTCCATGACTGTAGTTGAGGGCTCTTTACAAAATATATACAATATTTCCTAATTCAACCAATGTATATATTGTTTTTAATTCTCTTGCCTTTCCCTAACTGTTCACTCATGAACCCAACACCAGAATTCTTTTTTCCATATGAAATCTGCCAGTTGAATTTTAAAAGACACATATCCTTCTGCTATATTCTAACCTGGGCCAATAAATGACTTGAACGTTCATTACAGTTTATGTGCCCTAATCACCATAGCGACAGTCAACGGAGTGATGAGAGGGGTTCTGAAGAAGAGCAGACCTTAGTAGAGAGCTGCTTTGTATTTAGCTACTTATACCATAACTGCAGGAGGACAGCAACATACTGCTTCAAGTTTGTGTTCCTTGCTACAGAAGTCAATGCTAAAGTATAAAGTGCTGCCTTGTTCCTAACAGGGATAGGATGAGAAATATTTAGGTTAGTGAGTGTTGGCAAAAATATTATACTTAAAAGTTAAGAATGATTGATTATCTTCATCTTCTAGTTTGCTCAATATAATTAAATATAGATATGCACTCATTTGTCCACAATGAATTTATTTCATCAAATATTTGAGTGGAAATTATTCTTGAGAGACTGTGTCGGTTCCTTGGAGGATACAAGGCGAAGGAAACAACCATGGTCTTAGGTACAGGAAGTGAAGCCATTGCTGCATTCTGGAGACATGACAGAATTTGTGTTATGATGATAAATGAATGGAAATAGAGGAAACACACAGCCAAACACTTAAGGCAGAAACTGGCAAGTGATAAAAGACAAAGCAAAAAAAAAATAATAATAATACATTTAAGAAGTTGGAGACAGAAATCTGCAATGTCGTTTCATAAAGTACTAAGAAATAAATGCTTAAAATAATGGTATTTACCTAATATTGAAATGAGAGTGAAAAAGCCATTCAACACAGGGGGAAAAGTGTGTGTCAATCATGTTTTGCATAGGAGCAGGGAGACAATCCTGTGTAGGTGCCTTGGGGGATAAAAGGCAAAGAAAACAACCATGTTCTTAGGTACAGGTAATGAAACCATTATTGCACTGTGGAGATAATAATAGAGGGATAGGAGCTTACTTCATGCAGAATAAGTAGCCTAACCCTGTTCTGCAGATGCCTCTCTACTACATCCTTTGAAATGGCTAAGGAGGAAGGCTTTCTAGGACAAGGCAACACAGGCAAATACACCTTCTGCTGGAGACTAAGAGTTGCCATGTAGAGATGGTGCCAAGCTCCCAGGAAGTAGATTTTCAGAGCCAAGCCTATGTCACATCTTAACTAAACTGACAAAAAAAAAACAAAAAACAAACCTATAAGAGTTCCCAGTTTCCAGTATGACAGTTAGCAAGAACAGACTCGTGGACAGAGAACCAAAGACAACAGGTACACATCAGGTGACAATTTATTTCATTTATGGAAAACCTAGCTTCATCTAATGCATACACATGTAGCTGATAAGTGGTTTTGAAGGATGACAATGTGTGCTTTATTGAAATCTGAGGGAAAACGCCTACACAAAAGCAGCAGCCAACCCAACTTGAAGAAAACAGATAAAGACCTCACAGGAGAACCTTGTTTTCTTCTTTTCCAGCTCCCCTTACTGGTCAGAGTCTTATTCTTTTCCAAGCTAAAAATGTCCTCCTCAATAGTTCCTTTCTTCTGAGCTGCTGGTCAGATGTCTCAAACTCTCCACCTGCAGGTAGCAATGTGAAAGGATCCAGACAGACTTCAGCCACATCTTATGTGTGAAAGAAAATCACAATCTCTTTTCTGATTCCACTTTTAAGTCAAGGGCTTGCCCAGTGTCTCTCAAAACCAGCCTCTAATTGTACCTTTCTTTTTCCTTTGTTCTGTGCCCTAAACTACTGCATCTCTCTCTACCTTGGTTTAGGTATTTAAGGTAAAAAAATTCCTACCATTTTTTTTTCAATCCCTAAAGTCCAGCCATTACCATCCCATCATAGTAAAAGACTATTCTCTGTCTTTCTGAATCTGGCCATGTGTTTTTTTCTGTACACCACATAGTGAGTATCAGTGGGCCCCCTTTACAGCATTCTTCTCAACCTGTGCTCTTGGAAAGTATTCCCCAACTATTTATATCAAGAACAACCCATCCCCTACTTAGTCTGTATGCTTTTTTAATAAGCTAGGCAAGTGACTTGGGAGCCATCCTATCTGACAGTCCTATCTGAAGCTCAGAACTTTCACTGATTATAGAAAATGGATCCATTTTACCCTAGGTATGGCATGGAAAGTATAAATCTTTCCTTACTACCGACACCTGTTATGTTACTGGGATGAGAAACATTCTGAAGAAGCTGCTAAGAAGTAAAATGAATGGGAGGTGGGCCAGGATAGAGCAATCCTTAGTGGATTACGTCTGAGGCAACTCTACTATTAGAGTTTTAAATGTTTTTAAATCATTTGTGATGAGTTTTGGCTTTTTATTCCCCATTGGCTTTGTGTCCTCAAATATCCACGATAGAAATCTTGTCCTCAGATCTCAGCCTCTAATTCTTTCAGTTTGCTCATGTATATGACCCTATCCTGCTGATCTTCAGTTCACATCATGGTGTTGAGCATATTTTCTGCTTTCCTGACCTCCATCACTGAATGTCTTCAGACAAGATTTTATGCACAAATGGAACAATTTACATATAGGATTTACACTCTCTTGACTGCCTACCAGGGATACCCAAGCTTTTGACATTACAAAGTCACTTAGTCATCTTCAAGGATGACTTTAGATCAACAGTTCTCAGCCTGTGAGTTGTGACCCATTCGGTGTTTAATGACCCTTTCACAGGGGTTGCCTAAGACCAACTGTGTATATAAGATATTTTCATTATGGTTCATAATTGTAGGAAAATTACAGTTACAAAGTAACAATGAAATAATAATATTATGATTGGGGTCATTGCAACATGAGGAAGTGTATTAAGGGGTCGCAGCATTAGGAAAGCTGAGCACTATTCCCCTAGAGAATCTCACAATCAGGTTTTTTAAATAGCAAAATTTTAATCTCATGTTTTAAATAAGTTTACCATTTTGTGCTTGGTCATATGGTTAGCTATCATTGCTAACAAGGACTACAAATTACAAGTGGGACACAAGGGCAGGCTCTTAGACAAATGTGCTGACTGGCTAATGGGTTGAACAGCCGTCTTACCTTTAGTGTGGCCCCTTCCCAAGGATTTTTATTTTTTCAGTTGTTTTTCTATAGTATGAATCTGTCTATCCCAGTCTCACTAAAACCTTTAGTAAATCCTATTTTGCATGAGCTGCGTCTCAGACATGACATGATGTATGTTTGGTTCCTAATGCTATTGTTCTTGAAAGAATATCATCTTACAGTGAAAATAAATGCGAGCAAATCCTTCATGAACCAAATCCAGGGTTGGGACCAATCTTAAAATGTTAGCCCTGTGGTTTGCGGTGCAACTCAAAGGTAGACTGTAATAGTTAGCATGTGTAAAAGTCTGAATTCAACTCCCAGTAACAACAACAGTAACAAAAAGTTGCCACCCCCAAATATGTTCTAAAATAATGTGCTTCTAATAAATAACCGTATTCCATCATCAATCCCATTTCCAAGAGGTAGGCATGGTCCCTTCAACTGCATAATTTCATAACATTTCTATATAATTCTACCTGTTACATTTTAATGGGACAGACACAAAGTAAAAATGATGCAAAGAATAGTCGTGATGGTGAAAAGTTAAAGAACATTATCAGGAGAAACACAGGGTTTCTTTACAAAGAGAGGATGTATGTTGAGAACAATATTTATGCACTTGAAGGATTGTCATGTGGATGAACAAACGTGACAGTTCTCTTCTGCTCCAGATGGCATACAGAGATTAAGTTTTATATGAAGTTATATCTTAGCTCAATATAAGACAGTGCATTAAAATAATGTTTCTGTCCAGCTATAAAAGGGGCTATGTAAAAGTAAAGTTTTGTAAAGTATTGATCAAGTTAGCCAAGTTTGTGCTTCAGCAACAAAAAGAAAAAATACCCAATCTTAATACTTCATCAAACAAAGTTTCTTATTTACACCATCTGTCCAACACATGTCACCTACACACACACACCACACACACACACACACACACCACACATACACACACACACACACTCATGGTAGTACTCCGAGACCCAAGATGACAGAGATTGTACCATCATATAATTAATATTGCTATTCATGACAGGGAAACATAATTTAGATCAAAATAAATTCAAGTGCTTCTCCCTGAATGTATTCCTATCTTTTCTACTTAAATTTCATTAGCCAAGGAATCCAAGGGCATGTTTAATGTTAAGGAGATGGGCCGCATCATAACCAAGTACCTGGAAGGAGAAAGATGACAGAATTCTCAGTGACTACTTGTAACATTTACATATCTCTGTAGGATTTAAGCCAAGTTGAAATATCACTAGATATTTTGTAGAAAAGATTAAAATTTTTTTTGCTCCCTTTAAATTCTAGGATTATAGAATTCTAACTTATAGTTCTTTTAAGATGGAGGATGTTGCAATTCAAGTCGAATAAATAACTCTGGAGTGTTGAAACGCTTCATAGGAAAATCACTATGCTCAATATTTGAAAGTACTGAGCTGAGCTTACAAGGATCTTGGCTTGCAGGAGCAAAATATTGACAGGTCAACAGCTCTAACTCTGTTTGATAAGCCTGCCATGCTCCATCTTTTTCAAATATTTACGTTTGGCTTCTGCATAAGAGTTGTTGATTTTCAGTAGAGGCTGTGATGAATGACAGTTGATAACTGTTCTCTGTGTTGCATAGAATTTACTTGCAAGGTTTTGAGCTGTTTTTCCATCTTCCACAGTAAACGTGTAAGCTAAGTTAAACAGGTGGCTTTAAATGCTGTCAGCTGTATTCTAGTGGCCTGATTGTGTCTTTCACTATGTAAAAGCCACTTCTTATAGGTTATGCTATTTATATTAGTCTTCTGATTCATATTACTGCAGATATTGCTTAAATTGAGAGCAATTACACAGCTCATTTTTGCTCATTTTTAAACCTGCTGTGTCCTCAATAGTTTTTTTCTAAATTATGGATCAAGTAAGGACAGCTAACCATTTTTCTCATGGTAGAGCTGTGTAGGTACCCTGGAAGTTACCTTAGAGATGACCTAATTCACCCCTCTATCTTACATGTAAATACAATAATGCTGGACATCTATTGATAGTGTGTTATGTTCTTGGCACACAGCTAATGGTAGTATCTCAATCTCTCTAGCTCAGTAAGTAAGCATTGTCATCATTATCATCTCAACAAAGATACACAGTGAGTGTGAGTCTCCATGGAGACTAAGACAGCTGCTGTCATGTGGACGTCCAAAATGACTTCCTTTCTCCTGGTTTCAAATATCAACTCCAGTTATAACTGTCACCTACACGTGGAGAAAACAGTGAGCCAATAGGGATTCCCAACAGGAAAAAATATATATATTTTATGGGTTCTAAAAACCTCTGAAAAAATCCATTGGCAAATCCTCTTGTTGGCAAGGGTATGGATAAATAGGCACATACCTTTAAGCCACATAACATAGTGGGAGAGCCAAAATTCAGGGAGTTAGCAGTGAGATTTTGTCTCCTAGTAATGTCAGAAGCCTCAACCATACACAGAGAACTACAGGTAATTAAAGAATGCCAAGAGCAGCAGAGATAGTCCTCTCCATTGAAAACCACACCCACTGGTTATTCAATCATATGGTCAACCCTGAAAAAATACATATGAGTAACATTCTACATACTGATCAGATTATATTATGAAGATATAGATATCTTTATATCAATTATGATGCTTATCTGTCAGATACAAATATAGTTAGAGTGTGTGTGTGTGTGTGTGTGAGAGAGAGAGTGAGTGAGAAGAGAGAGAGAGAGAAGAGAGAGAGACAGAGAGAGAGAGAGAGGCCTGCAATAACAATTAATGAAAAAAGAAATCACAAATGTGAAAGAGAGAGGAGGGGTGTATGAGAGGGTTTGGAGGAAGGAACGGGAGAGGAGAAATGTAATTAAACTATAATCTCAAAAGTTAGAAAACTGTAACATTTTGAGATACTGAACTAAGATCCGGGGTTTTGGAACTGCTTCAGTTTACCATAGTTTTTATATATTAAGTGAAGGGAAATGGCAAGATATTAATATAGTCTAAGAGAAAAATTATATAGTATAATTTATTCATGGAATAAAATGTAAAGCCTCCAGAAGCCCTGAAACGCTACCTAATCCAGAAAACAAAAACAAATACTGAACCTATTAAACAGTGAGGTCTGAAAACCTACAATCATTTATTGAGAAGATTCTGGAATCATTTCTAGGCTCTTTTCTATAGCACTTTCTTGGGATTTTTATATCAATTATGCTTATCTGTCAGTGAAGGATTTATGAAAGATTTATATGCTCTTCAATTTTGTTAATATTTTAGATATTGTTTAATTTTTCACTTCAATCAAATTATATTTTATAATATCAACAAGGAGATTTAACTCACTTGTTTATCTTTTTTCATAAACTGAAATCAATAAAATTGGGAAAAAGCAACCTTGTTCGATCCCATCCCTGAACCTGAAAACCTTTCTGTGGGGTTTATTTATCAAACTGTTACACACTGGGCTGGAGAGATGAAAGCATGAAGATCTGAGTTCAAATCCTTAGAACTCCCCATCCAGGGACTATAACTGTGCCAGTTGTTCATGGCTATAACCCAATGTAGGGAATAGAAACCAGAGATTGCTGGGGTTTGTTGGCAGGCAGCCTAACACCAGGCTCAGTTAAAGACCTCTGATCTCTTGGAGTGCATACACACTACACACACACACACACACACCACACACGTGTGCGTATGCACACTTGTCATACATGCCAAGAGGTAAAGACACTTCTTCTCTGCCAATATCTGCTCTTACAGAGTGTTTCTGTCAACACACCTGACACAGACTGTGGTCCAGTTCTCTGGTACCCAATCCCCCAAAGTCCAGCCTCTGTCCTGAGAGAAACCTGTGTCTGGCTCTGCAGCAATTCTACATTAAAGGCAAGCATCATGATAGGGTCTTTCTCCAGCCAACCACCACCAGCGCATCTACAGGTGTGAGGTGTTGGAAACTGCACCTCAGCCTAGTGCTCTGATAGCAAATGGGCAGGGGGATGCCGTATGACATGTACTTCAAATGACAGCTGTGCGCTCTAATTCTCTAGCAGAAATGAAGGAGACAAGGCTATGGTAAGTATGACTAAGGTATGGACACATTGTGGGGTAAAGGTTTCAGCAGGCTGTGCTGGAGATATAACCTTTATTCCTCTCACAAGTTCTCTGGGAAAATGTGTGCAGCTCAAAACAATGAATCTACAATGATCCTTAGGAGCATAACTCATCTGGAAACTGGAGGCTGCGTTCACAAGCGTCTCCTGCCTGTCAGGCCCAATAGATCAGAGCAGGGAACAGCACTGATATACAGCCTTGGCCCTGTTGCCAAACCATTTCCTCATTCATAATCCTCATCCTTAAATTGAGAGCTATAATATGTCTGCCCCAGATACAAGGTTGTTTCTAATGAGCATGGCCATTTCTGAATGAGTGCCTTTCAAAATCCACAGTACCAGTTCATTTGCTCCACCATATTATGCATTATGAATTGATAGTATTGAATGTAGGAACTGGTTATAGGAATATGGTTTCTGCGATTAAGTCAAGTACCCCAAAAGAAGCATTATAAGCTCCGTCTTTACTCCATTTCCTTGCTTATCTTGACCTATATATTATTTTTAGAATATTGGCATTACCCAAAATCTTTCTAAATTTGAGTGTTAATTGAACATATTATAATGCACATGTTATCTGTACATTTTAGAATGCCTCAAAGCTGTTCTTAAGACATCAAGAAGTGATTTCTGCAACACGGGGTGCAATCACAGGGTGGTGCCAGAGTTTAAATGTCCAAAAAATTAAACAACAAAACAAAAAATAAATACAAAGGTGGAAGGATACAGCGAGTCTCTTTAATACTCTCCTAGTGTATTATTTTAAAATCCACTCACAGATAGACAGATCTATAAGTGATAGATAAAGAGAGAGAAAGAGAAATACATGGTGATACACATATATACTTTGTTTCTCAAACACTCTTAAACATAGTTTTACCTTTATGTTGGTTCTTTAAAGAATGACTTGGATTAAATCATTGACAAATACCCATTCATATTTGCACAAGATTCACATTTCCAATTTTCTTAAAATTATGTTTTGCCGTATATTTTGATGAAAGCGGAGAGAAAAAAAAAAAAAAACAAAGAGCCTTATGAGTCCCAGGACAAACAATACTGACTATTTATAATTCCCTTCTGTTTTGGCCTGATAGCGACTGAGCTTGTATCACAGCAGAGTACAGCAGGCATCTCACTCCTAAGCGTGACCCTATCAGCACGGACTCATTTACTTTTATGTTAAAACATGTGCATTTTGTATTCTCTATGCCTTCAAACAGTGCCTGCCACATACAATAAAACCTGAGTAAAATAAGCAGGTATTTGTCCCTTGAACACTTACCTAAAGGCAGCCATTGTTTTTCCAGTGTTTGCAAGTGAGAACAATGAAGGATATAAAAGATACCTGGCTTGCCTATGGCCATGATGAGAAAGGGGTACAGCATGACAGACTCAAATTCAAGGGTGTTGGTCCCACTCTCCGCTCTCTACACTGTGCCCAACCGACACACAAGCCCCAAATGCACCTTAACATTCCCACTTTCAGTAAAACATAAAGCAGAAACCTCTTGTTTGGAAGTAAATCAAAATTGAAACGAAACAATAGCTAGGTGTCCCTGTAGCTAAACTGGTTAAAACAGGAAATCCTGGGTTTAATTCCCAGTTGGACCTTCTGTCCTAAGCAACTAACTGAGGTTCCAGTTCCCTCCCGTGTAACATTCCACATTCCGTCCCTTTTCTTCTCAATAAATGTTGCTTCCTTTAAAACAAAAGAAAAGAACAAAAGGAAAACAACAAACCAGTTCAGTACTGCATTATCACAGCCTCTTTGGCTTCTAGCAGACTTGAGTGCAGGAGGCAGCAAGCCTCCACCTTTCTCTCTGTCTTATTCTTGCCTTTACTCAGACTTAATCCAATATTGCAACAGTTTTCAAGCTGAAGTATAGGCACAAAGCCTTTCCAATGTGCCCAAAGGCTTAAGGAGAGACAGAGTTAGCATTTCCAGATCATTCCTGAAGCTGCTCAACCTGTAAACTCTGGGAGCGACAGTGTTCAAGTGCCCTCCAGCATTACACACACATACACACAGAGAGAGACACATACACACACACACACACACACACACACACAAAGGCATACCCTCCCCCATGCTAAAATTTGGAGAATTATTCCAGGATGTCAAGGAGAGGGACACATCTAGAATGTCACTTTTCTGAAGAAGATGCTTAGACATGAAACCAAAGCAACTTCAGGAAGAAATGTTTGAGAGGAACTTGCTTCAACCACGGTACAAACACAAGGCTTCTTGTGTGGACCGCCTATTTACCAACTAACACCAGTCACTCAGTCACCTGTCCATCAATTAATCTCTCTTAGAACACAGGTGTGGTTCCCCGGTTCTGGAGGGTGTCCCACGATGATCTCCCGGCTGAGGACAGAGTGAGAGCAGGGAGGGTCCTCTACCCACGTCTCCGCTGTCTGTTGGTCTTCAGCCCAGCCTGGTGTGAGAGGTCTGGGGCAAAAGGGTGCGAGTGCAAGCAGGGAGGAGAGATTGCCTGCCTCCGCTGCTGCCTCTGCTCGAGTTTCCGCTGTCACAGCTCGGTCACTCCCGGTGCCCGGGCTGGGCCGATACTAGCAGGCAAGGAAGCAGCTTGGTGCCCCAGGAAGGTTCCGGGAGAGCGGATCTCTCCTCAAGTGTTACAGCTCTTGAGACAAAACTCCCGGACACCAAGATAATTCTCGAACACACCTCTACTTCTCCCGAATAGAGCCTTTATATACAGTTTCAGGGTGGGTTAGGGTCTGACAGCAGATAACGCTTATTGGCTTGGTCGGAGAGCTTGGAGATACCTCATCTGCATGTGGGTTAGGGTCTGGCAGATAATGCCTATTGGCTTGGTCGGAGAGCTTAGAGATACCTCATCTACATGTGGGAGGGCCTGAGGCACTGTTCCTTGTGACTGATAGTCATAGACCTCTCTTTGGGAGAGGCTGTGGAGGGCCGAAGCTGAATGAAAAGAACCAGGGCCTGGGGGCAGCGCCGAACACCTGCCGTCCTGGTAAAGGTCTGGGGTTCAAGGCTTGCTCAACCAGGCACCCAGCTGCTTCCCACAGCCCACCGCCCCACACACAGGGGTAAGGCAGATGTATGCATTTTAAAATAAAATCAGATATTTTTTGGTGGAAAGTAACCATGATTTGTCTAATTAATTTCACAATGAGGCCTGATCATCTGAAGGACAAGATTTATAAATTGAGCTAAGTCTATACCCCAAGACTTGGATAAAACTACATTTAGCTTATGTATATTATATAAGATAAGCAGTGAGACATGCTGAAAATATTTTTTTATGTTAACGTTTTTATTTCAAGTTCAAAATATATGAGCAGACTGCAGATTTTTTAAAGACAGTTTTTGATGAGAACAAAGACAAGTGCGTGGCCCATAGCACAGCCCCCTCTCCAGCCTTGTCTCTTGCACAGTCACCTCTCCAGCCTTGTCTCTTGCATAGTCATCACCTCTCCAGGATTCCCAGCTACCTTCTTCCATTGCATTCTGCTCACACCCAGCCAGGAAATGCCCACTATGTCTGCTCTCTCCTCACTTTGGCTTAGATCTTGGGCACTTATGAAAGAAAGAGAAGAAAAGAACGTTTGGTACCATGGTTTCCTGGCATTCAACTTGGACTGGGGTGCCTGATGCTGTTTTCTTCCCTCCTCCTCCTTCTTCAGCTTTCTTGTTTTCCACAGTGGCCATTTCTCACATTTGTCAAGCCTCCTACACCTCCTCTTACCAACAACCTACAGCGTCTTCATCCAGGCCACATTTATCTTGCCTAAATTCAGTCCCTTCTATGATACAAGTGCTCTTGATACCCTACGCCTCTTTCCCCAAGAGGTCTTTTTTTTCTTTCCAATCCCACCTCCATTCCTCTATGCCTCCTACTCCATCTTCAAGCTCTTGTTCCCATCTGCAATTGAAAATACTTTGGTTTCACACTTTGAAATGAAAAGCTATACCATGAGCATATGTGCCTTCCTGCTGATTGCTTACCTGCCTGTAGCCATCTCCATGTTCTCCTCACCTGACCCTCCAACTTAACAAACCAGTGTGCTCACCTGAGCCTTGATCTCCTCCTTTTTATCAGTGTGGTTGCTGCTCTCACCACACAAAGGTGCTGCCTGAAAGACAGAGCATTCTCTTTATAAAGTAATTTTTTTTTCAGGGCTGGAAAGATGATTCAGAAGTTGAGAGTATTTGCTTCTAGTACAGAAGATAAGTTTGGTACCCAACATCCACATCATATGGCTCACAAACACCTCTAACTCCACTCCAGAAAATCCTACCTCCTCATCTGACCTCCATGGGCACCTGCATGCACACACACGCACACACACACACACACAGGAGAGAGAGAGGGAGGAGAGGAAGGAAGAGGGAGACAGAGAAAAACAGAGAGACAGAAGAGAAATAGATAAATATTACAAAGAATGCCTTCCCTAAGTTTCCTTGCACAATCTCTACCCCCTCCCCGTCATTATATCTAAATGTAGGACATATGTCACATTCACAGTCTTGATAGACTTCTTATCTCATCAGCCCACTCTGTCTCCCTCAATTCCTCTTCCTGTTTATTTGTTTAAAAAGTACCATCTGTCTCCAAAGATCATGTTGTAAGAACTGTCAGTATATACTCTAGGCAACTGGATCAATCTCCATTATTTTTGTTTCTACCCTTAGGCTGATAACATGGAAATATGCATATTTCATTCAGATCATGTTTGCAAGCTTCTGACTTACACATTTGACTGTCTCCTGGAGAACTTATTCTGATTAGCCCACGGGCATCTAAGGTTTAACACACCTAAAGCTACGCTTACATGTGTACACATCTCAAGGCACTATACATCACTGATTTAGACTGAGCTTACTGTTACCCTGAACTTCCCTCTAGTCTTGAATCTTCATCTGTTTTCCACGGTACAACCAGAACAAGACCACAGGTTATTCATCCTGCAGCAGCATGGTTTGAAAACTCTATAGATTCCTATCACTGGGTGCTCATTTTTCATTTGTTCAATCGCTATCTTAGACCCTAAGTGCACAGTCTTAAGTCCCTGGACCTGGCTCTCATGACCCGTCGTCCCTTGGCCTTGCTCCTGTGTCCCTCTCACCTCTCCCCACCCCTAGCTCTGCTTCTGAAGTGATATGAGCTCCCAGCACTTGCCACTCCCCCCCCTCCCTCTATTTCTTTTGTTCTTTATCAATCAGAAAGTTTAGTACAATATTGTAATATCCAATTATGACGCTTTAAACCACATGCAACATTTTTACAAATTTCCTAAAGGCAATTACAATGGATATTACAAGATATTCCGAGAATTAACCACATGATCCAGAAAACCTCAAGTGGTAGGGCCATGATTTTACCAACCAACACCATATGTATTGGCCACTCTTCCTACTTTTAACACTCTCTGCCTTCAACTTGGCAATCCCTCCTACTTAACATGCAGGTTGCAACTCCAATGTTACTGATCCTTGACAACTTACCAGCATCACAATTGAGTCTGATTTCCACCTTATATACTTCCATGATGCACTGCTCTTCGTATTTTATTGCACTTACTCTATGTCAGTTAGAGTCTTTTTTTTTTTTTTTTTGGTTTTTCGAGACAGGGTTTCTCTGTGTAGTCCTGGCTGTCCTGGAGCTCACTCTGTAGACCAGGCTGGCCTCGGACTCAGAAATCAGTCTGCCTCTGCCTCCCAAGTGCTGGGATTAAAGGCGTGTGCCACCACTGCCCGGCTAGTTAGTTAGTAATTAGTTTCATTATGAGGTTTCATTCATGCTTATTCTTGTGATCAGCCTTCTCCACTTCCCATGCTTCCTCCCTATGATATTCCCCTGTGCTTTCGTGACATGTATTTCATTACCTGCCTCCCCGAACACACCTACAATCTCTCTTTCCACCATGGCACTTTTCTAGTTTCATGATTACATTCAGTATATATATTATGGATATATGTATGTGTGTGTGTGTGTGTGTGTGTGTTGTGTGTGTGTGTGTGTTGTGTGTCTGTGTGTGTGTGTATATATAAAAGACCAAATCTTTTGGGTTCAGACTCCTTCTTAGAGAACCAGACCTAAGGTTGAACTAACTAACTAAGCTAACAAACTAGCATCTAGTACTAGTTTTTGGGTTACTCTCCCCTCAACAAGACCTATATCTAGCACCAGTTTCCAGGTTATTCCCCCAACAGATCTGCACCTCCATGTTACAAGCCTGCCCCTGGCACTTCGTTTCCTAACAATGAGGAGGAAAACAGAAGTTGAGTTTATGGTTTGACTCCCAGCACCAGCCGATTATGTTACAGGATAAAATGATCCCTCGATCAGATGTGTACCAGGCTAGATAGCCCCTTCTTCCCTCTATAAATGCTTGCCTGACACTGAGCTTGTGGCTCCCTCCCATTCTTCTGCATCAAAGACAGTGGTATGTGGTATGGCCTAAGCTTGAGCTTAAATAAAGAGACCCTAGTGCGACTGCATAGGAATCGGCTCTTTAGTGGTTTTTTTGGGTGTTCACAAATGATGTTTCCTGGCACAACACATACACACGTATATATGTTCAAAATTATTATTCTCTTTTAGGGGTCTGGCTTATTTCACTTAACATGGTAATTTCCAGTTCCACTCATTTTTCTGTAAAAACCATTCTCTCATTTTTCTTTATAGCTGAATAAAAATCTATTGTTTATATATACTACATTGTTTTTGTGATACGAGGTCTTACTCTATATGCCTAGCTGGCCTGGCACTCCCTGTATGGACAAGCTCACAACCCTGCCTCTGTGTCCTAAATCTAAAAGATGTGTGCCACCTGTCCACCCACATGTACCACATTTTCTTCATTTGTTCTTCTATTTTGGACATGTTGATGTTTTTCACTGGATACATGGATAATAACTAGTTACCTATCTTTGTTCCAAGGCCAAAGGCCATATATATCTACTCACTGTGTTGTTTCTGCATCCTGGGCACTTGTCACTGCCTGGCACAGAGCAGATAGCAAGGAAACATACTTAACAAATAAACGCACAGAACTACCAAAACTTTGTACCTAAAATCAAGTACATTATTTCTTTGAATGGCTTATAAACCCACTTACTGAACAACTACAAAGTGTTTATTAAGTTCTCATGAAATCATTCTCTATGATTTCCCTATCGCCTTATACATACCAAAAAAGTTTACACGGGATATGAAAAGCCAAACACTGAAATTTGTATTCCTTCACTAATTCCATTGGCAATCACTGGTCATCTTACCCTACCCTCATAAACTCTCAGTTCATCCTTCCTCCATGTTATCCACTAAAACTTGAACAAATTCAAACCACTTCTGACTTTCCAAATATTATTTTTAACCTCCAAGGAGTAGTTGTTTTATTCAGGTAGAGATATTTTTTTGAATGTGATTTTTCCTTCTGTGTCAGAAAACACGAGTTGAAAATAATATTACATTTCTAAAACCTCGTGCTCCTGATCCCTTTCTCTCTTTCAGTGTGCCAGAGGCATGAACTTTTAGACCCCCAGCTGCAGTTAGGAAGATGATTTATTAAACAGACTTAAATGAAAGGCAGCTTGGTGTGGATACACTTGGATTCACAGTCCATGCCTTGGGGCTGTTTTAGTGCCAACTTCCTAACTAATTCAGAAAAGAGAAAGTTCTCTCATTATTTCAAGTTAAAGAGCTGCACCTACCAGCTCTTGTCTGCATGCCACAGAAGGATCAAACTAAAAATTGAGATTCTGCTGCTCACAGTCCATATAGATTCTCAACTGAGCCATGTTTTGCATATAAACCGATCGCAAGACCAACTCCGAGCACCATTTTCAAATGAAACCTCCAGCATTTGAGATATTGACTCCTTTTTATTTTTCCACAATGGTCCTTTTCAAGTATTATTAGTCAGACCATCTACCAGTTCTCTTTACAAACTTTCCACTCATTTTATAAAATCAATTTTAAAAATTGAAATCCATGGAAAAAATGTAAATATCTCATTTAAATTTATGGAAAAACCCTAGCTTCTATAAATGCACAGAGAAGAAAGAACCTGAGTGACTGTCTCAATTACTTCTCAGAGTATGCATTTGAGAGGCTTGTCTTGAGGAGCTGGTTACACTGATAGGGCATACCTAAGACCTAATGTATCCATCGATCTTTAAAATGCAGGAGGTCATCTTCTAGCAGTACTGTAAGTAGAGAGAATACTCTCCATGACTGAGCTTTTCCAATTGGACATGGTTAACGTGTACTGTACTCAGTGCTCTGCTTGACTGCATTGACTGTGTGAGGGGACCACTCAGCCTGAGCAGACTGAGCACAATGACTTGAAATCTAATATACAAGAGTGTCTTTCTTCTATGAGGAAGTTTACTTTGGAAGAAAAGTCTTCTTTTACCCAAAATTCCCAAAACTCTGTTCCTGATCATAGTCCAAAGTTCCATGTAGGTGTGATCTAGATTTACTTCTGGGATATTTTTAAAAATATATTTTGCTCCTTATCTTAAGAAAGGTCATTCCAAATATGAAAATACAGCTATTGTTAAGCCTATGAAACTATGTCTAAGAAGTCAGATAAGTATCAATAATAGAGCATAAGTAGCAAAATTACTATCTGTGAATGTGCATTAAATATTGAAGATCAGATCAAGACGCCAGCCACTGTACATTTTTAATTACTGGTGACCATACGTAGGCTTTCAGACTGAATGCGTATTGCTCAGAATGTTGCTAGGATCTTTATATTTAACAGAAAAAGGAAGAAAAGCAGTGGTTTGTTTTAAAACACAGAAGGACCTCTGCAGAACTACATGAGTTTCTATTAAAATTAAATAAGAAGGAGGCAAGCTCATATCATTTGTTAACTTCATAGCAAGTCGCAAAAATGATATAAAATATGTGGTACATAAAACCAAACCATTAGTAACAAAAACATTTCCATACAATAGTTTTAATTTTCAACATGTTCTTCATGTCTCTTACAGTATAGAAGAGCTGCATACTACAAAAAGAAGAAAAGAAAGAAAATGAATCTGATATAAATAATTTAAATAAAGGAGGAAGGATGATTAACACTTATCTGTTTTTTTTTTTCTTAAGGTACTTATATATCAAAGTAAGTTATGTGTTAATTATGCTTTAAATGCAAAAATCAAAGCTGTTGTTTTTATATATTCATTTACAGTCATCAGAGATTAGGCAAATGGAGGAGCAGGAAGGGGCCACAAGTGCAACCCAAGTATAATGTGACTGTTGCATCCATCTGAATAACAGATGCAGAATAATCATCACCCACCTCAAAGATATCGGCATTCTACTCCCCAGAATATAGAAGTGTTCCTCCTGTTATTTGGATAAGGGTGGTTAAAATTACAAGTAGAATTAAGGTTAGTAAACAGTTGACTTTACAATTGGGGAAATCCATTTATTCTCAAATATCTAGTGAGTTCAGTGCTGTCACAAGAGTTCTTCATTATACAAGAAGTGCTGGAAACACAGCTCAGTTGGCTGAGTGCTTGCTTGGCTGACATGCACAAGGTATATCAGAACCTGGAGTTAAAAATAAGAAGTCCAATAGAGAAGAAAATTGACCTGTTCTTGTGATACATAGAAAGGAAAACCAAAACAAAGAACACATGTATTCTGCAGTGGCTAGAAATGGCAAAAACATGCTCTGTTCTAGACCTTCAGGAAGGACCACAGCCCAGTCTCCATCTCTACAAAAACCATTCTAACTTTGCACTTTCAGAACTGAAGGGTTCAAGGTTGGGGATTTGCCACTAAGTTGAAAGTAATCTCTTAAAACTGTAGTAAATAAATAGAGAACATCATTTCACCATACAACTTGTTTGGCAATGATCTCCAAAAGGCAAATAAAGATAAATTCAAAATGTCATCAAGCACAGTAAGAAAAACAAAAATAAATTTTGGGTAAACTGTAGATAGAATACAGAAGCAAATGAATTTATGAATGCTAAATAAATAATATCCTACCTGCTACAGAAATAATAACCACTACATACTCCATTCACAATGCATACTAGAGAGCTGCTCTGGTTTAGATGAGTATCACAGGTTGACATGTCAAAGATTTGAGCCCAGGATGGTACTGCTAAAGAGTGGTAGAGATGTTTAAGATGGCTGACCACACGGACACTGAGAGACATAGGACTATTTGATCTTGAGAAGAAATCACAACCAAATTAATCCTCTTCTCATTCTGACTTAGTTGCCTCTGGTATTTTGCCATAGTAAAAGAAAGCTGACTGGACTGTAAGACCAAGCTGTACAGTGTATAAAAGTAAAGCAGAAAATGGGGTACAATATCCCTCATATAGCACGGCATACTTTCTTGATATATTACTGTTGGACTACTAAAAAAGCTAAAAATGTGTAAGTGATAAAATAAAAAAAGAGTAATATTAAGAAGACTAAAAAGCAAGAACATCAAGGGCTCTATGTTAAAAAAAAAAAAATGTGACCAGTGTCCAAATGAGAATAACATCTAAAATATGGACAAGTCACACAAAGAAAATCAAAGTTGAATTCTAACTCTGCATTGTCTAAAAGAAGAGACACTATACGTTTATATTTTCTGTAAAATGTCCTCAAATAAAAAGCAGCTTTCAAATGGCAGATGGGTTCTTCTAAATGTAGATGGGTTGTTGCTGTTGTAGCTGTTGTGGTTTTGTCTTGTTAGGGTTGTTGTTTTGGTTTTGTTGCAGTTGATTTTTGTTTATTTGTTTTGTTCTGTTGTACTTTACTGAGTCTCATATAATATAATGAAAATTTTGTGTGGATTATTTTTGATGACAAAATATAAATGACCTCTGGGAACGCAGCTATTCCTCAGCTGCATAGAGACTGTGACTCTATCCTAACTCGGTTTTGAACAAATGGACTTTGCTAAGATGTTTCTGGTCTCTGAAAGTCAGCAAGGTAATACTGCCACTGTTCCACCATTATTCCTGTTTATTTCTCATATCAAATTTATAATCTGATAACTGAAAACAAGAAGTTCCAGGTAAAAGATATGAGAGCAGATAATGGCTGCTTTTAAAACATACAGTTCAGAATATAACATGTGAAGTTGTTTTAGAATCAGTGTCTTAGAGTTTCTACAGCTGTGATAAAACACTGTGACCAAAAGCAGCTTGGGAGGAAAGGATATATTTGACCTTACAACCTTCATGTGTCACTCCATCACAGAAATGGCAGATCAGAAATTTAAGACAAGAACCTAGAGGAAGGAACTGAAGAGGAAACCATGGAGAAGGATACTTACTGGCTTGTTTATCATGACTTGCTCAATATGCTTTCTTATACCACCCAGGATCACAAGTCCATATAAGGTACCACCCACAGTAAACTGAGCCCTTCTACACCAATCATTAATCAAGAAAATGCCTCCACAGACTTGCTTGCAGACAACCTAATGGAGTCATTTTCTAAGTTACGGTTCCTCTTCCAAACAACTTTTGCTTGTACCAAGTTGTCACAAACCAACCAGAATAGGCTCCTATTTAACTCTATTCAGTTAGTGATTTTACTTCATTTCTGTTTCCTTTGGTTTCTTCACTATCATTGACAAAGGCTTTAAGAGGCTCTCCAGGCAGACAGGAGAGTGGTACATTAGTCTAGTTATTCAAGAAGCTGTGGTATATGGATTATGATTTGGAAGCTAGTCTTGTCCACATAGCAAGATACTATCTAAAAAAAAAAAAAACAAACAACAACAACAAAACAAACGAACAAACAAAAAGATGCCCAATGAGGTACAACTGCAGGAACCATACATACTATACCAGGAAACAATAACAGACAACTACTGGAAGATACAGATATGATTTGGAAATCACTGAATCTCACCAATTCAATGAGGAAAAGTCCTTTGGATCACCAGCCAATGGAAGTAAGTAAAAAACCCAAGGCTTATTTCCCATTCTCAGCATTCCTTTGTTGCTTGTAATTCTTTGTGTAGAATTGAAGCATCGAAGTCTTCCCTATCCACTTTGGCATGTCTATTGTTGTCTTTGTCCAAATCACGTTTCAACAGTCATGTTGGTAAAACTTTAGGAATGCAGCTTCTGAGATTGCTAATAGACACAATCTCAAAGCAAACTCCCTGTTCCTCTAAGTATACCAATTAACTATCCAATACCAAATGGTCAGGTGTGTGTGTGTGTGTGTGTGTGTGTGTGTGTGTGTGTGTGCTGCGCGCGCGCGCAAAAAGAGTCCATGAATTTAAAATGGATCAAAGAGAGGTATATTTTGTAGGAACAAAAGGGAAAGGAACATAATATAATTTCAAAATGAAAGTAAAAAAGGTCATGTTCTGGAAAGGCTGTCACTCAATTCTAGATGACCAATATCTGCAAGTCACAGCTCATTATCTCCTGAGCAGGTATAATTCTTTTGTGTCTACTTTAGCTTCTACCCATATTCTCATCTGTTTTCTAGATGTCAGTTCCATGTCCAACCAATTTTCTACATTAATCCTTAAATATTAGACACCATCTATCACCTCCTACTGAATGATATCTTTCTTTTAAAAATTAAGAAGTATGTATGCTTGTCTTTTATCTTTATCTCTCCTACATATGTTGCTGATTATCTACTTTTTCATCAAATATTGGTTAAGTACCAAATGCTCCCAGGCAAACAGACAAGAAAATTGACATCATGAAGCCTAGTAAGACAGAAGACAAAGAAATAACCATAAATAGGACTAAAAATAATGAACTAAATGCAGTCTTGGTGAATATTTTTATGATTTTTAATATCTACAAAACACAAAGATTATGTATAAAAACAGAGCTGAAAGGGTAATTTTTAAAAATATACAGATAAAACAGATGGAAAAAAAAAGACCTCTCCAAATCCCACAAGTAAATACCATAAAGTATTAATGGAGAGAAGGCAAGTGGCAAGTGACACTGGGAGAAATACAGGTCCAAGTGCACAGCATGGGATTTGCATTCAGAATGCAATAGTTTTCCATATGACAATTGTAAGCAGGAAAGACATGCAATCAATATGATCTCATTTAACATTTCAACACTCACCAATTCTATTCTGCTACAATAGGACTTCTCATCTTCAAGATCTTTCTTAACATTTTGGCTGGACACGCCATTGTTGTAGAGATACAAATGGAGTCAAGACAAGGATGGATAACTGAGGAGACAGATAACTGAGGAGCCTCTTGGAAGGAGAAGTGATGGACACTCAGTTAAATACGGTCATGGAAGAAACTGGGGTGTATGGGAGTGTGGAAGTCAGGAAATACAGACAGGAGTTTCTTTTGGGAGTCATGGATAGTGAGAGAAGGTGGAGAATGAGGAATGAACTCTAAGCTTTTCATTAGAACCAACAGACTAGTCATGCTATCTCCTGAGAACTAAGAGACTAGATGAGAAGAGTGGCTATCCAAGAAGTCCTGCTGGGATCTGGAGAAGAGGGCTAGCCTAAAGATTTAACATGTGGTTATCAATATGTAAACTCTAAAGTCAAGGATATGAGTAAGACAACTTAGGGAGCTCAGAGAGAAGCACAGGGAAGCTAAGTTCTGAGGTTCCATTATTCAAGGGGAAAACGATGAGAACCATCAGTGGAGAAAGGAGAAAAGATAGGAGCCGGTGTCCAAGAAGAGAGGGAGAACACACTTTATCAACGTTTACTGAGAAATAGAGCAGGCTGAGAGTGAAATGACCTTCTGACATAGAACCGATATTATGCCAAAACACAGTGGTCAGAGAAGAGTAAAAATAGAAGATGTAAATTACTTTAGGAATAACATGGGAAGTGAAACAAGGTTTCTAGAAAACAAAGCATCATTTAGTTTGCTAGTGGGCTGGAGAGATGGCTCAGTGATTAAGAGCACTGACTCCTCTTCCCAAGGACCTAGAATTCAATTCCTAAACCCCATATGGGAGCTCACACACTCCCAGGTTTCTAATATTTATCTGGCCTCAGTGGGCACCAGGCATGTACACGGTACACAGACATACATGCAAGCAAATGCTTATACACAAAAGTAATAAAATAATTTTGGTTAAAGGAAGAAAGAAAGAAGAGAAGAGAGAAGAAGAAGAGAGAAAGAAGGAAGAAGAAGAGAAGAAGAAGAAGAAGAAGAAGAAGAAGAAAAAAGAAGAAGAAGAGAAGAAGAAGAAAGAAGAAGAAGAAGGAGGAGGAAAAGTTTGCTGGGGAAAAAAAGCAAAGAAAGCAGATTCTAATTAGAAAGGGTTTAAAGTCAAAGAAGAATCAATCCCCTCCCCCCACCACTGCAAGACGAACATGTGGATATCTAAGAATTAAAAGGCAGTGACTGAAGCAAGCCTGTTGAGCCTACTCCAGAGGTTCCATACTCTCGTCAGTAGAAGCCTGAGCTCCGGCAAAGGTGCCTTGGGGCTTCCGCACGTTCCTTCCTTACAACAAAAGTTGCTCAAACTTAATCCATCTTATGAAGAAGGGCTTAAAATAAGATGTCATTTGAAAGATAATTGATCAAAGGAGAACAAAAGGTAACGGAGAAATCTTAGCATATCAGCTTATTAAATGTCAGAGTACCTGACGACTCCATATATAGTGAGTACTCTTAATTATGCCCTACAATGGATCCTCAGGCACAACATGATGATGAATTGTGCCGGCTGCACAGGCTCAGGATACTAAACAAGTTTGTCACTGTTTCATGGCCTCCTGGCAATGATGAATTAAGTCACGTCTTTTACGGAATCCTTCAGGAACTTCAATATTATCAAACTTTGGTTTTTCAATCATTTTAATTAATATATTCCGTAGTCAACAAGACTGATAAACTTGAGACACCTCAAACCTGTTTTAATAAAACTGACTCTCAAAATACGAAGGCAAGAAACCCGAACACGGACCCTGACAGCTGTGCAGACTAACTCTGTGTATTCAGTAAACAGTGCTTCTCATAAAGAGGTTTCCTGAGTTTGTAGATGTGCAAAATAAGACTTGAAGACTGTTTTTAATTAAGAAAATAAAATTCAAGGACACAGCTTAGTTTTTATGTTAGTAAAAACAGGTGGAGCAACATGAAAGAGTAATTTCATGAGAAATCTGTTACTGAATAAATCACAAGAAAAATTTTTCTGAAGGAATTTTTTTTAGAAAGGACGTGATATTTATAACCTCCAGTAACCTACTTAAATATGCATTTTTGCGTTGATTAATACGCTTGGCTCTGTTCTCCATACTCATCGACTGTGGCTCTTTTCTTTACCATAGGATAGCTCTCATTTGTGCTGGACACATTTGTTGTGGAAAACTGTCGTCTGCACTGGAGGGTTCTTAACAGTATCCTTAGGCTCTGTTGACATTCTAGATGCTAATAGCAATGCTTCTCTGTCACAAGTTTCGATAATCAAAAGTGTCAGGGCCAGTGAAGTGGCTCCATGGATAAAGGAACCACACAAAACAACCTGAGTTCGATTCCCGAGACCTCATGGTGGGTGGAGTCCTCCGACATCCATTCCACACTGTCACACACACACACACACACTAGAGAGAGGAGAGAGAGAGAGAGAGGAGAGAGAGAGGAGAGAGAGAGAGAGAGAGAGAGAGAGAGACATTTCAATAAAGTGTAATGATAAATTTTTCTAAATGTCTCCAGACATTTTTACCCCGAGGGGTACAATCGCTGCACTCTGAGTTAATGATATCAAACACTTCCTCCAGTTTCTTCCTCTTGTTCTCAGCTGCTATTTTCATAGTTCTCAGGGAGGCACTTGGACTCTCACTGAACAGACGAGGGTACTGTGACATTCAGACCAACTGCTCCAGTAACTATAATAGAGAGCAGGATGTAAACACATCTCAGATGTAACTAAAGAGCATGACAACCAGCTCAATACACGCAAATAATGTCCGAAGCCCAGAACAGTTCTGCTGCCTCGTAACTAAAAGCCTAATCATAAAAGAGAGCTATTGACCTTCATGTGAGGAAACGGCAAGTAAGAGCACTTTTAAAATACTGTTATATCCAAGTCCTTCTATTAAAATCAGCAGCCTGGCGAGGCTACATGAAAAGCTTTGTCAAGACATTAAAGGCAGGCAGCTCGTGTTTGGCTGTGTCCGTTTTACATGTTGTTGTGTATTACGGTACTAGTTCTAAAATGAAATGTCACTGAGAAAAATACCAAAAGGGCAATGTTTTGAGGTAGAGCTAAGCTGCCACCTAGAGAAAATAGAAATGACAGCACCCTGGCCATCTCTATGTATTGCAAGGAAAACCTTGGCCTGTTGTCTTGTAATTCAAAGGCCCACAAATTATGTGAAACATCTTAACATCATAGTATTAAGCTATACGGATTCAAGCTATATGGATTCATTTTCTTTACATTTTAAGTATGATTTTGAAATTTTTGGATACAATGGGCTAACACAGTCTTTCGGAAGTTGAAAACAATACCTATCACCGCTGAACAGAAGCTAGGCTCTACATGGTGGACACTGTACCGTGACCATGGCACAGCAGCTACATTCAGGTGTTAATGTTTGAATTTCCAGGCAGAAAATCCATTCCTGAAAATGAATTTGAAGAATAATGAGCGAGATCAAGTTGACAGATGTTTTTCAATGTTTATCACCTTTCCAATAACAATCATTCCTTCAAATGAAGCCAAATTTACAACATTACGGCAGATAAAACCCAGTAGAATCCTTAAGCTGGGGGAAGGGAAGGCTGCTTATACAGCCCAGCGGAGATAGATGGTGGGAATCAGAAGCCTAAAAATAGCCTGAGTTTGAACTAAAGCATACAGCACATCCAAAATTCCTGGGGATATATGAGTCTCCTTTTCTAAATGTAATAGAATAATTGAACACTCATTAGGTTCTCCAGACCATAAACCATTGCCTGGTTAAGGTAGGCATTTGGGAAGCTAAATGAACTCTCTTAGGCCATGAGGGTCCCATTTAGTAAATTACTACTTCAGTGCACTGCACACACCCTTGTGGCCCGGTAGTGGATTCCAAAAGAGCTTAATTTACACACTGGGAGAATCTGGTGCTCATTAGGAGAAGAGAAGGATGCCTGCTCAAATATTCACATAGAATAGAAAGTGCCATGCTCACCCCCAAAGGAAAGTGGCTTGAAGAGTCAGATGTCACTGTCCCAGAACAGTAGACTTGTGTGATGCAGCCTGCAGCTGCCCAATCACAAGACATGAGATTTCACCTGACATTTTGAGTTGCTTATTTATTTTGCCTGTTTCTTGATAGTGTTTTCTGCAGTTTGGCACACATAGTGATAGATTCACTGGTTCCAAAGGGTTTTTAAGTGAGGTAGATACACCTCAAAGACACATGTTTGCATGTACCTGTACCAGTCAGTCAATAAAATCAAATTATTTAGGGATGACATTTCTCTTTTTCTCTTGATTTTATTATGTATTTCAACAATTTGCAATGTTTTGCCAAGAGTTTGCCTTCCAGAATTCATCAGAAAGCATCTGCCCTTACATTCAAACTTGTCTAAAAATAACACGTTTCTTTCCAACAATACCAGAAACTTTGTGTACTTTACTCAAAGCCTCAACTGTGAAATACATCATTGTTTAGTGCCTTTCTTGTAAGAACCATTATTTAAAGATAAAACAATGCCTTGGTGTGGAGGGGCATCTAGAATGAAAATTCTGTGGAAACTAGGCCATGAATATCCTTATTTTCCTTATATGGAAAATACATATTTTTCTCACATAATATATCCTGATTATATTTTCCTATCCATCTATTCCTCCCACTTCCTCCCCACATCCTCTCCTATTGATATGATATGATATGATATGATATGATATGATATGATATGATATGATATGATATGATATATGATATGAGCAAACCTAACAGATCAGAATAGGACAAAACACCCAAAAGAAAAAGAGCCCAAGAAAAGGCTCAAGAAACAGAGACACATTCATTCACACCCTTGGGAATCCCATAAAAACACCAAACTGGAAGTCATAAACGTACAAAGGACCTGTAGGGTAAAAGAGAGAAGAAAAAAATAAGTAAGTAAAATAAGACTAAACTATATATAGGGAGAGAGAAAGGCCTGACATTATGAGGATAGGACATCCAGTGATGCCCTCGGGTTCGTTTTTCTGTTGGCTATCTACTGCTGGACGTGCAGCCTACACATTAGGATTGTTTGTTTCCCATTAAGAGTTCCTTGTAGAAAACTAAATTTTCCTTTGCAGTTGCTATCAATTGGAGATTGCTTAGGGAATAGGGATGGGGCCAGGGTGTCCTCAGCACCAGACCCTGACTGTGTTGCTCCTGTGCATGTTGCCAGGGTCTCTGTGAGTTCCAATGTTGATCATGTTGATTTGGAAGACCATTTTCTTTGTGTCTTCCATCCACTCTGGATCTTATATTCTTTCTGCCTCCTCTTCCTCAGGGTTTCCTTAGCCCTGATAAGAGAGTTTGATAGAGACATCCCAACTAGGGCTGAGTTAGGGTCTTTTTTCTCTGCATAATGTATGGGTCTCTGTATTTGTTCCCATCTGTTACAGAAGGAAGCTTCTCTAATAATAGTTAAGCAAGCCACTGATAAATGGCTTTAGCAAAATGTCATTAGGAGTCATTTTACTGCTAGTTTTTATATTTGGATTTTTTGTTCCTTTGGTTGGTTAATTGGATGGTATGTTTAGAATGGTAGCATCTGGTTTTATCCTATGTCTCTAAGCTGTCTGGTCTTGGGTTCTTGATCACCTAAGCAGTATCAGGTATGAGTTCCAACTCATGGAGTAGGCCTTAAGTCAAGTCAGATATTAGTGCTTTACTCCCAAAAGCTTTGTGTCACCATTGCCCTAGCATATCTTGTAGGCAGGACACCATTGTAAACCAAAGTGTTTGTGGCTGTGTTGGTGTTTATGCTTCTGTGTTAGCAGCATGGGGAGTGCTTTCATAGAGCAAAGACTCTAGAATGTACTAGTAAAATCTCTGATGTCAGCACCAGCTCAGCCTCTTCATGTTCAGTGAACTTTCTTCAGCAGTGGAGACTTACTGTCCTTACGGAGAGAAACCTATAGTCCTGGCAACAGCCTGGGTTGGTTGTCGTTTCTCCCTTTTGCTAAGAACTCACTTAGATGAAACCCAGCACTGGAAGCTTCATTTGGTGACAAAAGATGGCCAGTTGGAACTCTGTCTCCCCCATTATTTGGAGATATCCTTTAGATCACCTTCATATATATTTTAGAAAACCTCTACTAAATTAGGTTTCTATGCTGCTCCTCAAATGCCCCTTAATTTTAGCTGTCTCCCTCTCTCTCCGTCTCTGTCTCTTTCTTGTCTCTGTCCTCTCCCTCCCCTCTCCCTCCTCCTTCCCTCCCTGCTCTCTGTCTCTCTTCCCCTCCTCTCTCTCCTCTCCTCTCCCCTCTCGTCTCCTCTCTCTCTCTCTCTCTCTCTCTCTCTCTCTCTCTCTCTCTCTGTATTCCCTCCTCATTGCCCTCTTACCCCACCTTCCTGGTCAAGGCCTCTATCCATTCATAGCTATTTTTCTACTTCCTTTTCTTACAATATCTATCTTTCCCCCTAGTCCCTTATTCTATACCTAACCTCTGTAGTTCAATCAATAGTAGCTTAGTTATCATTGACTTAGCAGCTAATATCCACATCTAAATGAATCACACCATATTTATCTTCCTTGGTCTGGGATGCCCCACTTAAGGTATTTTTTTTCTAGTTCTATCCATTTACCTATAAATTTCAAAACATCATTGGGGGGCTGAGTAATACTCAAATGTACTAAATATAAAACTTTTTTATCTATTCTTCTCTTGATGGACATCTAGGTTGCTTCCAATTTCTGCTTATTATGAATAGAGAAATAATACACATGATTGAGAAGAACCTCTATGGTAGGATGAAGTATCTATTGAGTATCTGCCCAAAAGAGGTATTACTGTATCTTGAGGAGGTTGATGTCTATCTTCCAGAGAAACTGCCACACCGATTTCCATAGTGGCTGTACAAGTTTGACTCTCACAAGCAATTGATAAGTATTCCTCTTACTCCACATCTCACCAACATGAGCTACCATTTGTGTTACCTTAGCCTTCCTGATGAGGGTAAGATAAATTTCAAAGTCGTTTGATTTGGATTGTCCTGATAGCTAAGGATGTTGAACATTTCTTTAAGTGTTTCTTGGCCATTTAAGTTTCGTCTCTTGAGAATTCTCTGTTTAAATCTGTACCCGTTTTTTTTTTTTTTTTTTTCAATTGGGTTATTTGCTTTCTTGATATAGAGATTTTTAAGATCATTATATATTTTGGATGTTAGCCCTCTATCAGATGTGTAGTTGGGAAAAATCTTTCCCCATTCTGTAGGCTACCATTTTGTCTAAATGATAGCATTCTTTGCCATGCAGAAACTTTTTGTTTCATGAGGCCCCATTTATGAATTGTTGCTCTGAGTGTCTGGCTGGTGGTGTTCCGTTCAGAGAGCCTTTTCTTGTGCCAATGCATCCCAGGCTATTCCCCACTTTCACTTCTATTGGGTTCAGTGCATCTGGTTTTATGTTGAGGTCTTTGATCTACTTGAAGCTAAGTCTTATGCAGGGTAATAAGGATGGCTCTATTTAGATTCAGATTCTCCTCCTGTAACCATCCAGTTTGACCATCACCATTTCTTGAAAATACTGGTGCTGGAGAGATGGCTTGGCAGTTAAAAGCACTGGCTGTTCTTCCAGAGGTCCTGAGTTCAATTCCCATCAACCACGTGGTGGCTCACAATCATCTATTTAGGTGATGGGATCCAATGCCCCCTTCTGGTGTGTCAGGGACAGTGTATTCATATACATAAAATCAATAAATCTTTAAAAAGAAAAGAAAATACTGTCCCTTTTCCAGTGTGTTTCTAACTTCTCTATCAAAAATTATGTGTCCGTAAGTGTGTGGGTGTGGGTGGTTCCCAGGAAGTGCCTGCTGAAGTTGGGTTCTGTGATAAACAAGTTGGGGAAAGGAAGTGTGGAGGGGATAATGTGTATGATGCACAGGAGATGGGAGCAGGGAGGGAGTGCAGGCCACAGCAGTTGATTTGCTACAGAGTTGGGGATGAGATTGGAAAACTTGATTTGGGAGAAAGGAGGAAGGGTGAAGATCTGCTGTTAAAATACCTGCTTCCCCTGGCCTGCATGGCAGGCATGTTCTCAGGAAAGGCCTGCTGGTGTTGGATGCTGGAATATTGGGATGGGGAGAGGGGTAGGGAGGAGGAGAAGGTCTAAGTGGTCTGTTGGAGTTGAGAGTCAGAGAAGAAGGGGAGATCAGAACCTGGGAGATGTTCAGCTAGGAACCTGGGGATAAGTCTAGGGATTGGATTAGGAGAAGAGGGATACATGAAGATCTGCAGATCAAGCAAACTCTAACACTAGGGTTTATGAAAGTTTTCCTTGTCAGTTTCTGTTTTATCTCAGCCTAGAGGAAAACTCAAGGTTTCTTTTGTTCTGAGAATTCTGTGTCAGCACCTATGGAATTTGAATTGGAAGCGTAGATGGCATTCCTGTATCTTTTTGCCTAAACCTGAGTATGTACACAAGCAGTAAGTTTATGATTTAAGTCTCCCCCCTGTACTGCTGTGAGACTAATATCATTTTACATGTCTCTCTTTAAACATTGCCTCCTAATGATAACTTATACATTCATATAAATCTCAAATGATAGCTATTTATATCAGGAAATTTTATCTTCTGCCTTGGAGCTATGCATTTGCCTAATTCCAGATGATATGAAACAGAACCACTCTTTATACAGTAAATATGTTGAACTTTTCCAGCACATATTTTGAGTGGGAAAAAAATGACATTTTAAGGCCCAAGAAAAGACCTTAGTCAAGGAGAATAAATTTTCCATGTATTTCAGAAGTCAAGGTCAATAATATACAAGAAAATCTTAGTCTAAAATTTTCTGAAGGTCATTTCAGTAATGGCAACATGTAGTTATGTTAAGAAAATTAGTATTATAACAACCATGATTTAAAGCATAGTGAACAGACTTATGGAGGAATCAGAGCAATCACAAGACTCCCAAATAGTAGGATAAGCTGTCATCCAAAGAAATGATAGAGGACCAATGTGATGGCTATGATTATGATCTCAGGACTCAGGAAGCTGAGGCAGGAGGATCACAAGTTTGAAGCCAGCCTGGATTGCAGAGACACCTTTTGTGATATAGATAAATAAAGAAAAATTATATCTATCTAGTGGTTAATCTATATACCAGAAACTACACAAATTATTTTGCGTGTGTTTTCATTCATGTAGAGTCATACAATACCTTGTCAGGACTACATCAGATACCTCTGTTTCTGTAAGGTTTCATAGGGCTAGGGAGAGGGAGTTGGCAAAGTAACCTCTTTTTTTAAAATAAGATTGGGTAGGGGTTGTTATAAAACAAAAAGCAAGGAGCATCTTTCTTTGCACAGAGCTAAGGAGATGTTAAAGAGCTTTGAGGGTACTTTAAGATCTTAAGTTTAGAACCAAACAGAAGTCACTAAGGAACTTTAATCATGAGAGAAAGATGGCCAAATGTGATGTCTAATAGGTCGTTCTGGCTCTGGAGACAGGAGGAACTGGATAACAGTAAGAAATAATGGCAGTGAGGAAATTTTTAAGCTATTGAAAAGATTAAGGGTGGCCTAAATCAGGATGGCAGAAGTGGCAATAAGGAGAAATCGGGGGCATTTACGACGTAATTAAAAGTTATCATGCATAAAATTTTTGTTTAGGATTGGATATAAAACACTGAAGGAAGGAAGAAGTTTGGTGGGTAAGTCCTACTGCCCCAGCTCATGAAGCAAGACATTCTTAATGATTCGGAAGACTGTGATGGGGAACGTACAGAGGATGAGAAGGACAATGGGGAGAAATGAAGAGTTCAGCTATAGGGATGCTGATGTTGAGGAATCTAACAAGATGCATCCAAGAGGAGATATCAAGAGATTTGAATATATTGGTATGAAGATCAGACGAGATGCACACTGGAGGGTAAATCAGCATAGAAATGGTTATTGAGGCAGTGAAAGTAAATGAGAATGCCTGACATCCTGCATAGTTTAAGAACATCTGAGCACCTAGGAGACAGCCCAAAAGAGCAGTGAAGCTTAAGTGTCACAAACCGGAGAAAGAAAGAAAAAAAAAAAAAAAACACGTTGTATGGGAAAAGAAAATTCAGTAATTATTGTACCAGAAGCCGAAGGAACACAGTGTTTCACGGAAATTAACAACCTCTAGACTGATTATTTTTTTCACTGCACTTAATAAAACAAATGCTTGTTAAATCCTGCCTGGGTGTAGTGGGAGACCCAAGAACTAGAGTTTTATTGTGGATTCAGTATTAAAGAATGGGAAAAAAAACTAGAAACTACATTTATAACTGATCTTTAAAGAATTACTGTATGATGGCTGCTGACCCATAACACAGGTTTGAAACAAAGGATTTGAGGGGTTTTTTTGTTTTGTTTTGTTTTTTTAGTATTTTATATAGGTAGAAAAGCTTGGTACACTTTAATAAATGGGGAAATTCTGAAAGACAGTCAAGGACAAAGAATATTATAGAAAAGGGAGATAATACACAGCTGAATGTGGCAGCTTTCTGTGTGAACCTAACCAGGACACAGAGGCCCAGTTATTTACTCAAACACTACAGATTCAATGCAATCACCACCAAGATCCACAGAGAAAAGGGAACATATAGTACTTGTCACAGACTAGGCTATATCCCTTAATCCTTTCCTGTTCCATCAATTTATCAGCAAATTCAATGATTTTTACTTATCTCTATGGCTAGATAAAATTCCATTGTATATGTGTCACATTTTTTATTAACCATCCATCAGTTGATGGACATCCAGGCTGATTCCATTTCCTTGCTATTGTAAAAAGAACAAACTAGAACTCCTGTGTGTAGGAATCTCTAGTAGCACTTGAAATCTGTTGAGAGTTAGATGGAATCTTAAAGTAGTTTTAATGTATTTATGAATATATAAAAAGTCGTGAGACTGTGTTCAATGATTATTATATATAGATAGGATAAGGAGAAGATCTGGAGAAACAAAACCAGTGTTTTTGGGAAACTTTTCCTCAGTCCATAGCTCCTTTGTTCGGTGACATGACTGTTGTCCCCAGTGCAAAGCATTTTAACATATTCACAAGTTCAGTAAGAAAATAGAGAATGATATTACTTCTGGCTAGAGGGCCTATGGGAAAGCTTAGATGGGAGGGGAGTGTAAGTAAATTTCAAATGTCACCATGCTAGTGGCTAGGTTTTCATCCATCCAGTCATTGCTTTATTCTTTCATTTTTTTTTAAATATAACAAAATAAAATAGACCTTGTTCAGTCATCACCAAAGATGCTTCCTTCTACAGCAAATGGCAGCAAATGTAGAGACCCACATCTAGACACAAAGAATCAGAGACCTTGGAACTTCTTGGGATTTGTCCATCAACTCCCTCTCCTCAGAGCTTGGAGAACCCTCTAGATGGCCTTCTCTTCATAAGATTGCAGGGACTACGATGCTATCACAAGAGTCAGCAAAAGAAGACAGCAGGGTGAATAGATAGAATGGTCTCCATTAAATTGGACTTGTTTTATCTTCAAGATTTTTGACCTGACAGGACGTACTCTTTGACACTAAGCAACATGCTGATATGTTTTCCCCCCTTGCCTTTAGCCATGGGTAGGTTAGAGGTATCACAAACATCTTCTCCCATTGGCTAGTAGAATCTAATTCCTCTTCTTTCTTGATCAGTGGAACACAAAGGGAGGTCTGTGATACAAGATCATACGAAGTATTGTGGCTTCTTTCTTGAAAGGCTTGATATCCTTGAAAATCCCATACCACAAGAAACCCAGGGTAAATGGACAGGAAGTACACAGGTCCTTAGCTGACAGCACCAGCTGTGTTCCTAGCCAGAGACCAATTTCACAAGTAAGTCAAACAGGCAAGGGGGGCATCATTCAAGACTATCTCAGTAGAAGACGTCAATGGCACTGATGAGGGCCACAGCTGCTGCAAATGTTAGCCAACGTTCAATAGAAGAGTGTGTGGATGGAAAAGGAACATGATGAAATTGGTTGGTTGGTTATCAATGAAAGAGAATTCTTGCTAAACCATCTTGACAGAATTCTTGCAGAACTGTCACTTATACCTGCTGAGGAAGGAAAAATCAATTCTCTCTAATGTAGTGACACCGATATATCAACCACTCCAGGACAGGCCATGTGTTCATGAGTAGTTAAGAAACATAACTAACCTCCACCTTTGTGTGTATGTGCCTTCATTTGGTTACAGTTTAGTGTTTGGTTTAGTTTGGATGTGGTTTTATAATGTCTTGGTTTTGAGGGTGTTTGGTTTTGTATTGTATTGTTTTTTGGTTTTGTTTCTTTAAAAAGAACTTAAGGTTGGGTAGGTAGGGAGGAGGAGATCAGGAAGGACTTGGGGAAGAAAGACTGATCAAAATATGTTTAAATCAAATTTTTTAAATAATAAAAATGTAATAAAAGGAAAAAGGAATGTCACAATGCAAGCTTAGAATAGATGCCCTGGCTTAGGGGCTGTATAAACAAAATTAAAAGAAAAAAATTTTTCCCAGCACAGCAAAGGTTTTAACTTATTGGGGGTAACATAATCCCAGAAAAAAGTGAAGGCAGTGACAGAAGGAAGGATTGAATTTAGAGAAAAGATGAAAACACACAGGGCACTTGATTTGAAGAGAACTCTGGATTTTACCACATGCCAATGGGCTACACAAGAACTAAAGGCAACTAATGGATTCTGAGAGTAGGAGAAATATGAATATATGCATACAATAACATTTGGTGAAATAGAAACCATAAATCTAATAAATACCTAGGAGGGGGTATATGGGAGGGTTTGAAGAGAGGAAAGGGAAGGGAGAAATATTGTAATTAAATTACAAGCCCAAAAAGGGTAGAGGGGATTTGAAAAAAGTAAAACAAAAAAATGATACCTGCAGCCCTGTTTTTATTCTCCTAGATTTTGGATTATCCAGGATGCTTTATGCTTCCATATGAATATTAAGATTATTTTTCAGTTTTTTCATAGATAACAAATGATGGATGACTGAACATTAACAACTCTTTGTTCCCTGAATTCCCATGCCTAGAAAGACGATTTATATACAGCATATACTCCTAGAATAATATTCTCTTTTTCCTTCACTTTCTGAAAGTTAGGATCACTTTTTTTTTTTTGTCACAACCAAAAAATATTCGAACTGTAACTGTGCCCAGAAAGAACACATATCTGTGTCTCTCAATGATTAGTAAACTTTTGTCGTCAGCCATGAGGTCTTTCTGGGGAGGAGGGGGAAGCCAGCATAGTGAGACCGTTTCCAATGAAAACTGAGATAGAATCTAGCATTCCACAGAGCAGAAGACACTTAAAGAAATATAAGCATGCCCTTTTAGATAAGATGAATTGAATGTCTTCATTGCTTTTATAATTCCCATTTTGACCAACCTCTTCATTGGATGTTAGTTTTCAAAACAACAATAAAACAAAAAAAAAAAAAAAAAAAAAAAAACCGTTAAGAATAAAATTCAAAACGAACAAGCAAAAACACCTCTAATCAAACATTCAACTTCCTTAAATGAGACAAAGATAAAGTGGATATGACAGGGAATATATATATATATATATATATATATATATTACACATACACATACACATAATGTGTGGATATAGTTTCTCTTGTTTGAAATTTTGAATAACGTTTCAATTATATTTCCAGGGGAAACAATGTCAGTAGTATTAATTTTTTTAACAAAGAAAAATAGTGCTATTAAATGTTACTATTTATTCTATTGCCTGTATTCATCAATTTTCTTTTAGAAAAGCAATCAACTTCATGATCATATTCTCTCCCCAGCATTCCACAAAACTTTCTAGATGCTCTCAATTTACATCATGGTTATACTTAACAAAAAGGAATAACATTGTGGTCTGGTTTTTAATAATTCATAAAGGTCTCATGATATGTTTCGGGACACTTCTCAGCATGTGCTTTGAATGCACCATTTAAATATCTCTCTCTTTAAAATTTTACCATCCTCCTCTCTATTTATTTAAAGTTCACCCACAGAATTCTGCCAGCAATTATCCCATGGCTGTGGTATTTTGTTGTATTTGTTGCTTAAACAGAAGCCATAAAAGCAAATAATAGCTATTTTCATTCCACACAGCTAATCATGCAGCATTCAATGGCTTCATTTGCAATTTTACTACAGATATTAGATGAGACCGTCTATTGATGACTCTTATACATTGTTGTAATGCCTTTCGTCTACACCGGGAGGCGTGGCTCTTGAAAATTTTAGCTGAATTGTATGCGTGGCTTCTGGAATCGTGACTTTATAATATGAGTGTGTTGGGTGGCTAATTCCAGCTCTCACAATATAGTATAAAGGCAACGTGCAATTCCCTCCTGTGAAGATTTTTATCGGGAAGCTTTAGGCCAAATAAAATCAGGATAAAAAAATAATCACGTACCCTCAAATCACTGTCAATGGAGAGCTGAATCTTAGAGGCTTAAAAATACGTGTTTCCAGGGAGAAGTTTTTGTAACTTAGAGGAAAGAATTGGAAAAAAGAAAAAGAAAAAAATATTACATTGGAACAGAGGGAGAAAAAAAGGAAAACAGGTCGATAAGATGGTTTAAAATGTACACTAGCCATTAATTTCTAATATCCTAGAATTTAATATGTGTTTCATTCATTAACATTACTAGAGGTCTTCAAAACCCAAAAGTATAAGGTATATTTTAACTTTTCTAGGCAGTGAATTCTAATATATTTTGTCTTTTACTCCTACTTTTCTTTCCATGTGTTAAGTATATATTTATGCATACATTTTGATAAGACTTGGGAGAGAATATAATGTGTACTGACTCTAAGGAAATAGCTGCCTTTGTATCCATTAATATGTACAAAGAGAAGAAAAAGCCGTTTGCCAAAGGACTGACCAAACAAGTTGACACCCAATTCTCCATCAATTATCCTCCTGTGTGAGAGACTTAGACCAGGTGAAAAATCCATGCACACTAGAGTCAACTTTCAAAGATACAAACAGAACAAGGGTGCTCACATACAGCAAAACAAAACCTACAAACATACATTATCACTGTGTGTTCAGATTAGCTGTGAGGTGCCATTTAAGTGATAAATCCCTAGGAAAGGAAAGCAGAATGCAACTGTGCGGGGAGCACCAGTAATATAGATTTTCTCAGTCACCCCTTGCTGGGGTGAGAGTTTTCAGCGATGCAGGCCTTTCATTCATGCTCCTATAAGCAGGTGAAAGGGGTGTGAATCGCTTGGGCCAGGAGGCACTCTGAAGAGACTATTATGTTAGTGGCCTTCAATTAACCGTATAAGTGTGGGTAAGCTTTCTTGCTACATTGACCCTGATCCTGGGCTGGCTAATGAGATTAGCAATGTGTGTAAACAAAGGCTTCCCAAGTCCAGGGACTGTCTTCTTCAAACCTGTGATGTGACATGTGACAGAAGCCTAGCTGTTCCACTGGAGAGAGACCCAGGTAGAATAAGGCCTAGAGGGTGAACCACCAGTAGAGAAACCATGTAGCACAGAGAGAGCATATTCCAGCGTAGATTCCAGCCAAACATCCTCATCACCAGGTGAGAAAGAAGCAGCCATTTAACCTGTAAAAATGTCAAAAAAAAAAGGAAATCATTGGTGTTTAAAAGGTTAATATTTAGGTTGCCTGTCATGCAATCATGAACGGAGGCAGGCAATAAAAGACTTCCCTAAGAAGAAAGGACAGAAGGTTAGGAAAGCAGACATGTGGGGTGACAAGATGTCTCAGAAAGTAATGATCCTTACTGTAACAAGCCTGAGAGTTATTGTGGTGGTTTAAATGAGAATGGCTCCATCAACTTATATATTTGGATACTTGTTCTCTAGTAGATGGTGTTTCTTGAGGGAAACGTAGGGAGTGTGGCCTTGCTAAAGGAAATGCTTAAGATCTCACGGCCTCACCCAGATTCCAAGCCTCACCCAGATTCCAATTCCTTTCTCTTGGTGTTTATTGTAAAAGATCCTGCCAACACACCTGCTGCCCTGCCCCTCCACCATGAAAGACTCTCCCTCTGAAGCCATACACCAGCTCTTCTTTCTATAAAGTCACCATGGTCATGGGGTTTTATCACATCAGCAGAAAAGTAACCAATACAATCGGCCTCTGACCTCCACACACACTGTGGTATATTCTGCACACAAACACACACACACACACACACACACACACACACGAAACCATCTCTACATATGCACCTGAAAAATTTTGAAGAGAAGAGTTCAGAAGGTTAAAAAAGAAACCAAGTACACATATGTTCCGACTTGTACTGCTGCTTCGGTCCGTAGGTCAGGGTCTAGCAAGAGAGACAGTGAGGATGGAGGGTCAAGAGACGTGAACAATGGAGACAAGACAGAGTCTGATCAAGTCTGTTTTTTATTGAAAGGAAATCCTGGGTATTTATACCCTTTACCACATGCCTTGCCCTCGTGGACAAGCAGGGGAACACAGTTGAATGCACTATGTCATGTGCCTTGCAGCGTGGATACCACGTGAGCCTTGCAGCTGGGAGCACCAAACAGCAAAACAAGATATGTGAAGAAAAACAAGATGTTTATCAGAGTGTGCTCAGCTGTTGTAGACTGTTGAAAACAAGTCTCTTGTCAGGGTATATAGCTCGAGATGGCTGCAAAGATGATAGCTGCTTTCTGCTAGGAGTCGGCTCCCAACACACATATACCTGGAGAGAGAGCACCCAAGGCAGAGGAAACAGGAAGTCCAAAGATCCTCGGATAGGCCAGGGCCTGGCATATTTAAGGAACTTCAAAGAGGCCAGTGACACGGTATAGGGTAAGTGAAGAAAAGAACTTTAAGAGGTGAAATCAGTAGCTACAGGGGCCAGATTGGGGCAGGTTTGTAAAGCCAGAAACAGGCTGAGAGAAAGCCCCTAGAGAACTCAACTCGTTTATCAAAGTCACTGGATCATTACCTATTCAGCCTCCAAGTGCTGAGGTCACGGTGCTGGAGAGTCAACAATGACCAGGACTTCTGTTTGTGAAATGGGAAGAGAGGGAAGACAGAAGAGAAACAAGAACCCAAAGAACCTGAAGGGGAAACACGGGGAGACTTCTTTCTGTTGTCACAAGCCATTGTGAAGGACAAACCTCTCACCCCCTCTAAGCTAAAATGTTCTTTTGTTTCTTCTGTTTCTCTTCCCCACCGACCATTTGCCACAACCTTGCATTCCTAAAAGCCTTCCCCATACAAAACAAAGCACTGCGAGAGCCTTGCACACATTCACAGAAGATCTTGCCAGGCTACCACAGTCTGTGCTCTAAGTGTGTGTCAATATATTTACAGAAAAACACTGTTAAATATAAAAAGAAACTCTTCAAAAGACACCATGTACTTCCCAAAGGGTACTTCCCAAATATAGTACTTTACAGATTGACGCTGGGGAACAATTGACTTCCCACCAACATCACTTCCCCACAGCCGGCCTAAAGGACAGCGCATCCAGCAAGAAGGCACAGAGCAAACACCGTTATCACTTTAAATAAACGTCCGTGAAGCAATCTTCTATGAGTGCAAAGCCACACACGTCAAAGTAGAGTTGGCACACAAATGATGACAACATGAGAGGACCGTGTCGGGCTTAGAGGAGAGCACTTCCTAAAGGGAGACACGGTGATCTGGTAAAGGGGGTGAGGGTTGTAACTGAAACCCTACAACTGGTCAACCTGTCAGCTTATACTGAATCAGGGCTATCTTCCCGTTCTGAGATGACTATGTATGAAATAATAATCCCACAGACTTTCCTCTTAAGCACATGGTCTTTGTAGTGAGGAAACAGAAGTGTTCCCTCCCATCAGAGTAAAATCCCCTTGTTATCTTTCATAGGCTGGTTCAGATGAAAAACCTCCAATTACCTCACTGCTTTAGAACAGACCTTAATTTAGCTAACTTGTCTCTCCCAGCAATGAAACCAAGTGGTCTTTTCCATCCTGTGTTATTTCTTAAGTTCTACCTAATAAGTATTTCAATTCCCAGCGACCTGGTATTTGGTGGCTAGACTGTGCATTTCTCTCCTGCCAAGAGCTCCAATTTTCTGCAAGTAGGACCCACTTGGAACAGTTTTTTTTTTAAGTCTAAATCTAGTATTTATTATTTCTCTCAATGTCTTTTGTGTTGTGTTTTTTAAATCATTCTTATACTATTTTAGTTCTGATTTCAAATCATTCACTTCCAAACTCTTGGAGCCTAATATCTGAAATGTGATTCTTGTTTTAAGACAACTTCAAAATGCCTCGAATTTGATGCCACTATTTCAGTCCCTGCATCCTCTCTCTGGACCCACACTTGAGCTTTCAAGTCTGAGGCACTAACTCCTGAGGAGTCCAGTAAACTGTTCCTCTGCTTAACTGAAGGGCTAAGTAAGACCGGGGCTCTGGAGTGCATGTCTTTGTTCACAAGAATTGTAATCATTTAGTGTCCAGAACTAAGTCCTGGGGCCCTGTTCAAAGTTTATTGGCATTGGGATTTCTGGCTGTGTGGCCAGAATGTTCAGACAAGTATCCCAGTTCAACTTGAATGAATAAGGGTTTGAGGTGCCCTGCTCCTTTGAGAATCTGAGGAGCTCAGCAAACCTGCAGCCTTGTGATGAGGGCAAGGAAGGACAACATGGACCTGCTATCTATGTATCTCTCAGGAAGCTGGCAAAGGTCTGTCAAAGAACATTGGTCCCTGAATATCTGAACCATATGAGAGCCTGTTGTACTAATCTGTTTCACTAATCAGTCTCAGGAAACTGGTGTGGGAAATAGCACACGCTCTTGCCTGTTCTGCTCTTCTACGTTATTCGATTCTGTTGAGAAGAATTGTTGACAATTTATGTCTTTTACCTCATCTCAAAATGAAGTGTGTTTCTTCTTATCCAATTCACACAAGTGCTATGCAGCTGAGATTGCTTTAGGAGCATTAGAAGTGGGATATCATATAAATGCAAATAACAGGAGGTTTATAAAAAAAGAATAGTTACACCCAAGTACCCAGTGCTACCCTATCCAAATGAACAGCTTGAGGTTTCCTGGCTACTGTCACTCAAGATAAATCAGAGGATGAGGGCTAGGAATGAAATCTTCTGGAATTATTTGTGTTTGAGCTGCAGGCCTGTGTTGCTTAGGCTGCTATGTAATAGTCACCCAGAGAAGCAAAGGGATCTGCGAGAAATCCCAGAGATCATTTAAGTCCTCTAGGCCTGCTGCCCGCACCTAATGAGGAAAAAGGGGTGGTGTTGCTGGTTGAGAAAGCGCCCCCCCAACTTCCTGTTCAACCTTAATGAGGAGTCTAAGAGCATCTGGAAGAAATGCTCGGGTTGCTGCAGCTTTTAAACACTTAGCACAACCATGTATCTTCATACTACAACCTCTGGCATTTACCATTTACCATTTTAATTTCTCAGGTTCTCTCAACTACCACCGCTCCCCCCCCCCCCCATTATATGGTGAGTCTAAGGAAACACTATACACAGTTGCCTTTTATTTTTCCCAGACACTTCTGCTTTTCTCCGAAGCTGCTAACAGTTTATCTGATAAAATGTCCACATAGCCAGTGAGTGTTTCAGGTCCTCTGTGTGGTAGTTTGCCAAGTCTATGCAATATTTAAACAAAGGACAAGGATAATATCCAAAAAATGAAAGCCACCCCCACCCATTTCAGAACAACAACCTCCATTGCCTTCTGCCTGAGTTCTAGACTATACGGTTCAGATCTCCAAAGTTGTCCAGTGCCGAAGTGGACCATTGATCATGCATGATGCAGCTGAAATCTTATCCTGCTTAATATGCATATTATTCTCTTTCTAGCTAGGGTCTTTGTAAGTCCTATGGTTAACATTCTCTTGTTTGAAGAACCAGGCAGATAGAATTGTTTGGTTATTTACAGAAAACCCATAAAGAGGTGCAATCAATCCTCATGGACTTAAATGGAAGACATTGGCCAAACACAAAAAGTTGAGACATGTGCCAAAGCTATCCAAAGGAAATGGGAGAGAAAGCCGTGCTTTTGAATAGAGTTCAGATGCCTAAACCCACCATTTATCTTGCTTTCTTCTACAATTCCCTCTAGGAGAGAACACAGAGCAAGAGCCTGCCAGCCTCAAGATCCTGCTCCAGTGTCAGGTGTCACAGTGTGAAGCTGGTAGGCCTAAAACAGAGAGAATTTTAATGAGGAAAACGGGGACCATTTTGTAACTGTAGTCTCTTTCTGCCATGGTAGGCAAAATGTCCAGATAGCCTAGCGTTTATCAAAACCAAAAAGCTCACAACCGCAGCAGGACACTATCAAAAGAAGAAAACTGAAGATTCATATTTGAACTCCTTTTCCTATACATCAAATCACAATCTTTGAACCTACAGAACTTTCATGACATATATCTGAGTGCCAGGCTCACAGAACTAAGAAGTTTCAATTTTTTTAATCGTATGGAGTAGATCTCATACATCAGTACAATTCTTCCATCCAAATACCATGAAAATACCCCATCTGCATAAGATATTTGCAGTAAACGCTAGAACTTTCTTAGAAGCTTCTTATTATCTCGCTGTTTTAGAACAACAGATTCCTGCCAACACTCAGGTCTCCCAGTTGATGAGGACAGAAAAGTTGAATTCATGACAGGACTGTGGAATCTCTTCCTTTCGTGTTCAAAAATGTTTCTAATGTTGTCCATGCATTAAAATGAAGCTTTTTTAAAAAAATGACAGTGATTCCTTCTCCACCTGATACATGTAAAGTCCGTTTCTCATCAAGGACTCTTGGAAGAGCCTGTCTCTGATTGCAGCTTCGCTTTGCTCATCATAGTCGATGGATGTTTTTGCTCAAAATAAGCTGCCCTTTGCTGATTGCTGCAGGCTGCTCAGTCTGTCAATTGTGAAAATACAGCATTTCACAGCCAGGCCACATTGCTCATTGTAATCTGAATCAGATGCAAACACACTCCAGAGATATGGTAGCTCTCGGCTCTATTTGCTCCACTGCAGCGTTCATCGCGGCAGTGAGCTGGGGTCTCCTTAGAACAAAATGCCATGGGTTAGAGATCAAATCACTCACTCTGGTTGAGTTAAAAATCTTCCCCTCACTCAGAGAATAAGCCTCTCATTTTTCCTGAAAGAAGTACAAAGCCAAGCTGCACTGCCTTTTAAAATACAAAGAGGTGGAATCTGACATTTTTTGATGAGAAATACAGGAAACTAGAGACTAAAGATTTTCATCCCTGACAGCAACTCTAAATGTCATGGGCTTACTGCTTGTCAATCTAAGGGATGTTGGTTAAAAGTGTGACTGTGTGTGTCATGAAACATCGAGAGTTGAGTGATTAAACAGAATGACCCTGAGATGCTTCCAGAAGCAGAATAAAGAACTTAATAATCATTTAATCACAACTGTGTGGCATCCATATGCATGTGTACTGGAGATCCATTCTAAACTCTTATTCCAACCACAAAATGACATTTGCTGACACAATTGACTAGTGTTTGTTATTAATTAGGACTAGGTCCTTACACAGAAGAAAAACCCAAAGAGTATGTGTCTCTTAGCAGCTAAGAAACCTGGAGGTAAGCACCCGTAGCTAGACTAATGGATGGCACCGCCATCTTGGAATCAAGCTCTCATCTCTCCTCTCTCATCCAATTGTAGAGTGCCGTTGTCAAACTTCTCTTAAGGTTTAAGTGACTGCTGGAACCCTGCTATTACATCCATGTCTCTAGATATCAAGACTGGAGAAAGAAGGAAGAAAACACTGACATCTCCTTTCAAAGAGACTTCCAAGCAGTCTCACCAGCCAAGTCTCTTTACATCCAAAGATGGAAACTTAATCATCTATATATACCTAATAGAACAAAACACAATCAAAACAGTGTTCAACCCCATAAGAAACAGGAAAACTTAAGACTATTTTAATAAAACAGAAAGACATTGTACTTATTAGAAAACTAGTAAGCCTTCCGGAGTACAGTGTGCTCCCCCTCCCCCCATATCTGCCCAGACATATTTACAAATGACTTTGGACAAATCACTTAAATCTCTGTGCTCTTCAGTTTCTTCAGCCAATGTAGTAATGTCCATGTTAATCAGCATGATGTACTCATCCCGCCATATATTGTGCCTATATATTCACAAGGGATCGTGTTGGATATAACAAACACAATTTTTGTTAATTTCTGTATAAAAAAAACATCACTCTAAAATAACTCTCTTGTGTAATTAAAGCTTTCATGTGATGGAAAGTGTGCAGGATGTATAGGCTCCCAGTTGATAGCAGCCTCCCCCTATACACTAACAGAAGCTATGCCACCTCCTGAGCCTGTCCGTTCTCTCAGGGACCACACTAGGTTGACTATCCTAGCACCTAATCCAATGATACCATCCCCCTTATCCTAGTCTGAGCTACAGGAACCTTGGCAGGCCTGATAACTTCACCCCCAGTAAATGTGGTAATTAGGAGGCTGATTATGTAGGAATAATCAGGGAGATGAGAGCAAGTGTGTCAAGGTTGATATCGATTGTCAGTTTGACAACATCTAGTGTCATTAAGACAGAGGGTGATCGCCGAGAGGCTTATCAAAATAGGGTGTGGGAAGTGGATTTGTTTCTTTCAAAAGGACTAAACATTTTTGTTGTATTTTGTTTTCCAAAAGACAGCGGCGTTTTGGGTTTCCTCACAGTTTCTACAGTTTACAGAGCTGAGCGTGCTTCTAGATTGCCAGCGCTGCAGCGGGATCCAGTGAGAGTTTGAGAGATGCTGGAGGACTCATCATCACTGTGAGCCAAATGTAAACTAAACGCAAGCGCTTGTTGTTATTCTCGGTGTGCTATGGGGAAGAGGGGGCGTGGGGGCGGGCTTGCTCATCAATTCCTGCTCACACAGCCCAGGTCTCCTGGAAGCAGACACCAAAAGGAAATTTTCGATGCAAAAATGTTTACAGTAAAAGAAGTAGAAGCATGTCAGGATGTACATGCTGACAGGAGCCTGATATAGCTGTCTCCTTAGAGGTCTGCAAGAGTCTGACATACTCAGAGGCAGATGCTCACAGCTAACCATTAAACTAAGCATGGGGTTCCCAATGGAGAAGATAGAGTGAAGGCTGAAGGAGTTGAGAGGATTCGCGACACCATGAGGAAAGCAACAATCCCAACCAACCAGAGCCCCCAGGGTCTAAACCACCAGCCTGGAGCGCTTAGGGAGGGACTCATGGCTCCAGCTATATATGCAAGGGAGCTATATATAAGTGGGAGAAGAGATCCTTGGTCCCATGAAGGCTGGACGTCGTGGGGGGGGGGGTACTCGAGGGTGGGGAGGTGAGGTACAGGGGAGGGTGTGTGGGGGTACAATAACGTGGAGGCAGGAGGAGGGGGGAAGGGATAGTGAGTTCCTGGGAGGGAGGGGGGGAAATGGGGTAAGGAGAGAATCTGAAATGTAAAAAAAATTTCCAATAAAAAAAAAAAAAAGAAGAAGAAGTAGAAGCAAGCCTGGGCAGAAGTTAAGTGGCAAATCAGGCTACACCAAGCTAAAAGAGGGTTCGGGGCAAATATAACCTAATGGACTTTCTGCATCTATGCTGAGATGCCCTAATCTCTACAGAGCTCTAGAATAAATATTATCTAAAGGAGCTTCCATTTTCAGACTGAGGTATGTTGATGTCTATGAAATTATGGAGCAAGTGTTATCTAAGGGACGTTGCATCTTCAGACAGAGATTCCCTGATCTATGTGGTTATGGAGCCAGTGTTATCTAAAATTCATCTCCAAGCCGAAATGCCCTGATGTCTGTGCAATCCTAGAGCGAGTGTTTTCTAAAGAAATGTCACCTTCAGGCTCAGATACCCTGGTTTCCACGGCCTTTCAGCTCATGTCAGTTGGGATCTGATGACCTCAGGTGAGGGCCCCACCATGGCATGACTGTGCAGCAAGATCTGCCTCTAAGGGTATCAGGCAGCAGACGTCTACACAGCTGCCATAGGCAGCAGCATCAAAGCATTTCTATTTTCCAGGCTCTGCTGTTCATGCACTGACTTCTTATCACAAATAGAGTTGACACGAAAATCACTGTATTTCCCTCCTGGACTCACATATCACAGATTGGCTGCTTAATTGATAGCAGGCTTGAAATGCTATATAAACAACTCAATTAAGATCGGGAAGATTGGAAAGTCAGCCTTCCTCTATCAGCCTTCTTGGTATAAAGATCAATGTATATAAATAAGGTTTTATCAATTTAAAAAAAAGATTAGAATGTACTTCATAATCAATAGTGAGAAGTCTAAATGTAAGAACTGTGGAAGGAAATGACGCTTTAGAAGATTTCCAATATTTTCTAAGCCTTGCTTTCCTATGGGGTAAAGTGTTTTAATACACATGTTCTAATTTTCAGTTCTACTGAGATGCTGTCAATTTCTACTTAAAATGTTCAGTGATAAGCTAGATTTCCCAAATTCTAAGGATAACATAGCAATCACTACATATGTCCTTCCATGGGAATACCCTCTAAGAAAGGTCAGGAACCTTTCTACACTCCCAAAGAAGCACAATATACCACAAAGGTTGTATACATAGAAATAAAATCATCCTTACATTACATCACAAATAAAACTTAATCCGACTTGTTATCATGTGCAATTCAACCACAGTCTAAAATACACATGGGATCAATGATGGGATCAATCTCCCATCACATCAATTTCTGTTTGCAGCAGGCAGAGACCATTACAGATAACCACAAACAATCAAAATGCAGAAAACAAGAGACCCTGAGGTGCTCAGCCCCATCCCAACTGATAAATCAACAACACAACTCCCACACCTAAGATTCAGGCATAATTGCAGAAGAGAGGGAAGAAGGTTCTAGCAGCCTGAGAAACAGGAAGTTTGCTGTGTCTCCTAAAAGTGTCAGAGATTAACTCATGAAATCTCATCAATATGGCTGCTGCCTAAACAAGACCTGGATAATGATGATATTAATGGACATGTTAACATGAAAGGGAGAAAGCTTATGGGACCCAACCCTAGAGAAAGAACTATAGGTAACTGTATGATGACAGTAGAAGAAAGTTTTCCCCAGGGAAGAGCCCCCCAGTTAGTTATCCAATACCAAATGGTCAGCCCTGAGATTATAAGCACACAGCTAACATTATGTGGGCTAGGCATATTACATTTACGTATCCAGGACTATATGTGTCTCTGCGTGTGTGTGTGTGTGTGTGTGTGTGTGTGTGTGTGTGTGTGTGTGTATGTATGTGTGTGTGTAAAGCAACAATTAAAGAGAAAAAGGCCATGAATTTGAGGGATCAAGGAAGCAGACATGAGAGGGATTGGGAAGAAAAGGAAATGAGAAAATAATGTAACCATAAATTTCTAAAACTAAATATTATAAAAATAATAGTCCAGATCAAGCCCATATTATAATTAATTTTAAATTGAGGAGAAAATACTACTGCACTTCCCTAAACCAATATAATCCCTAACTACAATCTAAATACTTATCCTTATTCCCACAGATAAGTGAAGCTCTTGACCCTCGTCAGAGAAGCTTCTTTATGTAGTCCAAGGAGGCCATTACAGAGATCCACTCCAACTGGGCAAAATGCAGAGAACAGCTGACCTGGAGCTAACAAACCCCAACTGGTTTATCTCTAACACAATTCCTAACCTAAGACTCAGAAAACATCAAAGAGAGGAGGTAGAAAGACTGTAAAGAGACCAGAATGCCTTTTAAGAGACTGTGTCTACTAGAAATCACAGGGAGGTATACTCATGAAATATCAACAATATGTTTGCCTAGACAAGACCTGAACAATTACAACATGAGTTGGCATGCCAATGTGAACAGAGAAAATTACACAAGTCCCTACCCTTAAGATGAAGAACTCCAGGCAATTAAAGACTGCTGTCAACGGGAACTTCTCTTCCCTAAGGATGAGCTCCTTGGATCATTATTTAATCCCAAATGGTCAGCCCTAGAAACATATACACACAAGCAATAATAAATGAACAGGATTTGTTTATATACTTATTTTCACATATATGTAACAGTAATCATTAGGGAATAAGAGAAAATAGACTTGGAAGGGAGGAACATGGGAGGATTTGAAGGGAGGAGTGAGAAAGAAGAACTAACGTAATTATATTTTAATTAAATTTAAAAAATTTTAGAGAACAGTTATTCAACCAATATGTATATAATAAAGTTGATTTTTTTCCTAAAAAAAAAATTGTATGTGCGTGTGGTGTGTGTGTGTGTGTGTGTTGTGTGTGTGTGTGTGTCTGTCTGAATTCTCTAGGCTCTAAAGATGAAACTCAGGTCATTAGGCTTGGTGTCAAGCACCTTTCTCTCCAGACCTTAATTTTGAAAATTTGAGGGGAAAGTATTTAAGAAGCATTCAACAAATCAGCTCTCTAACACACTATGTAGGCTTCACAGTGGCATGCTTCAGTGAAGTGCCAGTCTTCAGTTTCGCCTTCCTACAGAGCTGTTCTTAAAATACCTATTATAAAGCGGTTTTTTTTTTTTGACCAAAGGATTTTTCTATGGAATATATCAGAGTATGTACCAGAAGGAAGAGATTTAATATAGAAATACGCAAGATGTCCAAAAGTGCTCAACTGTTTAGAGCCAAGTGTTTACTGAAGAAAGGATCAAGTTTCGAAAAGGATCAGGTTCAGGAAAGAACGCCTCTCATGAACAAGATGATAAATACACATGGTTAGTATAACAAAAAAATTATATTTTATCATGCTGAAGGTCATCACACAAGGTTTACACTCAAGTTCCTAACCGCAATCCTAAGCCTGTTTCTCAAGGCTTGTGCGATGTATCTTAGCTGAAGGTCAGGTCCAGCGTCTATCAGAACTCTCCAATTCAAGGGTCATGATCCAGGGGAGACTCTCCGGCCACAGGGCAGATGAAACTGGCATCTCTTCAGATGTACAGAGCATCGCTTTTGGTCTCTGCTTTTCCACTGTCCAGTAGGCATCGTGGGGTCTAGGATGTATCTGGTTATCTTAAGTGAGTGACGTCATTGAGTTCTGGCTACCAGGTACAGCCTTTGGGTGTAGGGGGATCCTATTTTAACATGTCTAAAAGATTCCTTTTACTATGCTCAATACAACACCAGCCAGAGGTGTGACTCTGGGACACAGATCAACAAACCATTTTCCACAAGTCAACAAGCTCATCACGAATGAAAACATGTGAATAAAATGAATCAATGCAGTTTCACTGAAGCACCACTATGTTCATTGTCTGCCCATGTCTACAATAGCTTCCACAGCAGAACTGAGTCACACAGACCTGTTGTACAGAGATGATTTTGGTAATCATCTGTCTTCTATGTTAGCATGTATTCTGATGATATTAAAGAAAGCCTGAGACTAGCTAAGTAATTATAAACAGAAATGTACCTGGCTTATGGTTCTGAGAGGCAAAGAAATGTGAGAACATGGTGCTGGTATCTGGGGCTCTTCCAGCTGTGTTATTCCATGATGTAAGATAAAAGAGCAAGAGTAAGGAAGTGAAAAAGGCTGTATACAGTATTAAAAAAAAATTGCTCTTGAGATAATCAGCCCACTTCTTTGATAAACACATTAAGCCATTCACAAAGGTTTCCATTGGATTAATAACCTCTTGGCAGACTCTACCTCCAACACTTTAACATTGAGCATTGAGTTGCCAACCTAAAAACTTTTGAGAATTGACTGGTGAGATGGCTCAGCAGGGAAAGATGTTTGCTGCCAAGCCTAACAACTTGAGTTCCATCCCTAGAACCCACATGGTAGAAAGAGAGAACTAATTGACTCCCACTAATTGTCCTTTGACCTTCAAACTCAATACTACACACACCACACACACACACACACAAATTAATTAATTAATATTAATTAATTAAATTTTAAAAAGAACTTGGAGAAATATATTCACAACATAGCACAGGCCTCTTACAGAAGACATTTTCAGACCCTTGATACAAATGGTAACAGAAGGTGACTCAAAGAGAAGAGAGGGCACCAAGCTAGTAGCCATGTCAGACCTAATTAGAGAACTTTCTCTGGACAAGGAAAGAGCTAAGCTAGAGTCCTCAGAGCAACCAGGGATCTCTTCAAACACCCACATGCCAAGCCATCCAAGCCGTAACTTCAAAGAGTGGTGTTCTCCTGCTGCTGTCTTGGCATATTTTATTGATACTTTCAACTTCTTCCCCTTCCATGGTAGGAGGCTCCAAACCTCTCTCCTTGAAACCCCCTCTATTGTAGCTGTCACTTTCCTGAGGACATATTCATAGATATACTTAGTGTCAAGTCATTTTATAGGCTGGCAACTTCCAATGCTACACCTCCTACACCAGAGACCCATACACCCACAGTCTTTGGAACAACTTTACCCCTCAGATGCAGTATACATAAATTTTAATTCTTTGTTCATCCTGAATAAGTTCAGTGATGACTTCAAGCTTGTTAGTTAAAATCCTAGATCCACTTGAGGGCAGTATGGAAACCTAATACAATAGATGCTTCCTAAAATATATACATATATAAAGGCAATTAAATAAAATTACCAAAACGTTGAGGACACAGTCTGAATTAGTTATCTCTTGTCATCAAATGACACTTCCAGTACTGGGATTGGGTTACAGCTCATTGAATTGTTGGCTAAGAGGGGTTCCATGAGAGTTCCCAAACAACCCAGGATGTTGCCAAGACTATAGGTTGCTCACCACAAATTGAAAAGGCCCCATTGCTAAAGACAATGTCTACACAACCCAGTGAATATGGAGCTGTCAAGCTGGTCCCTACATAGAGACTTTACCCCTACATTATAGTGTTTTTTGGTACAGGAAGGTACTTTGCACACTATGAAACGAAACAAAAACACCAGCCACAAACCCTTTGATCCTCAATGGTGTCCTGTCTACAGGAAATGCTAAGACATTGGTGGCACAGAATCACCCAATGTCTGATTTGACTTAAGGTCCATTCCATGAGATGGAACCCATACCCAACACTGCTTGGGTATTCAAAGAACGTGAGTATAGATAGCCCAGGGACCTAGGAGAAAACCAAATACTACTGTTCTGGGAGGACTAATGACATTCTGATTTACTTATATATCAGTCCCTTGCTCAGCCATCATCAGAGAAACTTCTTCCCTCAGCAGAGGAGAACAATTTAATGTTTTATGGGATTCTTGGGCAAGGGGTGTCTGATTCTTGTGCCTTCTCTTGGGCTCTTTTACTTTTGTTTGTTTGTTTTGTTTTGTCCAATTCCAATGTGTTAGTTTTTGTTTTACCTTACTTTATTTTATTATAAAAAAAAAAGAAGAAAAAAAAACTAAAAAAAAGAAAGAAAGGAAGGAAGGAAGGAAGAAGGAAGAGAAGAGAAGGAAGAAAGGAAAAGAAAGGAAAGAAAGTAAAAAGAAAGAAAGTAAGAAGAAAGAAGATAAAAAGAGAACTAGTGAAAAAACAAAGAAAGAAAAAGAACATAGTCTTTATTAAGTTCACTAGGAACTTACTGTTATTTAATTCTCCTTGGTATTTCCTCTGTGCCATGTAACGTAATTGAACATATGGGGATGAGAATAAATGAGACAGTTGTTGGGGAGCACACAGAGTGGACACAAGGAATAACCCATATTTATGAGGGTGGTGAAGCTGTACTAGAGACTCATTTACTGTGCGATTTCCATTAAACCACCTTACTCCTGAATTCTGACCATGCGAGAAAGCGAATGAAGATTACCATTGTGTGGATACTGAGGGACCCCAGTCAGATGAGAAGGTAGAGGAATGGTGAAGGACTGTGGGAAAGTGATGGAGGAGGGCAGTGAGGATGTAAGAGAATAAATAAAAAAATAAATTTAATTAAAAAAAAAATCTGACCTAAAGAACTTAGAGGAGGAAGGATGTATATGGCTTATGCTACCAGGTCCTTCAGATCAGAGAATCAGGAAGGGAACTTGAAACAGAAATCATAAAGGAAGGTTGCTTGCTGGCTCAGTCTAAGGCTCGTTCTCTGGCTGATACTCAGCTAGCTTAGCTTTCTTTTTTTTATTTTTTTAAATGTATTTCTCTCATGCATTACATCCCCATGGGAGTTTCCTCCCCCCATCTTCCCCACCCCATCTGCTCCTCCTCCTTTTCCCTTCAGAAAAGGGCAAGCATCCCAGAGATATCTAACCAAACATGGCATATCAAGTTCCAGTAACACCTCCTCTTATATCAAGGCTGGACGAGGCAACCCAGTAGGAGGAAAAGGGTCCCAAAGCAGGCAAAAGAATCAGAGACAGCTCCTGCTTCCTCTGTTAGGAGTCTCATCAGAAGACCAAGGTACACAGCCATAACATATATTCACAGTGGCTTGATCGTACATATGCAGATTCCCTGGTTGTCCATTCAGTCTCTGCCGTACCTATGAGCACAGGTTAGTTGATTCTATGGGTTTTCTTGTGGTGTCCTTGACCCCTCTGGTTCTCCATCCCTTCGTCCCTCTCTTCAACAGATTCCCTGAGCTCCCTGATGTTTGGCTATGGGTTTCTGCACTTGTTTTCATCAGTTGCTGGATGAAGCCTCTCTGATGACAAATGGGCTAGGCACCAATCTATGAGTATAGCAGAACAGCATTAGAAACCATTTAATTTTCACTGACATTTTTTTTTCCAGTTGGGTTTGGTTCACTCGTGGGTCTCTGTACTATTCAGCTTCTGGGTCCTGGCCATCCAGGCAGCGTCAGGGAAGGGCTCACTCTCATGGCATGGGTCTGAAGCTGGACCAGTCATTGATTGGCCACTTCCCCAATTTCTATGACAACTTTACCACAACACATTTTATAGGCAGGACAAATTGTAGGCTGAAGGTTTTGTGGCTGGATGGGTGTCCGATCCCTCCAATGGAAGTCTTGCATGTTACAGGAGATAACTGCTTCAGGCTTTGCATCCCCCATTGCTAGGAGTCTTAACTAGGGTTACCCTTGTAGATTTAGCGTAGTTTCTATTGCCCTAGATTTCTACCTCCCCCAGAAATGCCCACTCCATCAATGCCAGTTGTCTCTTCCAGTAGTCTATTCATCCACCTTCCACCTATCCCATACCCAGTTCACCTGCAATATCTATTTTTTTTCTCCTTCCCAGGAAGAGTCACGTGTCCTCCCGTTTGAGCCTTCCTTGTGACTTAGCCTCTCTGGGTCTGTGAATTGTTGCATGATTATCTTTTACTTATTGGCTAAGTTTCACTTGTAAGTGAGTGCATACCATGTTTGTCTTTCTGATTCTGGGTTACCTCACTTAGGATGATGATTTTTTTTCTCTAGTTCTATCCATTTGCCTGCAAATTTCATATTTTTAACAGCGAGTATTACTCCGTCGTATAACTATACCAATTTTCTTTATCCGTTCTTTAGTTGAGGGACATCCAGGTTGTTTCCAGTGTCTGGCTATTACAACAAGCTGCTGTGAACATAGTTCAGCAAGTGTTCTTTTGGGGGATGAAGCGTCCTTTGGGTATATGCCCAGGAGTTATATTCAGCTAGATTTCTTATATAGCTTAAGGCCACTTACTGAGGAATGGTACTGCCCACAGTGGTCAGGGCCTTCCCATGTCCATCATCAATCAAGATAATGTCCCTACAACATGCCCACAGGTCAATTTGATCTAGCAAATTCTTCAGTTGAGGTTCCTCTCCCGTGTAACTCTGTATGTGTCAAGATGACAATAATAACTCACCACCAGATGGTACATTCACAGAGTGGGATTTTATTCAGCCATAAAGGAAAAGTGAAATAAGAATATTTTCAAGACAAAGATGGAGCAAAAATTATAGTAACCTATCGACTTCAATTGCTGAGTCACATATTGTCTCTCATACAAGTCCATAAGTTTCCCTGGTGAAAGCTACATGTAACACTCAGGACACTGTACAGTGGATAAGAAGTGTCAGACAAAGACTGAAAAGACTGTAGTAGAAGAAAGGCTCAACAGAACATCTCAACGGCCAGATGTCAGAGCAAAAGCCTTTTATTTTACTTAAATCAACTGCAGTCTTATCCACTCTTCAAATAATATTAGAAACAGAGTAAAGGCCACTGTTTCAAGCTCACACCAACCTTAAGAGTGAGAATTAGATGGTACTTCAAATTTTCTCTGTGCTCAGTTTTAATGTGTTAGTCTGAGCCTTCTTCCCTATTTTTCTTATTTGTCAAATAGACTCACACAGAGGATGACAGTGGAGGCTTTGAAGTCAGGCAAATCTGGATCTGTGTTTCAATTCCTCCCGAAAACTGTGGATACACAGGAGAGTTACCTAAGCCCTGTAAGGTCTGTTTCCTTACCTTAAAATAGGGGCGATAATTGTATCCACCTTGTTGGCTTCTGTAAAATAGAACTGATCAAGCACATAAAGAACTTGGTGCAGCACCTGGCAGACACTTGAGCTAAGATGAGCTGTGTTTGTCTTATAAAAAGTAAATGTAAAGAACTGGGTCTTTGGGCTGAGAGATGGCTCAGTGGTTAAGAGCACTGAACTGCTCTTCCAGAGGTTCTGAGTTCAATTCCCAGCAACCACATGGTGGCTCACAACCATCTGTAATGGAACCTGATACCCTCTTCTGGTGTGTGTCTGAGGACAACGACAGTGTACTACTCATACATAAAATAAATAAATAATTCTTTAAAAAAGAAAAGAAAAGAAAAAGAACTGGTTCTTTAACATTGAGGCGCACAATGACATCGATCCATATGCTTGGGGCAACAATTCTTCTATTATATCTATGAAATATAATCATGTATCTCCTCTGGAATTTTGTAGGAAGCAGGATCTATCACAACAGTAGCAGGGAGATAAAAATCTCGGGCTTTGGCCGTTAATTCGAGATGCTATTTGAAACGGAGTGAACAAAAAGGATTGTTCAATCACCTAAAGTCATTTGACCTTGCGAATCTGATTATAAATTAATCATAGCCAACAAATCATCAATTAAGAATGCACTGGGTGCTTTGGTTTATGCTAAATGATGAAAGGATAATCTAAACTCCAGTATGTCACTCTGCAGACAAATTCCTTCACCTGTCAGTCAGAAATTGATCACAAAGCTTTAAAGATTCTCATTCAGTCCAGAGAAGCAAACACCAAATACATCGAAAACCTCACCCTGCAAGAAAACAAAACAGCAATTTGCATAGGCAACATGTTACATTACTGTAGCTAATTTGGAAATAATCAGTTTACATGTTTAATGTTTATTTTTCTTTAACAAATTATAAAATCCAAATGGCTTTTCAAACTTCTGATTGAAAGACCTTTTTCTTATTTACAAAAGTGACTCATTTGATACTTAACAGTAGTTAGTTCTTAATTTTCTTTTCAATCACATCATTGCTAAAATAAAGCTCCAAAAGGAGATCGTGGCCTTGAGAAATAAAAGTGATCAAAACCCAAGAGCAGGTGCTCTCTGACTGCTCACCTTCCAGTCCAGTCCTGCTACTTCCAGAGTTTAGACACCCATGGGATCTTAATTTAGCAGTTTTAAAAGACACCAGTAAATTTCTTTCATTGTTTTTGTTCTTTTTCCCCTTAATTTATTTACTTATTCACTTTACATTCCTCCCTTCCACCTAGTCGAGCCTCACACTGCCTCTGCCCACTACCCATTCCCCCGTCTCCTCTGAGAAGGAATGGTTTTCCCCCATGGGTACCAACCCACCCTGGCACATAAGTTGCAGCAGGACTAGGCACATCCTCTCCCACTGAGGCCACACAAGGCAGCCTAGCTGTGGGGAAAGGGAGCCAAAGGGAGACAACAGAGTCAGAGTCATCTCCGCTCCACTTTTAGGAGACCCACATGGCTACCATACTGCACATTTGCTACATATGTGTAGGGACATGGGTTCAGCCATGCACGCTCCTTGATTGGTGGTTCAATCTCTGTGAGCCCCCATAGGCCCAGGTTATTTGACACTATAGATCTTCTTGGTGTCCTTGACCCCTCGGCTCCTCAATCGTTCTTCCCACTCTTCCAAGTTCCACCTAATGTTAGCTGTTAATGGTTGATCTTAGCCATTCAGATTGAGTGTAAGATGGAACCTCAGAGTTGTTTGATTTGTATTTCCCTGATGACTAAGGATGTTGAACATTTCTTTAAGTCTTCACAGCCATTAGAGATTCCTGGTTGAGAATTCTCTGTCTAGTTCTGTATTCCAGGTCTTAATTGGGTTATTTAGTTTATTGGTGTCTAATTTCTTGAGTTCTTTATATATTTTGGGTGTTAGCCTTCTGTCTGATGTAGGGTTAGTGAAGATCTTTTCCTATTCTGTAGGCTGCCATTTTGGCCTATTCATGGTGTCCTTTGCCTTACAGAAGCTTTCCGTTTCATGAAGTCTCATTTATTGATTGTTTGATGTTAGACATCAGTAAGTTTTGTAAACAAAATTTAAAAAGGCTTACAACTGAGTCCTGGAATCTCTCTCTGCTGTCCTCACAATCCTTTTTCTACTTCCTTCTACCTGGGACCCTGGCTGGGATCAGAAGTTCAGCTTCCTATCTCCTCTGCCATCCATAGGTTGATCAGCTCTTTATTAACCAATGAGAGGTAACTGGGGAGCGTTCTTTACACAACATCGATACAGGAGATGAGTCAGTAATCATTACAATGCTAGCACCCTGTAGCCAGATCTCTAGGCACAGAAATCAGCATCTGAATATATAGTGCACAAACCCCCAGCCCCCAGCCATAAAAAGAAACCTATTCCACTCGGACTTTTGGTTTTACAAGTAGTTTTGATCAACTCTCTTTCTTCACCTTCCTTCCTGAATTTCTAAGGCAGTAATTGACATTTCACATATCCTAGAAAATGTTAGGAACTCAGTTCTAGAATTTCCTTATAGCTATCTTTTTCCCAAAAACTTTCCTATGTTTACTTTTAACTTTAGAAAATGCTTTGATTCTACTAGGTCATAGTTATTTCAACGAATTTAAAGACATTTTGTCCAAAAGACCCCTGGCTAACTGTGTCTGCTTTATCTACATGGAATAAACAACTGTAAAGACAGCTGAAACTTGAGAACAAGTTTCTTTATAGCCCTAAAGAAAAGAAGCATCCAAATGTCAGGTTCCAATGGCAAGTTGGAAAATGAAAAGGCTGGGACTGCAGAGACTGTGTCTGGAGGAGATCCTCACAGAGGAGAACCAGAGGATCAAAGTCAAGAGTGTTTCCCATTAGGGCAAGCCAAGGTTGATTGGAAAATGGGAGCTAGAAGGAGAGGAGAGACTCCAAAAAGGGAAATAACCAGAAGAGAACAGCATATCAGGGCTTATAAACCTCAAACTAAACCTGAAAGGTGAAAACAGGCTCTGTGTGAACAGACATTTCACAAAAGCTTAAATGTGCTGTTAAAAATACAGCCAGAGTCAAGGCTTTTCCGGTCAAAATGGTACAGAAAGGAAAGCCTGGAGGCTCCCTCCTCCCTGTGCCTCCTGACCTGTCTTAGCTTTTCCTTGGTTCTCCACTACTCTCAAGTCTGGGGACTTAACCCAGCAACACTGTTCTCCTTACAAAACATCTAAAAGCACAATTTAAGAGCTAAGCCTGGGTGTGAGGGTCAATGGTGTGAGAGTGAATCCTTCCCTCCAGAAAGTGAGGAAAGCACATCATTGCCAGGCCCTGGCAGGAGAAGCTGTTGCAGAAGTTAGAGGTGATGCTATGCTTTTTTTATATATGATAATATTAGTTATTGGTTTTCTTTTTTCTTGTTATTATTATTATATTATCTATCGTTATCATTAATCTTTTTATGCAGTCCAGTCATTATCTACCCCCACTCCGCCCTCCAACTTCTTATCCCACCTTTCCCCTCCCAAAGGATTTCCCCACCTCCAGCCCACACTCTGCCAAGCCTCCCATTCACTGGGGCCTCAAGTCTCAAGGTTAGGCAGTCCTCTGCTGTGTATCTGTTGTACTCATATCCAGCTAGTGTATCCTCCTGCTTGGTGGCACAGAGTCTGAGAGATCTTCAGAATCCAGGTTAGTTGACACAGCATGTAGGACACAAATTCACACTTGAAACTTGGCAAGTGTTCATTTAACAAAGGTTTCCACTCCTATAGATCAAAAATTGAAGCTAAGAGAAGTTCTTTCATAAGGCAATTCCAAGGCATGCAGGTTTACTTGATAACCGATAAAAAGCCATTCTGTCCTGACGTAAAGATATTATATGGGTGGGGGAAGATACGACTCTCTTTGCAGGAAATGATAACTAAAATACAAGTCTCAAAACCAGCCTGATTACAGAGGCTCAAGAATGAGGTCTGATAGCACTGGTGACTCTTCGATGTCTTCCTTGCTGGAAACATGATGATGACTCATAAAGAAAACAGTGCCTCTGGGAAGTAGAGATAGAAAAGGAAGCTAGATTTAACTGTATCCTCATTTATATGGATGGATTTGTTCGGTTAGTCACAGCTAATCTATGACTATAGGGTCATGCTATAAATTTCCATTGAAATGAAACATTGTAATTATCCACGAGACTCATGCATATTTTTAAAAACCCCAAGTTTTGCTACATTAACCTCAGACAAGTTCTCGTGCTCAGTCATGGTAAGGGGGAGTACATTAACTCCCACTGTGAGGGAGAGGTTGTAGTTATTCTATAAACTTCAAGCATTCCTGATTACTTATCACCTGTGGCTCACAATATTAATGAATCTCCTGAGACTTACTTCTTCTACAATATTATTTATTAGAAAGTAATAGCAGCACCTTTAGAAGAAATTGAAGTCCCAAACTGATTGTCCTATTGTAGTCTAGGCTCAGTGAAAGTCTAAACCCAAACAGACCTTGAGAAGGCTGTCTGATTAGTAAAACCCCACACAACTTCATCCCCGTTCCCACTAAGAGCACTCTTGTTTGGTTGTATTACAACTGCCAGAGAGGATATCTATCAGGGCAACACAAATAACCTAGTGTCCTTGCTAGACAAGAAGTTGAAAGGCTAAAAGAGGAAAGAACTCAGGAAACAACCGCTCACTGCAATGCTGTAAGAAATCGGAAGTGGGCAAGTGTATTTTGATAGTCTTAGCTTGGTCTTTCTGAAACGGCATTCTTCAATTTCTGAGGTGCCTGCCTCTTCTCTCTATGAACGTCTCTAGAAACTTCCTGTTCTGTATCCTCAGATAAAAAATGTGGCTTCATGGAATGCTTAGTGTCAGCTAAATGCATCTGTGTTAAGACCTTAATTGATCATTTCTCAGTGTAATGTGCCTAATGCTAGTGGCACTGAAACTGTACTGTTCATTTTATGTAAAGGCACTTATTGATTCTTTTAAACAACAACATGGCTGAGAAAAGGAATGGAGTATCGGGTGAGAGATTTGCATCGATTTGCTTAAAATATACAAATATTCTGGTTCCTGTTTTCTTTAATTTAAGTCTACACTTGAAAATCCCCTCTTCTGTTCTCCTAAATAAAGTCTGTAATGCGTCATCCTGAAGAATGCTCCAATGTAATGTTTCTAATAAATGTGTTCCTTGTATCAAAGGACAGAATATATGGAGCCCGGGGACCAGAGGGTAAGGTCTTGAAGAATAATGTTCAGGATGATGCTGATTTCTGAGGCACGTTGTTTTCTCCTCTTGTAGAGTGAAACTCAGTTTAATCCAGAAGACAGATGAAAATGGAAAACTACTGTGAAAGCCTTATCTGTACAGGACAATAATGATGCCGTGACACTAATCTATGGAATCAGTACCCCTCTTTGATGAATGGTGCATAAATAATGAATGCTACACAGATCATTCTCATGCACTACATGTCCATCCTTTATTGTTTCAGGGTCACTTCGATGCTGAAGCATTTTAAAAATGAAGCTGTCCTGTACAATATAGACTCACACAGAGAAAGGGGCATCTCTAAAATTCATCATTCACCCCAGAGAATAGCCTTCTTAACCAGGCATCCTGTGAATACACAACTTAATATTTCATTTTGATTTACAGTCAAGGATTCTGAACGAAGATGAATATAATTTATACAAAGTCACCTTCATGCAAATGGCAATTCTCAAAGAAAGTGGCAACCCCTGTTTCCCAATCATAGTTTCTTCATTTTTTCCTGATAGTCCTAGAAGTTCTAATACAATAAAAGTTAATAATAAGTGATAAATGAACTCTTGGGAGATATTGTTTCATTTTTAATTGTTTTCTGAGATCTTTATGATTCTGATCACTGTGAAGCTATCCCCAAAGTTATTTAATCTACATTATCTAGGCATATGGATTAGTACCATAAGATTTTACAGTAATTTCAAATTAGATGATGATTATTATAAGAATTTAACTTAATGATAAAAGTGCATCTAGATATAATTAAAAAGTAGTTGTTAAGGATATATTTTAATTGTTTTAGATTGATTTTTATTTATATGTGTATATAGCACACTAACACATTGGGTGAATGTTGTTAACTGCTGGACTATCAGTATAGCTCCATAGTTTGATTTTTTTTTTTAAGTAATTCATTTATACTGAAAATCTACATATGATAGCACACAGTGCCTAAAATCTTTGAAACTGCTTAATGTGAAGCTTCAAGAAAATGGCATTCAAGATCTGAGTCTATATTTCAGTGGTAGAATGCTTGCTTACCATACCCAAGAGCATGGTTGCATCTCAAAACTATGCTCTCCTATATTCCTAAAATTCCAGAGTTGTTTGTTTGCTTGTTTGTTCATTTGTTTATTTTTCAAACAAGGTTTCTTGTGTAGCCCTGGATGTCCTGGAACTCACTTTGTAGACCAGTCTGGCCTCAAACTTCACAGAGATCTGCCTCCCAAGTACTAGGACTAAGGCGTGCGCCACCACCCAGCTAATTCAGTTATTAAAATTGCAAATCTGCGTTCAAAGGAGAATGCTTATACCTTCAGACTAAAACTTTATTAATGTTTTCACTTCTTATATGATTGACAATTATTATCCAACTACTTAATCAGTCACTTAGTTAGGGATTAACATCTATAACCTGCAAACTGGAATCCAGTTTGGTGAGGTAGTAGAAATGGAAGAGACATTTAGGAAGCATTGGATACTTCAGTGGTTTATGTGCTCTGATGACAGGCTTAATCATGCCCAGTATTGTCCGATCATTCTGGTGATAGATTATCACTGTTCTAGCAACTTGTTTATATTGATATATGGTGTGTTCTTCAATATTGAATTTGGCTTTGTTAAAAAAAAATGTTTTGATGATTAAAATATGGGCAAAGCACAAGGATGCCAGGTGATACAAGAAGCATCAGAGAACTATAAGCTTATACTTCACCCATTCTCCCTAGATAGAAATAAGAAGCAATATGGCCCCTCCCTGAAAACCAGGAATCCAGGATCTAGCTTGAAAGAAACCGCCAAGCCTCTTATGCACATGCAAGCAGGTGTCACACACACACACACACACACACACACACACTCATTAAAACATAGGGCTGGGGAGATAGTTCAGTGATTAAGAATACTGGATTCTGGACAAAGGTGAATATAATTTATATAAATAGGTCTCTTTCAGAGGACCTGGGTTTAATTCCCAGAACTCACATGATGGTCCACAAGCATCTGAAATTTCAGTTCCAGTAGATCTGACACATTCTTCTGGACTCCCAATGGACACATTGCATGAATGTGGTACACAGACACACATGCTGGCAAAACACATGTACATATAAAATTGAAAAACATTTACAGATTGAGTCTCAGTAGGGGACATAATTCCTCTTCAGCGTATCTCTTGTATCTTATTAGAAGACTATGTGCACAGTTGTCATCTGCTTGGAATGGTTAAGCTCTTAGACATCATAGTTCTCTGCAAGTTAAAGGCAGATAAGATAGCAAGTTCAGGCTAGCATGAGCTACATGATGAGACCCTGTTTCAAATCACAGAAACAAAAGTAAGCAAATAACAATAATAAATAAAAATGGGCACAAATCATATTCTAAGATAGAATTCTATCATTAGAATATAGTGTATCGAGAGACAACATGGGATAGGAGCCACTCTGAACGAGGACATGTCGGAACAACATGACTAAAATGTGCAAAAGGGCGATGTAAGTTTACCAATTAATGGTGAGGCATGTTTGCTTACAAAGAAAGAAGTTCCTAAAAATTGGAGCTATTCAAAATAGAGAGAGCTTCCACATGATAAACTCCTTGACTTGGTTTTAGGAAAAGTAGTTAGTCAAGAAAATATACCAATCAGGAAAAGCTGGAGTCAAACTGAATGCTTAGCATCTCTAAATTTTTAATATTTTATTTTTAGTGTATGTGTATGTAATGTGTGTTGTGTGTGTGTGTGTGTGTGTAGATTTGTGCACTTGAGTCAGTAGAGCAGAGGAGGACATCAGATTCCCCAAATCTGGAGTTCTTAGGTGACATGAGTACAGGGAACCAAAGTCTGGCCTTCTAGAACAGCAGTCTGCATTCTCAATTGCTGAGTTCCCTCTCTAGGCCCCATCCCCTCAGATTTTTTTATAGACATCTTTCCTGTGACCATCAAGAAATAATTTCAGAAAGCTTAATGTAACCTAGAGAATAAAGGGTATTACAGAATAGCCATAAAATGAATTGTTAATGCTACAAATAAACCTGGGTTCCAAAAGGCAAATAAACACAACTGGTAAGGAGCCTGGTGATCACATGGGATGAAGAAAACCTTCTAGCAGCTCCTTGCTGGCCAGCAACACAGCTGAGAAGCAAGTGGGTCTGGGACCTTAAAGCCTGAGCTCTTAACCACTGGATGGTGCTGCTGCTACTTGTAGGAAGAGCTAAGGTGGAAGGAGTTAGGAGAGGAAGAGGAGGAGTAAGGAGGAGAGGAAGGAAAGGGAAAAGGAGGAGCTAGGAGACAGGAGAGGAGAACAGAGAGAGAGGAGATGGAGGCGGATGTTCACGTGTCTGTAGCAGTCAAAGGTAGTTGGTATATCTAGGTTGGGTATTGGGTTACACTTCTGATTGTATGGGTATCTTGCTACTGATCATTATCAAATATATAAGCCTTTGATTAATCTTTAAGCATTAGAGCCCACATAGATGGCGGGATGGCCTGGGCAATGCCCACCTTGCAGAGACAGGGTGGGAGATTGAGCCATCTCCCACACTGACATCTCATGGGTGGCAGGGCTGGTGTTTCTAGTTGGCCATTTCTAGCTGCAGCACGCACGTGGCCTCCGTTGTTGAGAAACATTGCAGCTGGGCTAAGCAGAGCGCTGCAGCTTAGATAGTTGGCATGACCAGTGGCCGATTTTAAATAATTACTTCAACAGCTACTCAGCGATATAGAGGCACTGTGGTGTAGGTGGACAGAAAGGATCTCACAGTCTAGATTTCCCAAAAAAGGAATCATTATTACTACATTTAAAAATTAAGAGGACGAGAGCATGTTGTTTCAACACTACCAGAATAACGGAACCCTGCAGCGAGCATCATCCACTACTCAGTGACAAATGCAGACGTCAGGTACTGACAGTGTGTCACAGAAGCTCTCTCCTGACTCTTTGTTTCCAAACATACCAAGGTAAGAGAAAAAAAATAGATTAGAGAGTAGTCATTTGTAGAGAATCGTGTTCAGGCCAAAAGAACTGCATTGCCAACCCTTAGGAATAAGACATTCTCTTCAAAAGGAAGCATATTTGGCTAATGGGGGGGGAGTCCTGTGGTGGGCAATAAATATTTAGACTTTCAAGGCAAACAACTAAGTTTTAGAGTGTTCATATACATACTATACACATAGTTAATAAGCAGTACTGTGTTAGCTGGGAAGGGCCCTGGAGAACATTTATGCTAGCCTCTTTATTTCATAGATGAGGAAATAGGATTCATTAGCACAGAGCAGTCTGTCAGACCACATGGTGAGTTACTACTGAAAGCAAAATTAGGAAGGGTAGCATTGCTGCCATTAGAGACTCTGCCGGGCCTGGCACTCATTAGAGGCTCAGTGAATCTGACAAGGCTGTGGCGTCATCCAGGGACCAAATACAATACCTCTCATCCTCAGAGCCTCCCCCAGACACGATGGTGAACTCACTTTTTGCTTTGTAAGCCACTAGCAGTGAGAGGTGAGTTCTAACCCCGCCCGGAAGAGAAGAAAGTGGGGAACACAGCCACCTTCGTGGAGCACGTTCCAGTTATTTACTGTTGTGTAGAAAAGCCACCAGCAAACTTGATGGCTTAAAACAAGCATCATTTGTTTTTCCTACAGATCTGTAATCTCGGCAGGTCCAGCAGGTACAACTGCTTTGTGTTTCTCCTGGCATCAACTCCACAGTTCAGCTAAGGATGCAGGACCTGATTTCAGGCTGACTCACTTCTATGGCTGGCATGTTGGAGCTAACTCATCTGCAGACACAGCAGGGGAGTCAGTGTGCTGGCTGCTTCAACTGACTCTGGCATGGAGCCTGGGTTCCTGGAGCAGGCATCCTAAGAGAAAGGAAGTGGAAGCTAACAGTTGTTGAACACTGGGTTAAAGGTGGGCAAAATGTGCTTTCTATTGACCCCTATTGGTCAACCAGAAACAAAGCCCAGACCCAAGGAAAGGGACAAAGATCTCACCTCTTAATAAAAAGTATAAGAGACTTGGTTGATCATGTTTTTAGGTCATTATAAAGGAGAAATTGCTCCCTCTTTCCTATAAATAGAATTCTATTTCGATGATACAGTAAAGAACTGAGAATTATTAAAGCTATGTCACAGACATCAAAATTATAATCTCTTCAGAGCATGTATCTCTTCACTGTTTACCAGTCAGACAGACAGAGCTACAATTAAAGGTCAATCTTGGCCTCCATTTCTTCTTCCAGGAGATAATAAGCCTCCTTGGAGGAATGAGGTGCTTATTTGCAACTGTAACACAGAATGCCACTTATAGTTGTCTCAGTAAATGCTTATTAATAGTGAATTACCTGTAAGATGCCCTACACAAGTGAAAGGTATAATCATTATGTGCTTAAGGACCGTGCGATGGGAGCCTTTTGCACGTTCCTCAGACAACTATCCATGCCTGGATCTCAGAAGCCTTAATTAATTCTGCTAAATATCAGTTAAGTAGCAACCCCGCTTTTTAAAAGGATAATAGCTTGCACGGTCCTCTTAAGTATTTGATGAGACTGACACGATGAAATATTTATGGGTTTTTAGGGTTTACAAAAGAATTGTATCCGGAGGAAAACCATTCTAATCGTTCCTACAAACAGCCAAACAAGTTGTTTTCTCGCTGTAACAAACAAAAATCTTCTAATTTAACTAAGGTGATGAGTGCAAAGACATTAGACTAGTCCTGCTCTTGAGGGAAGCTAGCTCCTTATTTAGTTCACAGGCCCAGTAACCAAGTGGGGCTTTCCCACAGGGGTCCTAGGAGTTAGGCAAAATGACTTTCGTTAGGCAATTTAGACCACAGAAAGCAATAACTTCCCAACTCAGCCACTTGCTGAAAGATTGGTTAAATAAGATGAGATTTGTCCTAGCTGAAAATGGGACCTGCAGCTGGGAGGTTGGTTTCCAGGGGACCAGAAAGGAGAGAGCTCAATTGCCCAGTGAAGCAGTCTTGCTGCAAGAAGACAAACTGAGTATAATACGTGAGCCAGGCAGTGGGCTCAGCTGAGGGTCTGTGTCTCACTGTCGGCTTCCATGTCACTGCTTGTGTTTGTGATACATGCTGCCTACAGCATTTAAGCTTCTGGTCTAAAGAATTGTCTGGATTGCTGTAAACTTATTTCCAAGGATTTTTTTTTTATACATTGCATATGATGTAAATATTTGAAAGTCAGCTAAGAGTTCATACTCTGTTCCCTAAATAGAACTGTGGGTAAGAAAGTCAAAGCATATGACGAATAGACGCACTGACTACACAGCCACTACCGTTTCCAGAGGAATTAGGCCCCTTCCTGTGAAACTCATGCGCCTGCTAACACCGTCTTGGGAGATGTCTTGCCATCCTTTACTCACTATGGTTTACAAGATTTATCAGAAGACTATACTTTATTGCCGTAATGAGATATGTGAAGTTAAGTGACCTTTATACAGAAGAGAGGCATATGCTATTCTTGATTATGCTAAATGGATGTATAGTCAAATGCTGTATGTTTATATCTTCAGATTAGTGCTACTCTCAACCCTGGTTAGAGAATCTTCTTTAATGTTTTTATTCTTTGAGAATTTGTTAAGCAATATACAATATATTCATTTGCAGTAGATGGAATTAAGGCAGAGACTCATATCTGGTCAAAGTGCTAGCAATACATTCTTGTTGAGTGCTCAGCCCTAAATCGGAACTTCTCATTACCTCCCATCCCAAGGCCATGGAACATACTGGAAGAAGAGGAGAAAAGATTGAAAACACAAGAGGTGGGGAATGTTGTAGAACACTGTTTTCTGAACATGCTGCGGCCGTCTCACTCACGGACTCACAGCAGTTGTGAGACCTAAAGAAGAGTAGCAAAAGATTGGGCTGTCAACACCCAATCACAGGTGAGGAAGATGTCCAAAAGGTCCACCCCTCCCTGAGGGTTGATGGGCAGTTAATGGTTCCTGAGGAGTCAAAGGATAGAGGAGGAGGGAGGGAGGGAGGAGGGAGGGAGGGAGGGGGAGGGAGGGAGGGAGGGAGGAGGGAGGGAGGAGAGAGAGAGCGGTAATCCTAGTTTTTACTTCTTTCAAAATATTTTTTACTTTTAATTTATATTAGGCCATGAATTTGAGAGCACTGCTTTTCTGACCAGTATCTCATAAACATCAAAACTACAAGAGGACTTTGGTGGGACACCAGATTTCAGCATTTGTGACTTCAGTTTTCTGAGTTCACAGAATTAACAGTATGTAGTCTGTTGAACTTTCTGTTGTTGTTTTTACAAACATGATAGTCATAACTCTGAGCTAAGTAAGACCACGTGCAAGGAATACATTTGTTTTTAAAATGCTTTATTTTTTATTTATTTTTGTTTATGTGTATGATTGTTTTCCTGAATACATGTATGTATTTGTATGTATGTATGCATGTATGTATGTATACTACATGTGTGTTTTGTGTCTGAGAAGGTCAGAAGAGGGAGTTGGATCCCCTGGAACTGGAGTTAAAAAGACTGTGCACCACCACGTGGGTGCTGGGCATCGAGCCCTGATCCTATGTAAGAGCAGCCAGTGCTCTAAACCTCTGAGCCATTTCTCTAGCTCCAGGGCATAAATTTTCTAGGTAAACAAAATATTGAAGTGATTCAAGGAAACTCTGTGAAATCAAGACTGGAGAGAGACCTGGGAGAAATAGTAAGATGTAGCTTTAGAAGCATGTGTGAGCAACATAAATAAGAAAATAGACAAGCAAAGAAACTTCACTCATTTGTGGAACTAAATTTTGGTTAATTTTCAACAGTATCAGACATTGATTCTATTAAGTGATAACTGCTTTGCTTACTGTTAACAACTAAATTTTCCAAGGTATACCTACTCGGTCTGAGATGCAGCCCCCAGGAAAACTGAAGCAAGAAAACCACAGGTGTCAGGACATTCTGGGCTTCATAAGGGGAGTCTCCTGCCTTTAAAGCCTTGTCTATTATGAGAGAAATGGGGCACAAACATTTTGAGTGACTTGCACATAGTCATGCAACTAACAGATGTTGGAAGCGGAGCTCCAGCCAGGGAGGTCTGGTTCCAGAGCCTATCTTTTTTGTATAAATAAAACGAGGCTGCTACTTTTTCAGGTATTAAAAGGATTACAATTGAACAAAGAAAGAACACACTGTAAGGAATACTTCAATAGTGGAAGATCCTATAATAGGCTATGAAAGGAGAAATATTCTCGTATTGATGAAAGGAAAAAGGAAGCAAACCTTGTGAGGATGTGTGAGCCGCTGACCGTCTGGCCCAGGCATGGACTTCTAAGATCTGTATGGAACTGAATTTAAGGTTGACAGGAATAAACCTGTCCATCTTCTCTTCCTTTTCTTGCACACACCCTTGGACTCCTCTATTATTCAGCAGCTACTCCGGCTCTTGGACTTTGAAAAGTCCACCAATACCATTTGATCTCTGAAAAAAAGATGCTTTCATTTCAAATGATATCCTACCATTGTTATGTGCGTAACATTGCTAAAGACATTGCCTTTGCCCAAGGAATAAGGCAGCTTGAAAATAACCTGTGTTGGGAATAGAAGAGTTTTTGTATGAAGATACGGGAGGAGCCGAGGAAAGCCTATGTGCAGAGCACAGTCTCCTGGATTGTATACGATGACTGACAGGTTTCAATTGTGCTGGAGGTGTGTGTGGCCCTTTATTTTGAATAGATATTAACTGTAGGCAAGAAAAGTTTTATAACAATGTGAGGTATACCAAGATGTATTTAAATATATGTTGTTAGCAGACTAGAAAAAATCCTCACTAAATATGTAAATATTTAGAGAAAGCAGTGGCCATGAGTTCTCTTCCTTGACCTGTGAGGGGTAGTAGTGAGGAAAGGGGAGACAGCAGGGTGTGGGAGATGTAGAATTTCCCCCAGAAGAATTTTAAATCCAAAGAATAAGAAAAAGAAATCTAGATTACACAATAGAATTCTGGAGTACTGAAGTATTCTGGTTTATGTGTGTACATTAATTCTAATGCTTAAGTGAATATGCTAACGACACATAGCAGTCAATAAACTGAAAACAAACATATTGGAAGATACTCACTGAAAGCTACTGTGTGTCTAAATACCAGCTATGCTTGACACACATGCTCTATGATTGACAGGCAGCAATTTGTAAGCACCTCTTATAAGCCTAGTGACAGGCGTGTGTGCACAAATCTTACTGTGTGTACAGAAGTAACAGGACATACAGAATATTTTGAAGTATCATTCCTTATTAAAATGTCTAAAAGTGAAAGGATTTGAGTATGCCGTATTGAAACAGAATACTACTCTGTTGAAAATAAAATCATCGCCAGCCAGGCATTAAAAATGGAGGCCGAATGAACTTCCGCTCAGATCTGAGTGTATGCTCTCCTACAGCCTTCCTAGTAGGCTGCGTTTCTGAGGCGGTGCGAGTTGGAAGGTCCTGCTGACAACTTTTTCATCAATGTATTCCTTAACATCGGGAGAGAATGGGCTCTCAGGGACTCTGAGTCCCAGCAGCTCAAAAAGGGCAGGGTGCTGGTGTCCTGGCTGCTGAGGCCAAGTGCTACCCAGTGCCCTTTATTTCAACACTGAAACACTCCAGAGAGAAGGGTCCGTCTCTCCACCTTTTAATGTTGCTCAATCATTTCTTTTTACTTCTCGCTTCAGCGAGCACAGTATGTGGCTTGTTGAGAATCTATTAAACAGAAAACCCTTCGCTGTTTCACGGATGGATTTTTGGAGAAATCTGTAGTCAGCGCGTGTTCCTCAATTCTTTCACGGTTGCCCTAATTCTCTAAATTTTGGAGAGGGCATGTAAAAAAAAAATGGTTTCTAATTTCTAATTTAACAAGCGACAGAACATTTTGACATTAGCAAAGGAAGGGAAGTGTTTTATATGACGTCAGTGATTTGTATTATGGACACGGATTTCTGTTGTAGTCAGTACTGAGTGGACTGTGACAATCAAATCATGGTTCGATTAGAAGCCAAGGGCATTTTGTTGAGACCTTCTGGGAAATTAGAGCACCTGGGCTCAGTGCTGCGTACGGATTGCAGCAGTTATCTGCTGTTTGTGTTGAAAATGTTCACTCTATCTCCCTCTGGCTCCTCGCTCCGCTTTCGGCTTAATTCATATGAATTTTTGACTATGTATTTATAATCTTTCCTCTCTTGGCGGAAATGCTTTCTGTCTTCCATTTTCTAAGGGCTACCCACCGTTTTACCAACATCCTTGTTATGGTTTGGATGTGGTTTATCCCCTGAAGGTTCCTGTGATGAAGACATGGTCCTCAGTCTGAAAATGCTGGGCAGTGATGGGCAAGGAAGCAGCGGTCATGGCAGTCCTTAGATCTTTGAGGCATGACTGTAGAAGACTTTAGGCAGTGTTCGTGGGATCCCGCGTTAGTTTCTAGAGTGAGGGCCACTCTGGAATGGTCCTAGCTTCCTCCATCATGAGCACTTGTTTTCACATATGTCCCTGCCAAGTCTATGTTGTCCGACATGAGGACCTCGCCACAGCGGAGCTGATGCAGGTGCCAGGCTGCTAGGCTCCAGAATTGTGACCTAAATAAACATCTCCTCATTCTTCTTTTTATTCTCAGGACATATGTTTTGTATTTCTTTGAACATTTTAATTTATTAGTTGACAGTTTTATGTAATAAAAGTTGGGCACCAATTTGTAATAGAAGAAATTATTTAAGCCCCATATTTGTTGCTGTAAGATCTCCTTCCTAAAGGAGACCAGTAAAGGAAAACACAACTCAATAATTATGGTATAAATAGCACGCCTACATTGGGCAGATTTACCACTACACTACTCTAATCCCCAGCTATGAGATCCCTTATAACTTTCGGTTTTATCCAGGCCGAGTGGTTGTCCTCCAAGTTCTGGCTCTTCCGTCATCGGCTTCCTTCTCCTGCCGGTTTCCTTCTGCTCTGCTTCCTCCTGCTTTACCTCTGCTTCTCTTTCTGCCTCTCCCATCGACTCCCTTCTCTACTACTTCTGCTCTGCCTTTTATATCTAATTCCTCTCACTCTCTCCTCCCCTAAGCCTTTTTCTCCACCTCCCCTTCTACTGCCCAATCTCTGGCTCTAGTCTTTATTTTACAGGTTTTAATTGGACAGAAGGTTTACAAGATATCACCTGTGTACAGATTCAATCATCCTCTGCAGCCCCTCCCAGAAGGGTGGAACTAGGATCAAAATACAAGGCTGGGCTATCCACAACTTTGATTCAATCCTCCTCTGCAGCCCCTCCCAGGAGGGTGGAACTAGGATCAAAATTCAAGGCTGAGGCTATCCACAACAGTTTTATACATATATATAGCATAATTTTATCATACTGACTCTCATTACCCTCTCTTAACCTACTCCTACACCCACAAACCCCTCTTCCCATGCCTCCCTTCTAGTCTCAGTCTCTCTCTCTCTCTCTCTCTCTCTCTCTCTCTCTCACACACACACACACCACACACACACACACACACACACACACAATTTCTGCCAAAGAACATAATGAGAAAGTCCTCAACACATGCTGGCACTTTGGTATTGGATCTCCTGGTATCAACTTCTGGATTCCGAGATCAATTTCTTTATAAATCGCCCAGTTTCTTTTTCTTTATTTGATGGATTGATCCACTGATTGAACTGGCTGACCTTGAACTTGTGATCCTCCTTCCTCCACATCTTGAATGCTGAGATGACAGGTATGAACCACCACAGCCAACAAGTTCACAAACAGACTAGGGCACAAGACAACCACCCTAAAAATGGAGAGATGTACATTGGTGCCATAAAATAAGACGGACAGACGCAGCGGACAAACGGATTACGCAAGCCACAAGGCCTACTGAATGCTGCTTCCAGCCATATGTGATCGAAAACCTGAATAATCTCCATCCTTTTCATCTTTCAGCTGCACATGCCGTCTCATCTTCACCACTGTACCAGAAGAATAGAAAGAAGGGAGACGCAAAGGAGATGCTGAACTACGCTGGACAAAGACGGTTTAAGCACTGACCAAAAAAAAAAAACAAAAAACAAAAACAAAAACAAAAAAAAAACAACAAGAAAAAAAAAAACGACCCAAAACTCAAACCTAGAGCCTTGATGAAATTACTTTCCCAGGAAAACAACAGACGAGCCAAACACAACTCTGCAAGAGTGATAAAATTAAAAAGACAAAACACAAACACCTGGGGCTTCTGAGATGCTGCTGCTGTGGGTAAAGTTACTTGCTGCCAAGGCTGAGAAACAAAGAATTCAATCCCTAGACTCCAGTTGATAGAAGAGAACTGACACTTGCAAGTTGTCCTCTGACCGTCACACAGAAATTCAATTCCCTGTATCTACATTAGGCTTACATCTGCCTGCAACTCCAGCTCCAGTGTGATTCAATACATCTTGTAGATGCCATGGTTGTATGCACTTACATACAGACAGACACACATGTACACAGAGTTAAACATAAAATAAATGGGTTTTTAGTTCTCTTTCCTTATAGCTACTCCTCTCAACGTGGAGAACTGTTGCCTAATTTTTAAATGCATTTTCATTCATTACTGACAGAATTAAAGTTCTTCTCTTAGAGAAGTGTCTAGCTTCTCTCTCTCTCTCTCTCTCATCTCTCTCTCTCTCTCTCTCACTCACTCACTACAACACAGCAGTTCTCCAAAACTTTGTTTAAAAGTGTAAAAACCATATCAAAATTCATTAAATTCATTAATTCATTAAACTGAAAAAATCTGTTCACACACTGTATTCTGAACATGGCCTCCTCTTCCCCACATCCTCCAAGATCCTTCCCACATACCCACTCATCCAACTCCATGCCCTTTCTTTCCTCTCCCTCTCTCTTTACAATACAAACAAACAAAAAGAAACAAAATTAAGGGGAAAAAAACACACAAAGAAATAGGCCCCCAAAAAATTCATAAAAACATAAAGTTGGCGAACATAATATACAAACAAAAGACTAGCAGGTTTAAAAGATATTCAAGTCAAATAATATAAGACAAAAGACACAAATACCATTGAGTTCATTTTGTATTGGCTATCTATGGCTGGACATAGAGACTATCTACCCTGCCTCCCCTAAAGTGTAGGTAAGACTTCATTGAGGGGGGAAAACTGATTTTCTCTTTGCTGTTAGATAGAAATTGTGGACAGTTTCTTGGTTAGAAGAAGCCTAAATTCACTTCCCCCACTCAGCACTGAGGCCCCATCTGGTTTGGGCTTGAGCAGGCCCTGTGTATGCTGCCACAGTCTCTGTGAATTCATGTGTGCGTTGGTCCCGTCATGCCTGGAGGATACCATTTCCTTGGAGTCATTCCCTCTGGCTCTTACAATCTTTCTGCCTTCTCTTCCCATGGCTACCTGAAGCCTGAGGGGAGGTCTCCAATGCAGTTTGATCAAGCACAATCTGCACAGACCCAGCTGTGCTTTCCACAGTGCAACAGAGCGGTATTCTCCACAAACCATCACCAATATGCTTTTTTTTTTTTTTTTTTTTTTTTTAGAAGAACATACTCCATATACAGGCTGCATGTTTTGGGATAGCCCCCACTCCAGAAGTTTGAGACCTACATGAAAACCAAGCTGCACATTTACAACATATGTGCAGGGAGGCCTAGGTTCAGCCCATGGAGGTAGATCTGTGTAGACTAGGTATGCTCCACAGTTGGTGATTCAGTCTCTGAGAGCTCCAAGGGTTCAGGTTGGTTTACTCTGTTGATCTTCCTGTGCAGTTCCTATCTCCTTAGGGCCCACAATCCTTCCACCTATTCTTCTATAAGAGTCCTCAAGCTCCATCCACTGTTTGACTCTGGATGTCTGTATCTGTCTGATTCAGCTGCTGGTTAGAGCCTTTCAGAGGACAGCTTGCCCCTGTCTGTTCTCAGGCTGGAGGTTTAGATTCTGGGGGCTCTGGTTGAATCTTTTGATACTCATTCTAAAAAGGACAAAAGCACCCTCACTTTGGTCTTCCTCCTTCTTCTTGAGTTTCATGAGGTTTATGCGTTGCATCTTAGGTATTGTGTGTTTTGGGGCTAATATCCGCTTATCAGTGAGTGCATACCATGTGTGTTCTTTTGTGATTGGGTCATCTCACTCAGGATGATATTTTCTAGCTCCATCCATTTGTCTAAGAATTTCATGAGCTCATTATTTGTAATAGCTGAGTAGTACTCCATTGTGTAAATGTACCACATTTTCTGTATCCATTCTTCTGTTGAAGGACATCTGGGTTCTTTCCAGCTTCTGGCTATTAAAATAAGGCCACTATAAACATAGTGGAGCATGTGGCCCTGTTGCATGTTGAAATATCTTCTGGGTATATACCCAGGAGGGGTATAGCTGGGTCCTCAGGTAACACCATGTTCAATTTTCTGAGGTATCGCCAGACTGCTTTCCATAGTGGTTGTACCAGCTTGCAATCCCACCAACAATGGAGGAGTGTTCCTCTTTCTCCACAACCTCGCCAACATCTGCTGTCACCTGTGTTATGGATCTTAGCCAATCTGACTGGTGTGAGGTGGAATCTCAGTGTTGTTTTCATTTGCATTTCCCTGATGACTAGGGATGCTGAGCACTTCTTTAGATGTTTCTCAATCATTCGAGTTTCCTCAGTTGAGAGTTCTTTGTTCAACTCTCTACCTCATTTTTTAATAGGGTTATTTGATTGTCTGGAATCTAGTTTCTTCAGTTCTTTGTATACTTTGGATATTAGCCCTCTATCAGATGTAAGGTTGGTGAAGATCTTTTCCCAGTCTGTTGGTTCCCGCTTTGTCCTGTTGACCGTATCCTTTGCTTTACAGAAGCTTTGCAGTTTTATGAGATCCCATTTGTCAATTCTTGATCTTAGAGCATACGCCATTGGTGTTCTGTTCAGGAACTTTTCCCCTGTGCCCATATGATCAAGGCTTTTCCCTATTTTCTCTTCTATTAGTTTCAGTGTAGCTGGTTTTATGTGGAGGTCCTTGATCCACTTGGAATTGAGCTTTGTACAAGGAGATAAGTATGGATCAATTTGCAGTCTTCTACAAGTTGACCTCCAGTTGGACCAGCACCATTTGTTGAAAATGCTGTCTTTTTTCCACTGGATAGTTTGAGCTCCTTTGTCGAAGATCAAGTGACCATAGGTTTGGGGTTCATTTCTGGGTCTTCTATTCTATTCCATTGATCCTCCTGACTGTCTCTGTTCCAATACCATGCCGTTTTTTATCACTATTGCTTTGTAGTACAGCTTGAAATCGGGGATGGAGATTCCCCAGAAGTTCTTTTATTGTTGAGTGTAGTTTTCGCTATTCTGGGTTTTTTGTTATTCCAAATGAATTTTAAGATTGCTCTTTCTATCTCTGTAAAGAATTGAGTGGGAATTTTGATAGGGATTGCATTAAATCTGTAGATTGCTTTCGGCAAGATAGCCATTTTTACTATATTAATCCTTCCAATCCATGAGCATGGGAGATCTTTCCATCTTCTGAGATCTCCTTCGATTTCTTTCTTCAGGGTGTTGAAGTTCTTGTCATACAGGTCTTTCACTTGTTTGGTTAGATTCACCCCAAGATATTTTATACTATTTGTGACTATTGTGAATGGTGTCGTTTCCATAATTTCTTTCTCAGCCAGTTTATCCTTTGTGTAGAGGAATGCTACTGATTTGTTTGAGTTAATTTTATACCCAGCCACTTTGCTAAAGTTGTTTATCAGGTTTAGGAGCTCTCTGGTGGAAGTTTTGGGGTCACTTAAGTATACTAACATGTCATCTGCAAATAGTGAAACTTTGACTTCTTCCTTTCCAATTTGTATCCCTTTGATCTCCTTCTGTTGCCTAATTGCTCTGGCTAGGACTTCCAGAACTATATTGAACAGGTAGGGGGAGAGTGGGCAGCCTTGTCTAGTCCCTGATTTTAATGGGATTGCTTCAAGTTTCTCTCCATTTAGTTTGATGTTGGCTACTGGCTTGCTGTATATTGCTTTTACTATGTTTAGGTATGGACCTTGAATTCCTGATCTTTCCAAGACTTTTTATCATGAAGGGTGTTGAATTTTGTCAAATGCTTTCTCAGCGTTCAAGTATATGATCATTGGTTTTTTTCTTTGAGTTTTATTTATGTAGTGGATTACATTGATGGATTTCCGTATATTGAACCAACCCTGCATTCCTGGATAAAGCCTACTTGATCATGGTGGATAAGTGTTTTGATATGTTCTTGGGATTCGGTTTCGAGAGAATTTTTATTCAGTATTTTTGCGTCGATATTCATAGGGAAATTGGTCTGAAGTTCTCTTATTCTTGTTGGATCTCTTTGTGTGGTTTAGGTATAAGCGTAATTGTGGCTTCATAGAATGAATTAGGTAGTGTTCCTTCCGTTTCTATTTTGTGGAATAGTTTGAAGAGAATTGGTATTAGATCTTCCTTGAAGGCTTGATAGAATTCTGCACTATAAAACCATCTGGACCTGGACTTTTTTTGGTGGGGAGACTTTTAATGACTGCTTCTATTTCTTTCGCAGTTTATGGGACTGTTAAGATGGTTTATCTGATCCTGATTTAACATTGGTAACTGATACTTGTCTAGAAAATTGTCCATTTCATCCAGATTTTCCAATTTTGTTGATATAGGCTTTTGTAGTAGGATCTGATGATTTGTTGAATTTCCTCGGTTTCTGTTGTTATGTTCACCCTTTTCAGTTTGGATTTTATTGATTTTGGTATACCTGTCTCTCTGCCTCTGATTAGTCTGGCTAAGGGTTTATCTATTTTGTTGATTTTCTCAAAGAACCAGCTCCTGGTTTTATTGATTCTTTGTATAGTTCTCTTTGTTTCTATTTGGTTGATTTCAGCCCTGAGTTTAATTATTTCCTGCCGTCTACTCCTCTTGGTGTGTTTTTGCTTCTTTTTGTTCTAGAGCTTTCAGGTGTGTTGTCAAGCTCCTAGTGTGTTTCTCTCTCCAGTTTCTTTTTGTATGCACTTAGAGCTATGAGCTTTCCTCTTAGTACTGCCTTCAGTGTGTCCCATAGGTTTTGGTATGATGTGTCTTCATTTTCATTAAATTCTAAAAAGTCTTTAATTTCTTTCTTTATTTCTTCCCTGACCCCATTATCAACGAGTAGAGTATTGTTCAGTTTCCATGTGAGTGTGGGCTTTCCATTGTCTTTGTTGTTATTGAAGACCAGCTTAAGACCATGGTGATCTGATAGGATGCATGGGATTATTTCGATTTTTTTATATCTGTTGAGGCCTGTCTTGTGACCAATAATATGGTCTATTTTGGAGAAGGTACCGTGAGGTGCAGAGAAAAAGGTATATTCTTTTGTTTTTGGGTGAAATGTTCTATAGATATCTGTTAAGTCCATTTGGTTTAAAACTTCTGTTAGTTTCACTGTACTTCTGTCTAGTTTCCGTTTCCCTGATCTGTCCAGTGCTGAGAGTGGGGTATTGAAGTCTCCCACAATTATTGTGTGAGGTGCAATATGTGCTTTGAGCTTTAGTAAGGCTTCTTTTATGAAAGTGGGTGCTCTTGCATTTGGTGCATAGATGTTCAGAATTGAGAGTTCATGTTGGTTGACTTTTCCTTTGACAAATATGAAATGACCTTCCTTATCCTTTTTTATATCTTTAAGTTGAAAGTCAATTTTATTCGATATTAGAATGGCTACTCCAGCTTGTTTCCTAGGACCATTTGCTTGAAAAATTGTTTTCCAGCCTTTTACTCTAAGGTAGTGTCTGTCCTTGTCACTGAGGTGGGTTTCCTGTATGCAGCAAAATGTCGGATCCTGTTTGCGTATCCAGTCTGTTAGTCTATGTCTTTTTATTGGGGAATTGAGTCCATTGATATTAAGAGATATTAAGGAGAGGAGACTGTTGCTTCCTGTTATTTTTGCTAAAAGGGGAGGCATTGTTTGTGTGGCTATCTTCTTTTGGGTTTGTTGGAGGTGGAATTACTTTCTTGCTCTTTCTAGGTATGATTGCTCTCCTTGTAATGGGTCTTTCCTGCTATTATTCTTTGTAGTGCTGGGTTTGTGGAAAGATATTGTGTAAATTTGGCTTTGTCATGGAATATCTTGGTTTCTCCATCTATGGTAATAGAGAGTTTTGCTGGGTATAGTAGCCTGGGCTGGCATTTGTGTTCTCTTAGGGTCTGCATGACATCTGACCAGGATCTTCTGGCTTTCATAGTCTCTGGTGAGAAGTCTGGTGTAATTCTGATAGGTCTGCCTTTATATGTTACTTGGCCTTTTTCTCTTACTGCTTTTAAAATTCTTTCTTTGTTTTGTGCATTTTGTGTTTTGATTATTATGTGACGGGAGGTATTTCTTTTCTGGTCTAGTCTATTTGGTGTTCTGTAGGCTTCTTGAATGATTATGGGCATCTCGTTCCTTAGGTTGGGGAAGTTTTCTTCTATGATTTTGTTGAAGATATTTACTGGCCCTTTAAGTTGTGAATCTTCACTCTCTTCTATACCTATTATCCTTAGGTTTGGTCTTCTCATTGTGTCCTGGATTTCCCGGATGTTTTGTGTTAAGAGTTTTTTGCATTTTTCGTTTTCCTTGACAGTTGTGTCAATATTTTCTATGGTATCTTCTGCACCTGAGATTCTCTCTTCTATCTCTTGTATTCTGTTGGTAATGCTTGCGTCTGTGACTCCTGATTTCTTTCTTAGGTTTTCTATCTCCAGAGTAGTCTCCCTTTGTGATTTCTTTATTGTTTCTATTTCCATTTTTATGTCCTGGATGGTTTTGTATAAATCCTTCACCTGTTTGGTTGTGTTCTCTTGTAATTCTTTAAGGGCTTTTACCTGTTTACCTGTGTTCTCCTCGGATTCTTTGAGAATGTTATTTATGTCCTTCTTAAAGTCCTCCATCATCATCATTAAAAGTGATTTTAGGTCTGACTCTTGCTTTCCTGGTGATATGGGGAGTTCAGGACTTAATGTGGGAGAACTAGGTTCTGATGATGACATGTGTTCCGGGTTGCTGGTTGTATTCTTGCGCTTGCCTTTTGCCATCTGGTTCTCCTTGGTGCTACCTGTGCTGTCTCTGGCTGGAACCTGTCTTTCCTGTCTTTCCTGTTCTCTTGGTTGTGTCAGAACTGTTTAGGTTGGGTGTGGCTGCTGAGATTAGAGCTAGGGCCCAGGATCTGCTCAGTGCTTCGGTCCGGTGCTTTGGTCCGGACCGGAAGGAATCAGTGCTCTGGGCCAGGAGTGAGTTCCTGGATCACTGTGGAACCTGGTTACTCCCTGTTTGGGGCAGGTGTTGCTGCCTCCTTACTTAAGAAGCTGCTCGAGTTAGAGCTCCTGGGAGCCACGCTTCCTCTGGGTTCTGTGAGTTTGGGTGCAGAGTTGCCACCCGAGATCTGCTGAGCACCCAGGCCCAAACCGGAAGGAACCAGTGCTGAGGCCAGGAGTGAGTACCCGGGTCCCGGTGGGTCCCAGTTACTCCCGGTTTGGGGCAAGTGTTGCTGCCTCCTTGCGTTAGGAAGCTGCTTGGGTTAGAGCTCCTAGGAGCCCTGCTTCCCCTGGGTTCTGTGGGATTTGGTGTAGAGCTCCCGCCTGGGATCTGCTGGGAGCTCCGACCCAGACCGGAAGAAGCCGGCGCTCCGGACCAGGAGTAAATCCCTGGGTCTCAGTGGGTCCCGGTGGGTCCAGTTACTCCCTGTTTGGGGTGGGTGTTGCTGTCTCCTTACCAGAGATACTGCCTGGGTCAGAGCTGCTGGGTGCCCCACTTCTGCCGGGTTTTGTGAGATTCAGTGCAGAGCTGCCTCCAGGGATCTGCTGCCTCACCAATATGTTTTTATTTAATTTTTTGTTTAAAAAGAACAAAAAGTCAAAAGTATCCTCAGTCTCATAACATCATTATATAAGAAATAAAAGCCTGTTCTAGCCAATCCAGTTCTTGGAGTAAGTCACTGGCAATATTTTGGACCCTCAACTGTAAACATATAAATATATGTGTATATGTTATATATGCCTAGGTCTCTATAGAAATGCAACTATATTTTAATAGCACATTTTATACTTGCATTATTTTCACTCATTTTCACACTGGTCTACTACACAAACCATCCCCTTCATGTCATGTCATGTGCATATACGTTCCTTGTTCTTATTTATAGATCTACTTTTACAAGAGGAGTTTATAACTCTGTCTGAAGTGTGGTGGGCACTCTATGATTCTTAGCTAATGCTTATATTATTCATCATCCCATAGGTTTCATATGTTTGAATGATCATGGGGTAGCACTATTTGAAAGAATTAGAAAGTGTAACCTTGTTGGCCAAGTGTGTCACTACGGGAGTGGACTTTATGGTTTCAAATGCTGAAGCCAGGCTCAGTTTCTCTCATTCTGCTGCTTGCAGATGCAGGTATAGAACTCTCTATTCCTTCTCCAACACCATGTCTGCCTGTGTGCTATCATGCTTCCCACCATGTGGATAATGGACTAAACCTCTGAAACAGTAAGCAAACCCTGATTAAATGTTATTGTGCCTCTTCACAGCAATAGAAGAGCAAATAGGATAGAGTGTTTGCCTAGCATGCACAAATCCTTGGGTTTGATCACCAGAAAGTCATAAGCATCAGTTATAAGGTCACATGGATAGAATCCCCCAGGTGGAGGTTAGAAAATTAAAACTTCAAGATCATTCATGAGAGCATTATGATTTCAAGGTGAGCTTTATCGATAAGAGATAAACATGAAGGGAGGAATGGAAAGAAGGAGTGAGAGGGAGAGGGAGAGAGAGGAGAGGAGAGAGAGAGGAGAGAGAGAGAGATCAATGAAGTCATGAGATTTAGAAAGATGTTTACCCAAACCCATAGAATATCTGGTAGAAACCCGAGGCCCAAGCATGAGAAACTTCCTTTTGAGTTGTTGATCAGGAGAATTCAAGAGATGTCAAACAACATAGGCTGTTGTAGTTGCCCTTAGTTACCTCCTAGAGGTTTAAAGTAAGTTTCTATTGATGGAGACACAATGCATTTAAGATATAAGATTTAGCCTTCCTGTCTGGCCTGTGCCCTGAGCAGACCTTGAGCTCTAGCTCAGTACCCAATCCCACAAAACCCCTGGGAGGCTGAACTCCCAAGAGCAACCAACAGATTGGGAAAAGATCTTTACCAATCCCACATCCGATAGAGGGCTAATATCCAACATAAACAAAGAACTCAAGAAATTAGACTCCAGAAACCAAATAACCCTATTAAAAATGAGGTACAGAGTTAAACAAAGAATTCTCAACTGAGGAAACTTGAATGGCCAAGAAGCACCTAAAGAAATATTCAACATTGTTAGTTATCAGGGAAATGCAAACTCAAAACAACCCTGAGATTCCACCTCACACCAGTCAGAATGGCTAAGATCAAAAACTCAGGGGACAGCAGATGCTGAGAGGATGTGGAGAAAGTGGAACACTCCTCCATTGTTGGTGGGATTGCAAGATGGTGCAACCACTCTGGAAATCAGTCTGGCGGTTCATCAGAAAATTGGATATAACATTACCTGAGGACCTATCTATACAACTCCTGGGCATATACACAAAAGATGTTCCAACATGTAACAAGGACACATGCTCCACTATGTTCATAGCAGCCTTATTTATAATAACCAGAAGCTGGAAAAAGCCCAGATATTCTTCAACAGAGGAATGGATACAGAAAATGTGGTACATTTACACAATGGAATATTACTAGCTATTAAAAACAATAAATTCAAGAAATTCTTAGGTAAATGGATGGAACTAGAAAATATCATCCTGAGTGAGGTAACCCAATCACAAGGGAACACACATGGTATGCACTCACTGATAAGTGGATATTAGCCCAAAAACTCACAATATTCAAGATACAATTCACAGACCACATGAAGCTCCAAGAAGAAGGAAGACTACAGTGTGGGTGTTTCAGTCCTTCTTAAAAGGAGTAACAAAATACTCATGGAAGCATGTAGGGATACAAAGTGTAGGAGCAGAGACTTCAGGAGAAACCATCCAAGACTGCCCCACCTGGGTATCCATCCCGTGGCAGTCACCAAATGCAGACACGGTTGTGGATGCCAGGAAGTGTATTCTAACAGGAGCTTGATATACCTATCTCCTGATAGGCTCTGCTGAGCCTGACATATACAGAGACAGATGCTCTCAGCTAAATATTGAACTAATCACAGGGTCCCCAATGGAGGAGTTAGAGAGAAGACTGAAGGAGCTGAAGGGGCTTGTGGCCCCATTGGGAGAACAACAATACCAATTAACCAGAGCTCCCAGGGTCTAAACCACCATCTGGGAACACATAGGGAGGGACCCATGGTCCAGTTGTATATGTAAGGGAGGATGCCTTTGTTGGGCATCAGTGGGAGAGGAGGACTTGGTCCCATGAGACTGAATGCCCCAGTGTGGGGGAAATGGAGGGCAGGGAGGTGGGAATGGGAGGATGGGTGGAGGCACACCCTCATTAAAGTAGGAAGAGGAGGGATGGGATAAGAAGTTTTTGTGGGGAAGAATGGGAAAAGGGGTTAACATCTGAAATTTAAATAAATAAAATATCCAATAATAAAAAAACAGATAATGGAACTAGCTATTGCAGTTGAGCATTCAAGACTTTTTGTCACCAATTTAATATTACCCATATTGCTGGATTTCCTTATAATCCTCAAGGATAAGCAACTGTGGAAGGGGTCCATGGAACTTTAAAACAATATCTTCATAAAATAGAAATGGGGGTGTATATCACCACAAATTTATTTAAGTCATGTTCATTTTAAATTTTTTTAAAAATGTGGATGCCATGGAACTTTCTGCTGAGTATCTATGGCACCCTACAATTAGGCATAATTATCCATAGGTGAAAAGGAAGGATCTACTTACTGGCATATGGCATATCCCAATCAGGTATCTAATATGGGGAAGAGGGCATGTTTGTGGGGTTTTTTCCTGCAGGATGCTGAATTAGCATGGTGTCTGCCAGAGTGATTGATGAGAAATGCTGATGCTGAGACAAAGAATGTGAGCTTGCTGAGTGCCCTGACAATGGTGACTGAGAAGCTGTATTGGACATATGTTCCTGACTCATTTTTGCTTGCCTATATCCAGATGGCACAAGCTGCCTTGCCTCAAGTTTTTAGACCTTGTGGAACAGAGAATTAAAGAGAGAAGTTATAATGACTCTTGTATTTTTCTTAAATTTGACCAGTTATTCAGACTCAATCATGGACTGGTCTAGAAATCAATCAGTATTGGAAATAGCAGTCTTCATTTGCAAGGCTAAATCCGGACATTTTCAGAGACATATTTGGAAGTTAGCTGCAGTTCTTATGATGTTATGTTAGCAAGAGATAAAGCTGGAACAGGATCTGGATTTCAAACAAGTGTTAGTTTGTGTGTCAGCTTTAAGCAGAAGCAAGAGGGTAGCGGCTTGATTATTGCTGGTATAACAGCTTTAAATTACATTAATTGCTAGTGCCACTGCTTCTGCAATTGCTTTGACACAAGAAGTTAAGACAGCTACTTTTTAAATCATTTAGCAAAAAATGTTACTAATGTGTTGAGTATACAAGAGGATTTAGATAGGTGTTTGGAACAACGAATGATGCTATTATCCTATTCAAATATTGAAGGAGGTTCAGAGGTTATGAGTAAGCAGCATCTTGGGTGTCATGCCAAATTACTATTAGATTTGTGTTACTTCTAAAATTTACAATAATAGTCGTTATAATTAGGAAAAGTTTAAAGACAATTGCAGTGTATTTGACACAATTCTAACATCTCTGGATGTTTTAACTTTGCATAGTGAGCTTATGAATTTCAAGAATGCTGCACTGCTGAACGTTGATGCTGCAGATACAGCTGACAAAATTACCTATGTCCTGAGGTCAGTATTTCTGTTTCGGTCAAGCTTCAAAGGGCTAGCTTGACAATGCTAGCCCTTTTTGTCCTGGGAATACTTTTATTCCTGCCCATCATGTTAAAGCTTGTATTTAACAACATCACCATATTGGCAGCCAAAGTACACTAGTTGAAACTGAAAAAGACTCCGAGACAGAGTTATTAATTTAACAGGTTGGCAAGCCAAAGACGGGTAAGATTCTGTACAGAACCTTACCAACCTAAGACATAGTACATTGCTTCTGATAATGTATATTCCATGATGGGTAAGGAAGGCATTCTTGTCAGAACAACCTAAGACAGCTCAGTCTTGTTTATGAAATAAAAAGGGGGAGAGGCGAAGAGCTTTTGGGACAACGTGGCAAGGTTTTGACATGGGCCAAAAACAAGGAAATGAGCTGCTAGGCAGGAATCTGACATTAGGCTAGAACAAAGAAGTCATTTCAGGCAGGAATCTAAATCTTAGCTTAGAACAAAGAAGTAATTTCAGACAGGAATCCAAATCTTAGGCTAGAACAAAGAAGTAGGATTCAGGCATGAAAATGACTTTGGCTAGGACAGAGAAGTAGGCTCAGATATTTTGTTCATTCTGATAAGCCCTTAGAAATAGTGATCACAGAACTTTGTTTATTGCCTTACTTGTTCTTTGACTATTTCTGTTTATTTTCTTGCTTGTTCCTTGACTATGTGCATCTATTGTATTGCTAGTTCCTCAACCTAGAACTGACCTTAATACTTCCATATAGTTAAAATAGGATAAAAGCAAAAAGGAGGAGGGAGATAAGATAGGGGGCTTAGGTGGTGATGGGGAAAGGGGATGACATCTGAAATGTAAATAAATAAAATATCCAATAAAAAATTTACAATGCTAGTCATTATAATTAGGAAAAAGTTTAAAGACACTTGAAGGGTATCTGGCATAAGTCTAACACCTCTCTGGATGTTTTAACTTTGCATAGTGAGATTATTAATTTAAAGAATGCTGCTCTGCTATTAAGAACAAGGATATCCTGAGTTTTGCAAGCAAATAGATGAGACTAGAAAATATCATCCTGAGTGAGGTAACTCAGACCCAAAAGAACATGCATGGTATGTACTCACTAATAAGTGAATATTGCCAAAATAAACAAAAAACAAACAAAAAAAAAAAACACAGAATACCCAAGATACAATGCACAAAACTCAAAAAGGTCAACAAGCTAAAGAGCCCAAGTAAGTATGCCTCAGTCTCACTTGGGAGGAAGAGGAGAAAGCAATCACAAGGGGGGAAGATAGGGAGGATCTGAGAAGGAAAAGAGGAACCTGATCTGGTATTGGATGACGGAAAAGGACTGAAAGCCTACAGGCCAGCAGATAGAATGGAAACAGGTAACCTCAGGAGGTAAGAGGTTGGGGGGACCCTCCAGAATGCACCAGAGACCTGGGAGGTGAGAGATTCTCAGGACTCAAAGGGAAGGACATTAGATGAAATGTCTGACAGTAGGGAGAGGGAACTTATAGAGCCCACCTCCAGGAGACAGGGCATCAAGTGAAAGAGGGGTTGCCATCCACAGTCAAAACTCTGACCCATAACTGTACCTGTTTGAAGAACTACAGGATGGAAATGGAGAGGAGCCTGAGGAAAAGAAGGTCCAACAACAGGCCCAAAGTGGGATCCAGCTCAAGGGGAGGTCTCAAGGCCTGACACTATTACTGAGGTTATGGGGTACTCACAAAAACGGACCTATCATGACTCTCCCTCAAAGACCCAACAAGCAGCTGAGTCAGATGCAGATATTTGTACCCAACCAATGGACAGAAGCTATTGACTCCTGTGGTTAAATTAGGGAAAAGCTGGAAGAAGATGAGTAGGAAGGCAACCCTGTAGGAGGACCAGCAGTCTCAATTAACCTGGACCCCAGAGATCTCTCAAACACTGGACCACCAACCAGGCAGCATACACGGGCTGATATGAGGCCTCAACACATATACAGCAGAGGAATGCCGTGTCTGGGTTTAGTTAGAGAAGATGCACCTAACCCTCAAGAGACTGAAGGCCCCCGGGAGTTTAGAGATCTGGTGGGGTGAATGGTGAGCGGTGGGCACATCCTCATAGAAACAGGGGGGTCAAGGAGGAGGTGTGGGATGTGGAAGAGTCGGAGAGTGAACTGGAAGGTGAATAAAATCTGGAGTGTAAATAAATAATTAAAGAAAGAAAGGAAGGAAGAAGGGAAGGAAGGAAGGAAGAAAGAAAGAAAGGAAGAAAAAAGAAAGGAAGAAAGAAAAATGTTTAAGGCCACTGTTGAAAACTGGAAACAACCTTGATGTCCATCTACTAAAGAATGGGTAAAGAAAATATGGTACATTTACACAATGGAATACTACTCAGCTATTAAAAACAAAGATTAAAATCATGAAATTTGCAGGCAAATAGATGGAACTAAAACATATCATCCTGAGTGAGGCAACACAGACCCGAAAGACACACATGGTAATTATTCACTTATAATAGATACTAGTCATAGAGAACAGGAACCATGCTACAATTCATAGACCCAAAGAAGCTAAGTAACAAGAGGGCTAAGGGAGAAAGCTTGAATCTCATTCAGAAGTAGAATAGTAGGAGGGGTTGGGGGGGGGGGGAGGGGAGAGAAAGCAAGATGGGGATCAGGTGTGAGAAAGCAGTGTGGAGGAAGTGTGGGAAGAGTGGTTAGAGGGACAAAAGTTGATGGAGGCTCTCGACTAGGAGACCTGGGAAGACTCCCAGGAGTCTAAGGTGGTGACCTAGCTGGCTCTAGAGGGGGTATGGATTGAGGTCACTTCCTGTACCAGGCAGGACTTCCAGTGAAAGAAGGGGAATACCTCCAGCAGTTGATGGAAACAAATGCAGAGATTCATAGGTAAACATTAGGAGGAGCTTGAGGAGAACTGCAGAAGAGTGGGGGGAAGGATTGAAATAGTTGGAGGGGTCAAGGACACCACAGGAAGACTTACAAGAAGAGTCAACTAACCCAAGTCCATGGGGGCTCACAAAGACTGAATCATAAACCAAAGAGCACTCATGGGCTGGACCTAGGCCCCCTACACATTTGTAGCAGATGTGCAGCTTGGTCTTCATGTGAGTGCCCTAACAATTGAAGTGGGAGCTGTCTTGGACTCTATTGACTTCCTATGGGTCTCTTTCCCCTAGCTGGGATGCCTTATCTGGCTTCAGTGGGAGAGAATGCACTTAGTCCTCATGCAACTTGATATGCCAGGGATGGTTGGTACCCATGAGGAGATTTTACCCTTCTCTGAGAAGGGGAGAGATATGTGAGGATGGGACTAGGAGCAGAGTAAGGAGGGGAGCTGTGATCAAGCTGTAAAGTGAATAAATAAATTAATTAATTAATGAAAAACAAAACCAAAATTTCCCAATATGTCTATTATAATCTCAAATACCTGGAACATCCATTATAACTCTTTTATTATCTGAGAGTAATTTTCTCTGTGACTTGGAATTGTCTTAATTTTGTTTAACTAAGACCAAAACACAGGAACAAATAAACTACCCAGACTAACGTGGCTACAACTGATAACTATGACTATCCATTGAAAGTCTGAGAGAAAATATCTGAACAATTTTATCTTCTGTAAGCATGAATCGAACCAAATCTGTATAAATAAAATACTACTTTAAATATTATAGTTGAAAGCAGAATTTTATTTGATTAGAGGATTTCATTACCAAAAAAAAAAAATTTCAGTCTATTACTTAGCTCTCCCTGTGGAGCATCATTTGTCTCCACTACACTTTAGACAAAATTCATCAGACAGGTAATTTCCCATTGAGATGGATAGTTAGTGTCTGACAGGAAGGCACTGTGCTGCTGACTGAAGGAAGATCAATATGTTCCACAGGCTAGGGACATAGACAGCAAAGATGCTAGTCTGGGCCTAATTTGTATTCAAGGGTTAGTTGAGGGCCACCCAACTCTGCGTTCACTGGAGCACCAGAGTTAGGACAAAACTTTTTGTTGGATAAGGTCTACATCTCAAGTGCTGAACAGAATCTTGACTATAGGTTGAAAGCTTTCTGCCTTAAAGGAGGGTGAGTTGCTTTGGAGACTAACACTGCGGATACAGGGGGTTAAATACCCATGTTTATCACTGCTCAGCATTGACCAATAAAAATGGAAACTTCTGAATCAATAAGCAGTCAATCCCCATTCTCTCTCTCTCTTCTCTCTCTCTCTCTCTCTCTCTCTGCTCTCTCTCTCTCTCTCCCCTGATAATCACCAACTCACTTTCTGTCTCTGTGCTGCCTATTCTGAGTATTTCATCCAAATATTCAACCAGCAATCCAGATCTTTGAGTCTGGCTTCTTCCTCTTGCACCCTCAAGGTTCATGCTAAAGTACACACTACTATTTCATTCCTTTATATAGCTGAGTAATATTCTTCTATATGCCCATTTATTAGTTGCTGATTAGTTTCATTGCTTTTACTATTTGGATTTGTGAATAGTACAGGTCTGAGTACCTGTGTACCAGTTTTTGCTTAACATCTAGTCTCAATTCCTTGGGGGACATATATACCAAGAAAGATAGTTGGGCAAGTGTGATGGCGCCTCTGTGCTTAACAGTCAGGACTACACCATTTCACATTTGTGCTATTGTACGTGGATTCTAATTTCTCTAGATTCTATCAGTATTTTTATTGCATGTCAAGTTCTATAGTTTTGTGGTTTCTATATATCTTTAGTAATTAATTATGAGTATATTTCATGTGTTTAGATGGTATTGGTGTAATTTTGTTGAGGAATATCTATTACATCTTTGCCCATTTTTTTAATGCATTCATATGCAGCAGAGGGCTGCCTTGTCTAGCCTCAGTGGGAGAGGATTAGTCTAATCCTGCAGAGATGATGCATCATGGAGGAGGGCATACTCGGGGGGTACCCTCTCAGAAGCAAAAGGGAAGGGGAATGGAGGAAGAACCCTGGGAGGGGGCACCAGGCAAGGGTGCAGCACTTGAGATGTAAATACATAAAAAAAAAATAAATAAATAAACCACTGAGACAATCCAGCCAATACTGTGTAGAGAAGAAAGCCACACAGATGGCCATAGTATCACGTGAAACTTAATTTAAAAGGAAAATATGTAAACTATTGCTGTCTTGGCACTCTTAGATAACCAATAACCAAATGGACCAGTGGTAAAGTACCATTCAACTAAGATGCCAATGGGATGTTGACAAAAGGCCTAGACAACCACAATCCCATGGCATTCCTAAGTCAATAACAAATATGTAGGCTCTCTGAAAGACTAGAGGACAAATTAGGGAAAGACACTGAGAAAAATTATACTATTCATCTATTTAGTTTGTTAAATCTGACAACTAAAAACTACCTGATATTTGTTTTTGTGCTGGGAATTGACCCCCAGGGCCTTGTACATGCTGTGTGGATGCTCCAGGTACGCTCAGTACGCTCCACGCTCCACGTACGCTCCACGTGCGCTCCACGTACGCTCCACGACTCAGCTTCAATTCTATCTTTGAAAATTAACTTCTAAACAACAAACTTCTCTCAAATTAAAAGAATACTAAATGCAACTCCAGATTGACTTAAAAGTATAACCAAATGTGGAGTGCACAGGGTCAAGAAATTAAAACAGATCAGAAGAATTGTAACCCTAAGACAATTTCTTTGTGAGAAATCTGCAAAACATATGGTGATCACAGCAAAATGTCCAACAAGGTTTTCAGAAAGAATGTGATTGGAAACTGTTAGTATTGAACTTTAAGATGCTAAGACATCAGGTTATTTTGAATTAAGTAGAGCAATCCAAAAGTGTAAATGGACCTAAAGAATGTCAAAAAACATAGCTTGGGAGTCTTTTTCCCAAAGGAAAAAAAAAAATACCATTATAAGGTTCCCCAACAGAATTTCATTAAAGAATTAATGTCACTTTAACATCATTTCTCTGCATCACTGAAAAGGCTGCTCTTCGTGGCAATGCACTTCAAAGCGTGCTTTAAATGCTATTTGCCTGTGCTGAGATAGACAATTAATATTAAGCCACAGTGAAGTGCAGTGTTCCAGTTGTACAAATCAGTTACTTAAAAAGTGTCAGACAGAAAAAGGGCTATTGAAATCTAATGAAAAACTGTAGTGCTTAATAAGAATAAGGTTTTTCAAAACATTATCGGTAAGCCACCAAGCTGAAAAGTCCCTGCAGAGTCTTTTGTTTAGTTCTTAAATTACTTTCAAACTCAGAGCTCGGGAAGAAAGAGAATCAAAAGCACAAACTTTCAAATCTTTAATAAAATATCAATGACTGTCTTCCTATAGCATCCCATAAGGACGCACCATTCCGTGAACTGCAGTTTCGAACCTGGAGTAAAGAACAAGGGCATTCTTTAAAATCACTCAAAAGCAGCAAGTGCATACAAGTCACTCAGAGTTCTCCAGGAAGGAAACTCAAACAGTCATCACGCAACTCACCATCAATCTAGTGTCACGTCTGTTTTGTGGCAACTCTCTCCACATCAAAAGAAAAACAGAACTGAAACCTGTTAAAACTATTTAGTATAATGTCAGTTTCTTTAACTGCTTTATCAGAAAAAGTATATAATTTTTTACTTCTAATATAAAAGATAGAAGACCATTATGAAATGTCAAGTCATATCAGTTATTGCATTTTTTAAATAAGTTTATCAGCTGCTTTACCAACTGATAAGTAAAAAATGAAAATCAAAGTTTGATATTTAAGCAATAATTTAGCTATGAATAAATCACCTCCTGAAAGATGTAAAATACTTCAATGTCATTGGAGTGAAAAATCTGACTTAAAAATTTTATAATGTTTCCGAGTGAAAGAACGGAAAATGTATTATCATTTTCAACTGAGTCCATTCGAATATATCAAAACATTTCCTTAGAAATTTCAAGTAGACTGAAGTCGCACGTAATCTTCAAAGTACACAGTCTTTGTTCTTATGGCTACTGACTATGTCAACACTGGTTCTCTTCATCCAATATTAAATTTTTAAAATGCTATTATAAATCTACTTTTTAAACAGTTTTGTAGGAGCTGGAAAGTTGACTTCTGGTGAAGAGCACTTGGTTGCTCCTCCAAAAGGCCCAGGTTCCATTCTGAGCACATAGATGACAGCTCGCAACCATTAGCACAGTTCCAAGAGATCCAACACCCTCTTCTGGCCTCTATGGGCACCAGACAAGTTGTGAACAAACACACTCAGGCAAACACTCACACACATAAGATAAAATAAAAAATAAATAATACTAAAGCATTTTCCTGGCTATAAAAGGAAATTTCATTTCTAAATAAAAGTTAGACATTTGTTTTTTAATCTGTGAATGCAAGATGTTGTTTCAATTTTCCTATATCTGTTGAAACTTACTATCTGTCCTAATATGAGGCCACACGTATAAGATCCTCAGAAGCCCAAGCCCGGCAAAATCACAGCATGAAGAAGGAAAACTAGACCCAAAGTCCCACCTCTAGCCAAGAAGTGATTTGCAATTGTTAGCTGCTTGGGGAGGGGAAATAAGTTTTCTTCAATATAACGACATTGGGTATAACAACACTGTGTGGTTCGAATAGAAACGGCCCTCATTTGTTTGATGCTTGGTCATTACACAGTGGTGCTACTTGACAGGGCTTAGGAGGAAGTGTGGCAGGAGAGGTAGGCTTTGGATTTTCAAAGATACAGTCTTCCTGCTGCCTTTGCATTCAGACATAGAACTCTAAGCTCCTCCAGACCATGCCTGTCTGAATACTGCCATCATGCTAATATTAAACCTCTGAAGCACAAGCAAGCCCCGGTTAAACTCCCATAAAGCATTTCTTTACAGGATTTGCTGTGCTCACGGTGTCTCTTCACAGCAATAGAACATTAACTAGGACACAGGTACTCAATCTGTGGGTCACAATCCCTTTGATTGTGGGGGGTTAAATGACCTTTTCACAGGGGTTGTGTATATCCTGCGCATCAGATCACCTTGTGATTCTTAACAGCAGCAAATTACTATTATGAAGTAGCAATGAAAATAATTTTATAATTGGGGGTCACCACACATGAGGAACTGTATTAAAGGGTCTCATCATTAGGAATGTTGAGAACCGTAGAATTAAAACAACCAAACTCTAGGCCAGGTCTTATGCTCAGAATTAGTTGACTAACACAAATCAGACTCCAAAGGGTTTGTGTGTGTGTATGTGTGTGTGTGTGTGTGTGTGTGCTTTTTGGATTGGTTGGTTGGTTGGTTGGTTGGTTGGTTGGTTGGTTGTTGGTTAAGGGAGAAAGAACACAAACTTGGTAAGTAGAAAGATAGAGCATGATCTGGGAGGAGTTTGGGAAGGTTAAATATATTGTATAAAATTCTCAAAAAATAAATATTGAAAAGAAGAGAATAAAAGTAAAAAAACAGTTAATGAATTATTTTATGTCAACATCAGTCAGTCTGAAAGAGATTTCAAAGTCACAAATAGGTATCAAAGATTATGCACCAAAGAATAATCATTTTTTGGACAATTTAGAACAATAAATGGAGCACATCTTGTCAATGTCCTGGTTTCAAGTTTTAAAGAGGAAATAACCTGTTTCCTAACCTTTAAAGTTGGCTATTACTCTGCTAGTTTTAAAGAATCTTATGTGCTTTAGTGGAAACCATGAAAGCAATGCTAGCACAGTAGTCAATTATTAATTATATAACTTCTCTCTAACTCTAAAATATTAACTGCTATTCCCTTCTTGCACAGAATATTCACCACTGAAGTATTCTCAACTCCCTCATTTGTAGAAGCTGAAGTTCCACATAATAATACCTCATATAAACTCATTCACTTTTGCCCTAGACACCACCCAACTCAACAGTCACCCAGAGCTTAAAATGTAATTATTCATAAATTAACACCACCATTTTAGGAAATCAATGTGCCAAAACATGAAATGGCTATTGAACAATCATGTAATAACAAAAACTAACTAAATAATACAAATCTCTTGTGTGCTCAACTAAATATGAAGCTTAGATCACATGAAAACTTTATAAATTTTCAAAAGTCTCATTTAGCTTTCTCAATGTGAAGGAAAAATGTACTCAAAGTTCTAAAAGAATTGAGAAATTTCTCCCTTCTCCATTCAGATATCAATGACTTTCCAGGGATGGTAGTATATAACTACAATCCCAGAATTCACTAGATTTGAGAGCTCAAGGACAACCCAGAGTATCTGACAAAACAATGTCCTTAAAAAAAAAAAAAAAAAAAAAACTGAATTGCAGTAGAAGTTTCTTTGAAGACTCAGTTGTGTCATATGTTTCTCTGGAAACTATCTTATGAGAGGATGTTTTTGCTGGAGGAAACACTTAAGAGGATGTTTTATTGAGAACAGACACATGGTGTTTTTCTAGAAGCAGCCTGGAAAGGGGGCATATGATGTTTTGCTAGAGCAAACACTTGAGAGAACAACACATGATGTTTGAAAAGGGTGTACGTATAACCCAACGGACAGTGGATGATGCTGTATGGTGTTGATATGCCTTAACATTCTTCGCTCGTCATCCTTGGGTTTTGTGAATTCTGGTCTTCACTGGCAATGCTATGTGATATTGGTTCACCTTACCATTCTTTGCTGATTATCACTTGTTGTGAACTCATAGAGAGAAACACTACCAAAGAACTTATGGTGGCATCCTGGCAGCTTCTTGCCCTTTCTGCTGACTCAGGCCAATTGGCAAAACTTCACAGTTCCTTCTGAATCAACCTGCTGTTCCTAATTCATGAATGGTGTTTGCAAGTGGATCAAGCTACCACTGCTGATTCCTGTGAACTGAACTACTGTTATCCTGACAACAAAAATTGGAGTCGTCTCAAAGAACTATTTCTAAACAGGTCTACATCCTCCTTTGCTCTATTAACCTTTCCTTTCCACTACGTATGGTGGATAGTGGAGAGGTTAAAGCATTTAAGACCCTTATTAAAAGTAGGTTTTGAAAAATCTAAGCCTACAATGAATTGCTATGAAAACACTTTTGTTCTATCATCAGGGTGCACAAGATGTAAAGAAAAGAAACTTACAATGCATTTCGGGAATTCAAGTTAAGCATGGAATCATCATGTGGATGATTCTCGTGAAGCTTGGAGGATGCTCAGTGATTAACAGTGCTTGTTCTGGAAGCATAGGGACCTGAGTCCCCAGCTCCCACATAAAAACCCATGCACTGATGTCCACGCTTTTAACATCAAATAATAAGAAAGACTCAAAAATGACCAGATTAATTTAGGAAAGAACCACGAAGAATATCTTGAAAGGAAAACCAAGATTGATTAAAACCTGAATTGAAGGCGAAGTAGCAGATTAGACATCGCTGAAATAATGATTAATAAACTGAAATAAGAGACATGAAGCAAAGAATCCGAATAAAAATTCAAGCAACAAGGTAATTTTTTTCATCAAATCTTCTTTAAGTGTTTTTTTTTTAATGGCAATTTTTCCAAGATTTCATGGCAATAAGCATTTCTTCATGTAGGGAGGACAGGAAGAGGGTAGTGTGAACTAAAAAGCTATTTAAGCAATGCATGTAAAAAAAATTCAAAAAAGCCTATCATTTGGCCAAAAAAAGTGTGCACTATAGACTATGTCCTGAGATGTACTAGAAATCAAAGAGTTTTGTTGTGGTTCTGAAATTGGTCTAAAGTCCAACAAAAGGGACTCAGTAATCTGCAGCACGGAACAACTAACAGATATGTTCTGATTTAGCCACTTGAGACTATGTTAGTTTGGATTCTGTAACATATAATATAATAGATTCTCAAGTTTCTTTTAAAAGCAAGTTACAATAGTGCGTGATTTTACAATTAATAAATCAGATGTTCATGCAATCCTGAACACAAATCCATATACGAATATGGATAATGACAGAGTGACTGGCGATTCTGTTTGTTGGTATTATAAAATCATGATATGCTCTCTCGCTACACAGTATTTTCCAAAATATGTATAAATAAAAGTAAGACTACCTTTTAGTTTAATAACATTACAGGTAGACCTTAACAATGGCCTCAAATAAAATCCTCAGAAATGGAAAACGTTACTACCAAGTTTCACTGCGTAAAGTAGGTTACACTCATAATAAAATCACATTTAAAGACTCCTTTTCAAGTTATTTCAAGCCTCTCCCTGAGATGATTTGCATTTATTTATGTTAATATGCAAATGTGCCCCTCAGGTCTTCCAACTCACTATCCAGATCTAAAATTTCTCTAAACCAGCATCGAGATTGTGTGTTTTCCATGTTTTCTCTACAGCACTCTGGACACTGCAAATACTCAATGAATACATTGTCTACACAGTGTTGCTACTCCAGCCCCAAGCCATCCTTTCCCTGGATCATTTAAGGATACTCAGAAACTGATCCAGACACCATTACCCACTCTTTATTAGAGACAGTGAAAGTCACGGAAGAGCATGTGACTGTGTGCTCTGGAAAAGCTGCCACATTAACTAAGAATAGCACAACATAAATATTTTCCTAAAGTGTTTCTGGTAGACACATAAGCTTATTCAGCTGCCTCTAGCACATTCCTGAAGAATAAAACTTAAAGTCACCAACCTAAAGTGCTGTATTGTCTTACAGCTTGAGCATTAAAATGTGAAGAAGGAAGAAATCTTAGAAGTTTCCTGCTCTTTAATATGTAAATTTCAACTAACTGCAATCGTTTACAGGCAGCTGTTGCCTTTAATATTTCAACTTCTTCATGCTGAGATGTTTAAAACCTATCCAGTTTTCAGAACTGCTTTCTCATTAAATATCAGCGTTACTAATTACTAAGTAATAACTCTTCTCTCCTGCCTGAGAATTATGGACGAAGGGAGAAAAAAATGCAATAGATTTTGAGCAATAGACTAATTAAAATATTTTCTTATCATGAAACTTGTTTAAGGTTACACGGAAATTATAATAAGTGAATTTTTTTCTTCTCCATTGCTTTGCACACATCATTTCGAGGTGGTTTCTTCTCTCTTTCCACAGTCTACCATGTGCACTGCCAGACAGTGAAAGCCCCATGGTTAGTCCGGCTTGACAGGATACAGACTTGTGATCCTTGATGAATTAAAGATAAAATATTTCCAAAAAAATTCTATAAAAGAAATAGAATATTGTAGTCATGATATTCCTTTCTTTTCTGTGACACTTTCTTACACTTCAGTTCTGGGATAATGATGTTTTGTGGCCTAAGTATTAAATAATCCATATACATCCTCTTGTTTATTTCTTCCTGCCTTGTGGAAGCAATAATAAACTTTAGTTCAATCCCATGTAACTTTATGTTAGCTTTCCTTGTATTTTCACTATATTAACAACAATAACAACCAAAAAAAATACATAGCCAATTTGACAGTCATAACTTCTTGGTCCCAAGAAATGGCTTTTAATAGTCAGAGCCATTCATTAATCAATGAAAAAATGAGCTGACCTCGATCTCTCTCTCTTCTCTCTCTCTCTCTCTCTCTCTCTCTCTCTCTCTCTCTCTTTCTCTCTCTCTGTGTATGTGTGTGTGTATAAATGTTCAGAAGAACTGAAAGAATAAAGAATGAATGAATGAATGAATAATTATCTCACACACAGTGCTGGTAACAAGCCCTAAAATAACATATCACTATGAAAGTGAATTTGTATACAAGACACAATTCTTATTTTCCACAGAAGAGCAGTGGGAATGGGAAGGAGTGAATGAAGCAAAGAAACAGAGAATCAGGTATAAACTACCCTCCTAAAACATTCACAAAGCAAGTGAAGTTCAGGCTATCACTTGAAGATGAAAACATTTCCTAACAAGAGTCAGGATGTCCACTGCAAGCATAGGAAACAGCATGTGCAGACAGCATGGAGCCGGGGTGCAATACTTTAGGAAACAGTTAGCAGTTTCACACTTAATTAAACAAAGACTCCCCTGCAATCTAACAATCCCACCTGTACGTACTTAACTAAATGAAATAAAGCAATAAACCACCTCCTGCTTCTCCTCCTAAAAAAAATATTTTAATAAGAATACATAGGGCTACTTCGTTCACAATCAAAAACTATAAAACAGCACCCATAAAATAAATGAATTGAGCAGTGTTCATGCAATATAACAGAAGTTTCTCCTGCTTTGTTCAATACCAGATAATTTCAAACCACAAGTTGGCGTGAAGAAACCGACCGAGTTGTGGTCTTCTTGGAGTAGGCGTGACATTGTTGGAGGAAGTGTGTCTCTGTGGGTGTGGGCTTTAAAATCCTTGTCCTAGCTGCCTGGAAGCGAGTCTTCTCTTGTTTGCCTTCAGAACAAGATGTTGAACTCTCAGCTTCTCCTGCACCATGCCTGCCTAGATGCTGCCATGCTCCCGCCTTCATGATAATGGAATGAACCTCCGAACCTGTAAGCCAGCTCCAAATAAATGTTGTCTCTTGTAAGAGTTGCCTTGGTCATGGTGTCTGTTCACAGCAGTAAAACCCTAAGACAGAAACTGAGCTACAAGTCTGCTACATATGTGTCAGGGGCCTAGTTCAAGCCCTTGTGTGCTCTTTGGTTGGTAGCTCAGTCTCTGAGAGCTCACAGTGGTCCAGGTTAGTTGACTGTGTTGGTCCTTGGTCCTTCTGTGGGGTTCCCACCCCCTTCCGGGCCTTTAGATCCTTCCCCCAACTCATCCATAAGAGCTCCCAACTTCTATCCAATGTTTGTCTGTGGGCATCTGCATCTGTTTCAGTCAGTTTCTGGGTAGAGCCTCTCAGAGGACAGTTATGCCAGGCTCCTGTCTGCAAGCATAACAGAGAATCATTAATAATGTCAGGGATTGATGTTTGCCCACAGGAAGATTTTCAAATTTGGCCAGTTCTTGGTTGGTCATTCCTTTGTCCCTGAATTTCTTTTACACAGGACAGATTTGGGGCTGAAAGATTTGCAGGTGGGTTGGTCTCCTTATCTCTGCATTAGGGATCCTGCCTGACTCCCAGAGGTAGCCTCTTCAGGGTCCACATCCCCACTGTTAGGCATCTTGGCTAAGGTCACCTGCACTGACTCCAGGGAACCTTCTCCATCTCAGGTTTCTGGGACTTCCTAAAGACTCCCCCCATCCCAGTAGCTGCAGATTTCCAATCATTCTACTAGCCATCTAGGTTTCTCTCCTGTCTCTCATGACACCTAACCCTACCGGTCATTCCCCTTTCCCTCCTCTCTCCCACCCCTCTACCCTCACTTCCTCTACTTCCTATGACTATTTTGTTCCCCTTCTAAGTGATTCAAGCATCCTAGCTTGGGCCTTCCTTCTTGTTTACCTTGCAAAACTTTTTAATCCCAGCACTTAGAAGGCAGAAGCAAATTGATTCCTGTGAGTTCAAGGCCACCCTCATCTATATAGGAACTTTCAGGCCAGCTATGTCAGTTGGTGATGCCATTGTTCAGGTTTCTTTGAGATCTTGTGTGCATGGCTTTCATTTCATGTTTAGAAGATGATCTAACAACAGACTTCCTGGTCTTCTGCCATTTACAATCTTTACACCTGGTCTTCTGCAATGTTTCCTGAGCCTTAGGTTATAGGAGTTGTGTTGTAGGTGTATCAGTTGGGGTCACAATCACCCATGGTCAGTTGTTCTCTGCATTTTTACCAATTATGACCTTCTATAATTGTGTCTATCTTCTGAAAAAAAAGAAGCTTCTTTGTTGAGGGGTGAGAGCTACAGTTATCTAAGTATTTTTAATTCAGTTAGGAATTATACTCATATAGATAAGTAACACTAGCAGATTCCTGAGATTCTAAGATTCATGAGCTCAGTAGCTAAGAAGAGTTGGCTGGGTTATAGAACCAAGCATAACTATACCAGCTGATATGTCAATGTGGATAAGAGATATTTCGTGGGGTTTCATCCCTAGATAAAGAACTACAGTCATTAACTACAGCAACTTAATAACTACTGAGACAGAAGGAATAGTCTTCCCCAGGGATGAGGTCCCTAATTAGTTACCCAATACTAGGTAATCAGTCTAAAAACATAAACATATAAGCAATATCAAATGAACTAAGCAAGTTGTCCTTGTATATTCATATATGTGTGTATAATACTATGCTTATTCATATAAATGTAATAATAATAAAAATAAGATGACATGAACTTAAGATGGAGGAGGGAAGGGATATCGGAGGGAGAACAAGTCTCTTAGTGCTCTATTGCTGTGTAGAGAGGTCATGACCTCAGCATCTTACAAAAGAAACCATTTCATTTAGGGCTGGGTTACATCTTCAGAGAATCATCATGGCAGGAAGCATAACAGCATGCAGGCAGACAGGAGAGGTAGCTGAGAGTTCCACATCCAGATCAGCAGGCAGCATAAAGAGATTTTTAAAAATAATTGGGCCACTAGGTCTGGCTTGAGTATTTGAAATCCCACATCCCACCCCCAGTGACACACTTCCTCCAACAAGGTCATACCTACTCCAACAAGGCCACACCTCCTAATCCCTGTCAAGTATCTAATGACCAGCATTCAAATATATGAGCCTGGGAAGGGGGGTTGTTACTATTCAAACCACCACAATAAGGAAGAAGAAATGATGCAATAATACTTTAATTAATTAAAAATAAAAAACTTAAATAACGGGCAAAGAAGCCCACACCTGTAACCCCGGTGCTGGGGAGGTAAAAACAGGATTCCCAGGGCTTGCAGACCAGCCAATCTAGCCAAATTGTTAGCTCTATATTCAACAAGAGACTCTCTCTCTCAGAGATTAGGGTGGCAGGGCGGTGGTGGCGCACGCCTTTAATCCAGCACCTGGGAGGCAGAGGCAGGTGGATTTCTGAGTTCGAGGCCAGCCTGGTCTACAGAGTGAGTTCCAGGACAGCCAGGGCTATACAGAGAAACCTTGTCTCGAAAAGCAAACAAATAAACAAACAAACAAAAATAATAAATAATAAAATAAATAAATAAATAAATAAAAAGATTAGGGTGGAATGGGATAGAAAGATGGCTCAGCATTGATGACCATTTCCTGTTCTTCCAGAGGACTGGATTTGGCTCTCATCATTCAAATAGGATGACTCCACTTCAGATCCACTGCCTCTGGCCTTTGCTAGCACCTGTTACCACCGCATACACATACCCACACATGCACATACATATACCAGCATTTTTTTAATTGTAATAAAAATAAACATTTTTAAAACAGTAAGGTAGCGAGTGATTGGGGGAAACACCTAATGTCAGCCTCTGGTTGTGTACACATGTGCAAGTACATTCACATACACACATGCACACACACAAAGATATAAACCTTACAAGACTTCAATAAAATAAAGAGAAACTTTTGGCTAGAAATATAGTTAGTGTTCACCAAACCTGAGATTCAATCCACAAGACCGCATAAAACCAGATATGACGGCTCATGTTTGTAATCTCAGCACTAGGGAAGTAGAAGGGAGGTTTATAAATTCGAAATCAATCTCGTGTATACAGGAAGTTAGAGGAAACCCTGGGCTATATAAAACCCAGTTTTTATATTTGTATACTTGAGCACATGAGCTTTGAATAGGACAGATCAATCCTTTGCTATCTCAGAAGAACCTAAAACAGTAAAGGAGATGACAGCCACTTTCACCTTGAGGTCACAAAGTGCCCACTGCTTTTACTTCCACATAATGACATAAAATACAATCATAGAAAACCACAGTGACAAACACAAACGACCCAATACAAGCTTCAATTTTTCCTCTCCATCCATATCTTTTATACTTTATTACTCTACACTAATTCCTATTTACTGGTGTATCTAAGAAAGCTGATGACATTTTCATAGCCTTGTGAAAGTCACAAACATGGTCGATTTCTTCAAATTAATGAGTACTGAATTCATGACGCAATTAGGAATGTGCTTCTACTCCATAGAAAATAAAACCATGGCAAGAGGAATAAAACATTTCTTTGTCTTCTCAGGTGAGTGGTAACATATAAAACACACATTTAGTGCACATCCAATCGCCCTCTCTAATGACTTCAGTAAATAAAGGAAGAGGTAAAAACTCTGTGACAAGAATATTCAAAGCAAATAGTTCACTATTGTAAACGGGACAGAGAGGAGGCATGACGATGAGGAAGCAGAAGGTGAGAGACTGTTTCCCACAAGCACCTGCTCGGCTCCCTTAGTGAAGACAGAAACACTGACCTTCATTCCGGGCTGAGGAGCAGGACTGGAGTGGAAGTGATTCAGAGAGAGGCATTGCATTCTGAGGGTGTCAAGTGTCCTAACTTGAAACAAGCTTCAAGACCAGAGCAGAAGTACAAGAGAGGCCATTGATCTGCGTGGCTGCTTTCTTCATCCCCACTATAAGAATTTTATCAAAGCTCACACCCAGCTAACAATGAATGAGCAAGCCAGGACTCGCAAGATCAACCTACACTGCAAATAGGAATCCCAATTTTGCCTCATTCAGAATGAAGGGTGGCTGCAGAAAGTGTGTCCCAAGGAAGAAAAGAATTGGAGAAAAGTGATCATGGAAAAGGGGTCGAAGAAGAGGCACATGGGAAGGTTGCTGTCATGAATAAGTTCATGAATCATGATTCATAAAGACTCCCAGCTCGCAGGGCCTAAAACCTTCTTAGGTTCTTTATTAGGAATATAGCGTGCTTTACTTCATTTGAACTTTTTGCCAAAGCAATAATGTCTTATAATCATCATGTTAAGTCAACAGAGGCCAGGGTGCTAAAGGGACCTATGTCTCAAGGTAAGAAAATAGCAGGTATAAAATGTATCTCTCATCTTCTCCCTCCATGAGCTATATTATGTGTATAAAGAGCCTCTACCCTGTTGCTAGGCAGAGGGTAGAAGGAAGAAACCGAGGGGCATGCCACAGTGACCAGGGTGGTGGGGGTGACACTACTCAGTCCTGAGGGACAGGCTGCAGTACAGGGGGGTGGAAAGCGTGGGACAGTGCCACTCAGTGCTGGGTATGTTCTCAGTCTGCACTTGTGTGCTGAGGACAAGGGTAATGCCTTGTTCAGGCTGTTAAAACTCAACAAGTTAACCACACACCATATATTCACTTTTATGTTGACATGCTCTACTTTCATTAACAAAAAGATAAAGTGCATTTGTTCCTGATCCAAGGCCAGCTTTCTAAGTCTTCCTGTATTTTGGGTTCTCTTTGTTATTGTTGATCGGTTGGTTGGTTGGTTGGTTGGTTGGTTGGTTGGTTGGTTGGTTAGTTGGTTGGTTGGTTGGTTTTATCTAAGTATGGGAAATAGATGTATATTCCAGTCCTCTGAAAGTTATTTAAAAAGAGAAAAAACTATATTTAGACAAATCTTTACCAACAGTTATAATACTTAAACTTTTTCTTAGGAAACAAGCCTCAGCATATTCATACAGAGATGACGGGAGGACAGGGTGGGAGCAGATCCAAATCAGGACCATCTCCTGCAGCCTTAATGCTAACAGTCAGGAGGCCCTAGACCTCAGTTTACCCCTAATGCAGAATTTTAGGTAACTCAAAAGTCAACTTCCCAGGTATATTATTTATGATACCTCGGCAAGAGTATTCACATCTTATACTGTGAATTTCATTATTCATTGGTAAAAATAAAAAAAAAATATGGATGTATTGAGAAAAGGAGAATAGATAATAAATAATACTATAAACAATGCAATGAAATAGTCTGTATGGATGAAAACATGCATTATGGTTAAATATAACCATGGATGAATCTCAGAAGCATAATACTAAAAGATAGTATACACACAAATATAGGTATATATTATGGTGCTATCCATATAAGCTAAAAGCAAATAAAATGAAATATACTGTTTAGAGATAAATGCACTCTGGTATCAAATACTAAGGAAAGCAAATAATACAAAATGTAATGCAATGGTGATGTCTGGAGGGGAGCAAGTAGAAGGGGAAGAAGTGAGCTGATTGGTGCATTCATGAGTGTGGTGTGTGTTGTGTGTGTGTGTAGTTGTTGTTATTATGCTTCATAACTTACATATTATCTTTTATGTATTAACCAATTCATAAATTTTTAAAGACTTCATGTATTGTTCTGAGAAGCTGTTGGAGGTAAAGGGTGAGGACAAAAGCCAAAAGATACCAGGAAATTGTTTCTCTGATCTTCAGTTGCTCCAATAATGCGGTTGTTCGCTGTAGAGAAAAGGTGAGAACATAATTTTCTAGTGGCATTTACCATCCTCAGCTGTGAGCCTTGCTGCAGCACACACCTGAAGACAGTGAGCCACACAGATACATTAGAAAACTCTTCAGCAGGAAGCCAGGTTCACCTCTTCTCTGGAATAAAAGACTGGCTCCTCCTTCTAACGTCTGTTTTTTACATCAGGCGCTGTTTGAAAGGTGGGGCTGTGAAAGAGCTGCACCCAGAGTTCCTTACAGAGTTCACTTGGCTTCCAAGCCAAACAGAAATTTATTTAAAATGTTACTGAGATTATTTCTGATAGTAAGAAGAAAACAAAGCATCGAATTTTGATGACTCTTCAGATTTCGTGAAATGTGTCTAATGAAATTAGAGCTTTCCTTCCTCCTTTTCTACAGTTTCAGAAAAACTTAAACTTCATTATACTCTGCTAAAAGTACCTTCCGAGGGCTCACCTCACAGGCACAAAGCCCTGGTTTCCATATCCAACACATATATGCATGCATGTGCGCGCTCACACACACATACACACACACACACACAATGTTTTAAACATTATCGGCTCTCAATACATTATTGTTTGATAATTTCATACACACATATAATAAATTTTGATCATATTCACCTCCAACTTCTCCCATATGCTCATCCCCTTCCCACCTTCACATTCTTTTTTAGTGACAAAGCCACTGAGCCTAACTAATATTGCCTATAGGTTAAAACTTGTACAACCATCTACCAGAACAAGTCCAACCTACTGGGGACCACACCCTAAAGAAAACTAACTCTCCCTCCCTCCCCTAGTAGCTATTAATTGTGAATAATATGTTTCCATGAAAAAAAAAAAAAAAGAAGGCAGAAAGGTCAAAAGGATGGCTTTAATGTTCTCCTTAATGTGTTGGTTTTCCTCAGCTACAGTCTACATTCCCCACTGTTAAGTCAAATACTTAAAAATATGGGTATTTCTATATAGGTATTTTGTTGATATAATTAAAGTCCACCAGAAATTGACTTAAAGGAAAGAGACTATCCTGGATATAGTAAGTCAGCTGGGTTCATTCACTTAGAAGTCCTTAGCTGCAGAACAAAGAATATTAGAAAGAAGAAAGTTCACATGTAGAGAGTAACTTTAGCCCCTGCCCTTCCTCCCCTCAGACCCTGTGGATCTCAGAATTCCCCAGCCAACCTTCACATTAAATGAAGCAATTCCCTGTGGCAATTGTACTATTGATTCTCTGCTTCAACCTTAACAGACACTGTCTAAGATTCCCTCTATGAAAGATCCTACGTCTAAACACATTCTTGGTCTCTGTGTTACCTGAACTAAGGAGAAATGATTCAGATATTGATGGTATGGGCAGAGGAGTACATTTATCTAGAACCTTCTTGGGAGCCATTACACATGCACTCTTCCTCCTCATTCTACCATAACCTAGGCAAGGTCATTGTTCGCAGCCCCAGTGCACACACAAAGACTGAAGCAACATAACAGCAAGAGGTCAAGTCAGGATAGAATGTTGACCCATGTTGGCTTCTTTGCTGCTGCTCCAGAACTGTCAGCCTTTGTCTTCTCATCAGTTTACACTCTAAACTTTGCAAATAAAACACTATCACAACAACAGAAAGTAAAGGGTAAGCCAGAACATAATCCAATTTAGTTAAAGGACTTGGAAAATCAGAAAGATAATCAAATTTTTCCTTTGGCCTTGACAGAAACATAAAACTCAATTTTTATAACAGACTGTTGAATTCCTCCCAGGAATGCTGAAATAGATGCCTAAGTGACCCAGAGGGTTCATTTAAGTATCTACATTATAGGATTTGGACTTCAATTTAAAGGGGGAAAGTGATTCACATTGAACCAAACAAATCACGCTCTGAAATGTAATGTGTGCCAATCTGCCACTTAATGGCTTATGGAGAAATACTTCATGGTTACCTGTCTGTCCTTAGAGCCTCTTCCTTTAAGAAATTCACCTTGATTATTCTGTGTCTTTAAAGTACTGCAATTGAACAGCTGAAATCCCAGTTCATTTAAGCTCACTTCCCTTGGAGCCCAGGGCAACCTGTTACTTCAGTACAAGGGATGAATTTCACTGTATTTCAATGATTTGGGTGACATTTCCTTGACATTCACAATAAGTCTATAAATTAGAAGAGCTATAGTTTTAACACAAAATGAATAAAATGATCAAAAGACTCCTCCAGTCGCTGCATACCCCCGGAGGAGGAGAAGCCAATCTGATTGCTTTTCTCTGCATACATCAAGCCATACACAGACACATGGAGAAAGCACCAATAAATCGCCTTTTCTCGTTATGTTTTGGTTTGCTTTTATGGTTTCTAGCTCGTGTAATTACTCCCTATCTTCTATAGAGGCAGATTATAGAACACCTTGATTAATCTAATGAAACCTTTTTTTTTTTTAAATTGGAAATTTTATTTACATTTCAGATGTTTTCCTCTTACCCCATTTCCCCCCTCCGCCCCAGGAACTCCCTATCCCTTCCCCCCTCCTCTTGCCTCTATGATGGTGTATCCCCACCCACCCTCCACTGTATCTCACCTCCCCACCCTCGAATAACCTGCCCCCCCAAGACGTCCAGCCTTCATGGGACCAAGGATCTCTTCTCCCATTTATATATAGCTCCCTTGCATATATAGCTGGAGCCATGGGTCCCTCCCTAAGTGCTCCCAGGCTGGTGGTTTAGACCCTGGGGCCTCTGGTTGGTTGGTATTGTTGCTTTCCTCATGGTGTCACGAATCCTCTCAACTCCTTCAGTCTTCACTCTATCTTCTCTATTGGGAACCCCATGATCAGTTTAATGGTTAGCTGTGAGCATCCGCCTCTGAATATGTCAGACTCTTGCCCACTGAAACCTTTAATTTGCCATAATTTAGGAACCAGAAATTGTTTTCTAAATGTTCAAGCTATAGAGGGGCAAATAACAACATATCAACCTATATCAGGATTCCTCTGTACTTCTTTTTTCTTCTTCTTCCCAAAATAGAACATTGAAGCTCAATCAAGAACAAACATAAAAGGCTAGGCAGCACCAAACTCAGGAGACTTGAGTCATCAGAGTCTCTGATGGACGACTGCACTCTAAGGAAACTCCATCCTCTCCCAGGGGATGTGGGTGACAGGTGCCCTCTTTAGTAAAGATATCCAGCTTACACCAGCTCAAGCAAACCCTATTCTAGACCCTGATTCAAACACTTCACAGTGGAGATAATATTAATGTCTTGCTTTTATTTCTGACGCAAGGTCGTATGGCCAAGAAGCAGTAGAGCCAGGACTGGACCTCAGGCATCTTTGCTTTAGAGCAGAACACATCTCTTACTCTACTAGGTTAGAAGTGTTCTTTGCAAATTCTGTATCACTTAAGCAGTTGCAGTACTCAACCCACATGATACCCAAGAATTAGATAATTACACTGAGAATGAAACAAAAAATGCATACAAGCTGGACAGAGCACTGGGCTCATACCTATGAACAGGATAACTATGTAACAGATAAATCCTAAGTCTAAAATGGGAAGGAGATACAGAGCAAAAACAACAGTCCTGCGTCTCTGCCTCCCACTAAGTTGATAAAATAGTTGTGATATTTCTAAGCCTTGGAGACAATGATTCTAACAAAGGAGTATTTTATTCGATCATCTAGCAACTAGCTTACATGCTATATACATGAAAACTGTCAGTATGAAGCCTATTATGCTTGGTGTACAACAAATACACCTAATAAAAAGTCACCTTAAAAAATTGTGAAAAATAGAAAGTTGCATTGCCCAGAATACCCAGTCCCCAGGAGCACTACAGTGACTCAAGGTTTGGACAAGATCTACTTCATTTTTGGATGTTGGGTTTGACAGTTGCCGTGTTCCTCCGTTTCCGGCATGTGGCATCTGTAGATTCTGTGTGCCTTTGTGAGTCAGAGTCACAATGCTATCTTGCCACTTTCGCTTTGCAATTTTTATCTGCTACTTCAAGGGAAGGAGGGAAGGCCTGAAATGTGTGTTTTTAAAATACATCCAGGACCACACTTCACTGGAACTCTTGCTTGTTAAATAAAAACCATCCAACAGCTGCTAGATGAGAGAGGAATACCAATCACTTCAGAAGCTGAGAAACTTCAGATCTTGAAAAAAAAATTTACCCATTCAGAGCTAGCTGGGGCTGCGATACTTCGAATGAGATGCTAAATCCAGACTCAGTTTCTTGTCATCGGTAAGATTGAATGTGGAGATGCCTACATGTGTGCCATTTTCCTTGAATGTCATTATGGAGAGCATTCATTCTTATACACACAGTATCTGTAGTCTCATTTTTGTTGCATGTCCTCTCAAGTTCCCTGCCATGGCTATAAAGCTGTGCGTTCACAAGTCCTTTGGCACAATGCACATGCCAGAGAAATCAGATACCCTGTTGAAATTCATTGCATGCTGACTACAAAATAGGGGCTGTATCAGTGCATGTCGTGAGATCTATTTCCGTTCTTTTCATGTCTCTCTGAATTTATTTGACAGAATTTCAGAAGGGAAACGCGCTTCTGGAGGGCAGACTGTTTGGATATCTTGCAGGAGCAAGGAGGCTGATAGACGCTTCACTCTCTTTGCCGTTATCTCAAACCTCATCATCTCAGAAACCCAGCCTCGTTCTGTGTACAGTAGCAGCGGGGATTCTTTCTCCAGTTGTCCTTTGTCTTGGTGTTTCTGGAGGTTTTCCTAGGCAGATTTAGACTTTTCAAAGGCACAGCCAGTTTTAAAACCTCTTATATCAACACACCCAAAAGGAAGACAAAAGCTTTAAAAAGTTTTAGCCCAGCAATCATCAGGGCATCGTCTGCTCCCTCCCAAACATCACATTCCCACCACAGTCTTTGAAAACATGGTTCCCAGAGCCTTCAGCATATACAAGCTAACCACGTCCCCACCCCCAGCCCTCCCCACTTAAAGTGGGAATTCTGGGAACTTAATTCCCTCACTTCCCATTCAGCCCTCAATATGCCACATACTGTTGACTCACAGGACTTTTATCATCATAATGAAACTACTCATGGCCTGCGATGGCTAGATCCATGTCTTTTTTGAACTTGGTCACTCAGGGGTATGAGATTTCTACCTCCTTGGGATTACATACTCCTCTTCTTCCCTGACATGATCTGTTCTTCCTCCTTCCCTCCCTTCTTCCTTTCTCTCCCCCTTCAACCACTGGTACCCTGTCTCTATTCAGTTGTGTGGATTCCCTGGTTCGAATTTGCCTGCCCTCTGCTCTGACACACTTCCCCTCAACACTCCTGTTCATATTTGTGGCTCTAAAATCTGTACATTGCTGACTATCTATGCCAAATCTCTCTCTTGGATCTCAGGCACATTTTACGTTATGGTAAACATCATAAGATGTTTCATAGAACCTCAAATTGGTCTAAAACCAAAAGCCATCACTCCTCTCCCCCAAAAAATTAATTCTTGGGATGGCAAGGTATCTCAGACAATCTCTGTTCAGCAAATCCTGATGGCTTGAGTTCCATTACCAAAACCCACGTAATGGAAGGAAAGAACTGACTGCCACAAGTTATCCTCTGACCTTCAACGCACATTGGGACACATGTATGCCCATTCACATGCACACAAATGCACATATACAAATATACAGTGAGGAAATAGTTCAGTCCTATTTAGTTTAATGAAACAGAGTTCCACAGAATCAAAAAGCTGAGACTATGTTCACACTGGTCCCCAGCCTGAGTCCCAAGTCCCTATCAGGTCACATAAAAATGACTGTGATGAATGTCCCACTCTGGTATTGCCAGATCTTCCATCCTCCATTCCCAAAAGCTACTAAACTCTACAGGTTGCAATTCAAACTGAAAAGTAAGACATCCATGCCTTTCTGGAATTTCAGTTCCTATCAGTCTTTGATCACCTCCTCAGATCCTTGTTCACTCCTGTTTTAAGCACTTTGTCCCAATGGCTCTTACAGGGTAGAGAAACAGTGAAAATTTGTTCATCTTTATGTCACCCGTACCCAGTACCATGACTCATACATCAGAACAGTTTAATGAATGCCTTGACAACAGAATAACAGAATCATGTGCAGGGAGAACAGGATCATAACATTTCAAAAACCATGCCTTTCTTTGTAGTTGTATGCTTTTCCCCAATGGGATCCTCATTTTAACTTTAGATGGGGGAAAGACCTAATTCTCCAAGACTTGGTTATTTTCCCTGCCAAAGGAAACTCGTTCTTAGAGGAACAAGAAGTTTCTCTAACCCTCATTTAGCTAATTAGAAATTACATGCACTAGGATATTCTGAAAGTTGAATAATTTACATCTGGAGAAGGGTTGAGGCTTTCTTCCTTCCCTGCATGCTGAACACTTAACATCACTAGGTGAACCTCTCCATTCCATTTCCTACACCTTCACAGGTAATTTCCATGACCAACTGGATCTCATGGAAAGTCCCCAATCTTCAGCATGTCCTTTCCAATGATAGCAACCCACACAGACTTGACCTTCAGATTAACTTTAATGAGTCTCTCAACACATTTAATAAAGTCTCTTATGCTCTCTCTACTAACCAATTGTTAAGAGGCACTTCAGGTCTTTCAGTGGTACAAGCACACTCCACAGCTCCCATGCCCTCACCCGTAAGACAAGAAGAAATGGAATGTTTCCCTAGTGAGCATAAATACCAGGAAAGTAAGACTTTCCACACACACCCTTTCCTCTTCAGAGTGTCAAGAAGCAATGACAAAGTAGCTCTACTTCGTTCGTGTATGGTTCCATTGAATGGATTCTGCAGTCCTGTTGCAAATAGCATAACTGCTTTTAGAACCCATTCCAACCTAAATAATTCTCCAAAGCTCCACATCTACTTTCTTTCCCACATCACTCTTTGATAAGGTTATTTCACTTGTTGTTAGAGATGGTTATTTGTTTGTCTTGGTAGTTGGGGAGTTTGGGCTACTTTTACAAGCTGGCATCAACCAAGGAGCTTTATACATGTTACACAAAGCGTCAACCACTGAACTACTTCTAGGAAATTTAAGTAACAGACTCCCCAGAAGACACCTCCGAAGCATGTGGCTTTGACTGAGTAAATGTCACAGTTCAATCTAAAGGTAACCTTGACACCTACATGCATAAAATCTGTATCTGTCAAAATGCTCTGACCATCAAGTAAAGTAAGCTGCTACACACACAATAAACACACAAACACAATAATATCGACATCCAAATTCATGTTTCAAGGGGTGCTTATTTTAAAAGCATAATGCATGTCGATCACTATAAATATATCCTACATATTTTCATATCAATTCCCTATGTTTAATTCAGTAAGTCATTGGTTTCTGTGTACAATATATTTTCAAAAAATGTGTACTTCTAGAACATTTTACATGAGACGTAATTTCTACTCTACTTAAGGGTTGTTCTAGTCAGCTTAGTCTGCTATAACAAATTGCCATAGACTTGAAGGTTTAAACAGGAGGAATTTGTTTTACACTTAGAGCCTGGGGAGATCTGAGATCAAGATCCCTACAGGATAAGGTCTGCTGAGGGCTTGCTTTCGGGTATATAAATGCCTTATTGTGCCCTTACATAGTAAACAGCAGGGGTGGGAAGAAGGAGGAGATCTCATCTTACAGGACCATTAAGCCCATTCATGAGTGGTACACCCTCATGACCTAACACCTCCAAAGGTTCCACATCCCAACACCATCACTCAGACTTAGGACTTCAACATAAGAAGATGTGGGTGTGAACTTTCAGTTTATAACAATCTTACATTGACTTCATGAAAATCCAAAGGGGTGAGGGGTGAGAAACCCAGGGAAAAAAATCTTTAGTGCAAAAACCAGAATTCATTCTAATTGAGCAAAGAGAAATTTAATGGCCATGATAGACGGAAAGCAGGAAACTGCCTAACGAAGGCCTGTGCTCACTCACAGCAGATTCCACACTCCCTAATGAACAATTATCTCTTCTGACTCCTGGTAGACAAGCACTCCCTTTGCCTTCCAGTTCAACTCCTCCACAAAAGAATGCTTTTGTTTTTCTGCCCTTAACCTTTTAAGCCAAGTGGATATCAAAGCATTTTAATGCCTGCTATGAAATCAGACCCATTAATGTTGCAGCAAATCAAACAGACATTAGTCATTGTCCTCAAAGTTTGTTCCAATTCCTTTTGCCTTTCTTTATATGTCTTTTTTGCTAATGAGAGTGTTAAGGGATTCACCTCTTTCCAGATGACATTCTAAGTTTGTACTTATTGACCCAGTTAAACAGATATGATAATAACTCAAATCTTCATTAAGGGAAAAGAGAAGAGAGCGATCAGATAGAACATGTGATTTTAACTACTTTTAAAAACAGTATCTGAAGGAAACATCTGAAGTTTTAACCTCTAATATGATTGGGTATAAGTAGCTACCTAGTACAGTATTATATGTTCTTTTTTGATAATTAGAATTGCTCATAACTGAAGTTTTGTTATTCTTTTTGTTGGAATGAAGGTTTTTGGTTGGTTCATTGGTTTGGTTTGGTTTTAATTTGGTCTCAAGTGTCCCAAGCTGGCTTCCAACTGACTATGTAGTCAAGGACAACATTGAACTTCTGGTCTTCTTGCCTCTACCTCCTGATGCTGGATTCAGATGTGTACCACTGCTTTGCTTATACGGTGCTGGGGCTGAATGCGACTTTTGTGCAGTAAAGGAAAGCACTACCAACTGAGCTACCGCCTCAGCACCTCATAACTTAACAGTAACAACAACAAAAACAGCAACTCTCATCAACCAGATAAACATATCTAGCGGAGTAAGTCCAAATACATACTCTCTGAACTCCAATGTTCCGTGCTTTGTCAGTTCTCACCCCTACTTAAGTTTTTGGTCCTCATCCTTCTCTATACCACCCAGTATTGCTACACAAAGCCATTTTAATTAGATGCATCCTAAGTTCATCTCCTGCAACCTAAGGTAAGAGACCTTAGCAATTTGCTTTTCCCCTGCACTTTAATGAACCAGTATCATTTTACCCAATGGCCATCCTGAGCTCTTTCTACCTTATTTCGCTTCTTGAAAGATTATTGGAATTTTGGTTGACTTTTTTTTTTACATTGATTAGCTTCAAGAGAGCTTTTCAAGTCATGTACCAGTTATTTACCTTTGGTTCATTCTTTCTAGTACAGTTAAATCTATCTAAAAATGCTAAACATGGGACCATGTTTTCATATCTTGCTTACATAATTAACAAGATGAAGTCATGGAAGAGTTTTTTTATACTTTTTTGATGTTGTATCATGAATCTTGTCATGTGACCAGCCCCTAAGCTATCCCCAAATATTGCCCAGTTCCTAATGTTCTGAAACATCCTCCCCTTTTATAGTGAAGAGATAGGTCTGTGACTGTTTCCAACAAAGGGAATACAGAAAGATTATCGACAGGATACTACTGTGATATTTATGCTATGACACCTGGCAACACCTTAACAGACTAGAATGGAATTCTTACTGCTGCCTTCACGATGCAAACAATTGTCCTGAAGAAGCCATCTGGCATGGGACCATGAATAACTCCACCTTCAATCGCACATCCTCAAGAAAATTAATTCTGCTAACGCCTGAGTGATCTCACAAGCCATTTTCTCCCAGTTAAGTTTCCCAATAAAGAGACAACCTAACCAACACTTTGGTGTAGCCTCATGAGACCCTAAGCAGAAAATCCAGATAAACCGTGGCACAACCCTGAGTCATGTCAACAATGTCAACAACACATGTGCCTCATCTTCCATGAAAGTCCATGTAATTTACTGTGTACCAATATCAGATTAATTCACTGGGTAGCATTTCTTGCAAAGACAAGAAACTACAGGGTGTCGTAAACAGCAAATGAAAGGTGGAAGATTATGCCTGACTGAAGAGCAACACCAGGATAACAGACACAGATGGGCCATGATTGGCACAACACTGAGCGTGAACTGTTTTAAAAGGAAGTCTCTCTGGGATGTTGCTCTGAAAAAAAGTAGTATTTTTAATGGAATTGTGTATGATATATCGTAGAATTTCATTTTTACCTAGTAAATGGAGGGAGTGAAGACAGATTCAGTTCATAAGCCAACCAGTAAGCACTAAGTGCTTTGCATATGTTAATTCCCACAGCCTAGATAAGTGTCCTTAAGTAGCACTTTAGAGATAAGGAAAATGAAGCAGGACGATGCTGAGTGATTTGCTAAACACTGTGCTAGCACTGAACTCCAGCATGTCTCTGTCCAAAGCTGTAGGTCTCAACCAGCGCAACAGGGAGGAGAATGAAGGTCAGACCATGAGTGCTGCATGGGAAAGATATGGACAGACCCTGAGCATAGAAACTGAGCGGAAAAACAGAAGGTAGCAACATCCACCCACTACTGGGATAAGGAGAAAAGAGGAACCAGCACTTTGAAGAACGAAATGAATTAAACATTATTTTCACAGTATCACTGAAAAAAATCAAATGAGCTTTAAGCAAAAAAAAGTTAAATCCTTGGGCAGAGGAATGACTTTTTTAAAAAGCAGCATGAAATACACAGAAGAGCATCCGAGCACAGTCAGCGACGCTCAGCCGCTACGCGAGAATCCAAACCAGGGGAGAACTTTTCTGGCTGATGATTTTCACCCAGAAGCTGAAATATAGTATCAAACTTTCTTCTTCGATTTTATACTGGAAGCGCTGAGCTATATGAACTAAAGCTGTCCTTTGTCCTGAAAGGGGCTCACAAGGGGGAGTCCCTCATGCTGATATGAGAATAGGCTCACCACCCAAGGACACACAAGACCATCTCGATGCAATTAGCAAAAGGTAGTTTTTTAATATCGAGGGGCCCCTCGGTTCGAATCATATCTCACACAGGAGACAGGGGATTCGACGAAGACCCCAAGAAGTTGGGAACTTTTATAGGTAGGGGGTGGGAAGAGCAGGGAGATTTGGCGTGGTTACACATAATTGGATATTTTAAACATCAGCAATTTGCATAGACCAGTATGTTGACATGAATCTGTGGAATCAAGAGTACCAGATGACCCATTACTCATTTTTGTTTAGACTTGTATGTCTTTGCGTCCTTGGCGGTTCTTTTTATTTATGGTCATCTGCCCTGAAGAGGCTCAAATTAATATCATTATGGCTAATTTTAACAAGTTGTTAGTGGTTCTGCTGACCATGAATTCTTGCATTGTTCAAATGTTTTTATTTTTTACCCTAAACAGTCCCTTCAAATCAAGGATTCAAATATTGTCCCCAAAATGTATTGATACTCAGTAAATCTGAGAAGTGGAGAATTGCTCACATTATTAGAGGCAGGCATTGGGGTTGAATGAGGCAGAGGGTTCTTACAAAGAACATTATGGTGATTAAGGTTGGCAAGCCTATCACCCAAGTCTGACTTCACAAGGTGTAGCTCTGGCCAGGTGAGGATATTTTATGCTATCGGTTATCTTGAGTTTTACTCCACAGGTTGATGCTATTGGGAAATTGTGGAGAGTTTAAGAGGTAGAGCCCAGTGAAAAGGCTCTGATTGTTAGGTAGGGGTTCTCCAGCCCTTCATCTTTCCTCTCTTTGCATCCTGACCATGAGATGAGCACTTCAAAATCAATAGGTCCAACTGACCACGGACTGAAACCTCCAAATGTGTGAGTAAAACTAAACCTCTCATCTTGGTAAGTTTATTTCACGGTTGGTCACAGTAACAGAAAGGTAACAAACATTATTCTTTATAAGACTGGAATTAACCCAAGCAGAACCAGAGTCAGCTACCAGAAATTCACTGGGAATACACTGGAAAATACCAGGGTGGTTGGCATCTAGGAATACAGCTATGGGCCAGCTGAGGATCAGCAGGATAAGAAAGTAGGTTTCAAACGGGAGTGGGTGGGCAGGCAGCAGACAATTGTAAACACATGTATAGTCAGCCTGGGCCTTTGCTTCTCCTGCCAGGCAAGACATTGGTCAGAGAGCAGCTGACCCAGCAGGTCATCTCCACAGACATCCTTGTCTCCGCCTTTCCCACTATAGGACCCCAAAAGGCTGCTATGCCCTGGCTGAGCCTTTCCATATGCTGCTGTCTACTAAGTAACATTCTGCAGTTCCTCTAGGATCAAAACATCCTGAGTAAGGCATGGTGCCTCAAGAAAGGAATTTACACTTGACATCCCATTGCCCCCCAGTTAAGTTCCTGTTTTTTCCTGAGTCTGTATTTTTCCTTCCCTGACTTGGTGTATATATTGAACCTGCCCAGTAAAGGCATTGGCATTCTCTCACAACGGATGACCCGAATCTGAGTATTTCTTTAATCCCCCAGACCTACGCCCGAGCTCGGTACCGCTGGCAGCGCCGGAGCTGTCACCCACCACCCCCAGCAAGAATTTTCAGCATGCCTTCCTTAACTGTATCACCAATGCTTCGAGATCTGTAGCTTTCAAAATGTGGTTTGTGTTACCTTTTTTTTTTTTTAACTTTTTATTGGTTCTTTGTGAATTTCACATCATGTACCCCAATCCCACTTATCTCCCCCTCCCCACCTCCCCACCCTTCACTCTTGCAAAATCCCCCAACAGAGAAAAAAAAAATCTTGTTGTGGAAGCTCTAATGTGGCACAGTGTGTCCTACAGAGTACCCTTTTGTCCATACTTCTTTGCTTGCAAATGTTCAATGCAATGACTCATTGGTCTAGTATGAGGATTCTGGCTTTGGCTACACTATCAATCCTGGAACCTCACTGAGACTCCTCTCAGTGTCCTGTTGTTACCCTGTGTCATGGAGATCCTGTAGTTTTGGAGCTCTAGGACTGGCCCCTTCATGCACTCCAGCAGTTCATAGATGGGGAAGATGCTGAGGTGAGCCAATTCAAAGCTCTAGATCTGGTCTTGAGCGTTATCTGAACTGGTCAGCCAACCAGCTCTCCCACACCCACACCACCAGGGCACGCTCTCCTGCTCTGCCCTGTTGGGCCCATCCAATGCTGCAGCCAGCAAAGAGCAAAGACAGCTCTCCCCTCTCATGCTCTGAGGGCTGGATCATCAGGGCCAGTTCTACTGTGCTGCCTAAGCAAGATGCAGGGCCCTCTCTCTGAGTGCTTCAGTAGGCGAGGGACTGTACTGCCTCTTCAGCTTTCACACCCTGTGGGCCAGCTTACCTCCAGTCCCCACAAGCAGGGCCATCTCTGCCTGCTGCTCAGGTGAGGTGCAGGGCCCACTCTCCCAAGTGCTGCAGCTAGTGAGAGAGGGGCAGGGCCTGTTCTCCCACTTTATTCTCCATGTCCTACCCTGAAGGAAGCAAGAGCCTCTGGCTTTCTGAGAATGTTCAGTTTACAACCGTTTTTTTTTTTTTTCTCCCATAAAAGACAAACATTGTTGAGGCATGTAAGTACTTCTAGTGGCATCGGATCCATCATCAAAGAAAGCTTACGAGGCGTCAAGCACTTATTGATTTCTGGGCCTGTGTAGTATGATGAAGCACTCTTTCCTCAGAGACACTTCACCTTCTAGTGTCAGAGCAGTTGCCACCTGCTTGATGCTAGCCAGGCAGTGGCATGCAGCTGATCGTGGATGTGAAATGATTGGTCAGTAGGAAACAGTCTCAGAAATGTGGTGTCAGGAGTTACATAATGCCTTTGAGGAGCCTAACTCAAGCCACAGCGGGGACATTTATACCATTTTCCAAAAGAATCTGCATGAGTCTCCCATTAGTCTGCTCTCTCCTCCTGTCTGGGATTGCTCATTGTTCATTTTGGTCTCCAAGGCAGCTTTTATCCAGACTTTTGATCTGTCCTTACGTACTGTTTCATTTTTAATACTTAACTCGGCTGCTCACTTTATAATCTGGACATAATTTAGTCAAAAACTCAGTCATAGCTCAGTAGGTACATATATGCCATGTGAGTACTTTAGGACCTGAGATCCATCCCAGAACCAGTATCAGAGCAGAGCATGGTAGTGCAGACTTGCAATCCAAATACTGCAGAGGTGGAGACAGGCAAACTCCTAGCGCTCAACAAACAGGCAATCTAGACTTATTCAGTCAGTTCCAGGTGAGTAGGAAAGCCTGTTTAAAGAATGCCTGTGGTAAGGCCAGGGGTGAGAGAGATGGCTCTCCACTATGAGTGCTTGTGACATTTTGCGGAAGATCATGGCTCCAAGAACCCATGCAGTAGCTAACAACTGCCTATTATTCCAGTTACAGAGGATCTGATACCTTCTCGTAGCCTCTAGGGCACTGAACATATTTGGTACACAGATATAACTGCAGGAAAAAAGTATAAAATCAAAATAAACAAATTTTTTGTAAAAGCCCACTTATTTCTACAGGGTCTAGCAAGATGCGTCTCCTTCCCCAGCAACAATGTCTTCCAAAGTCACCACATCCAGTTCTCCAGCCTACTCTTGCCTCCTTTGCTTACACCACAAATGATCTGTAGGCTTCAGCAAGGACCCTGCCTACCTACTCAAAGGACCCTCATACACCATATGCAACTTTTCCACCCAACAAGATCTACTCCAACATTCCAGGCTTGGACCAGGAACATATCCTGTATACCAGTCTAGACCCCTCTGTCCATATGACTTCATTCTACCCAAGCCATTTCCAACATCTAGGCCTAACCTACTAACACATCCTCTCTTCACTTCAACCTGTTCTAAGCCCATATCAGACTTAGGACTAACAAAAGAAGGCCCGATATCATCACAAAAATACCAGTAATATGAAAGATCAAGCTGCTATCTTTTCTCCAAAACCTAACCAGACCTATAGAAGTGTTGTCAATGAGAATTACCTAGATAGACCACATGACATAGAATTTTTTTAAAAATCATAAACTTCATCAAATAATTCAAGCAGTTTAAAGAAGACTTAAAGAACTGGATAAAATTAAGAAGAAAGAACTGAAGCTAAATGTCTGGGTGATATTAAGGGAAAACAAAGATAAGGCTGGTGGAAATGACAAAGACAATCTAGGCTTGAGAACAGAATTCTATAAGGAAATAAAAACATCGATGAAGGCTCAAGCAAAAATAAAAACAGAATTAAAAAGCCCAGAAACTCAACTAGAAAACTCAAAAGGAAGCCTTCATGCAGAATGAATCAAGAATAAGGTAGAATATAAAGATTTGAGCAAAAAAAAATTAGAGGACCTAGACCAAATAAGAAAAGTATATGAATTTAAAAAAACACAGGAAAGAAATATATGGAAAATGTGAGACACTGAAAGAAAAACCATAGCCATAGTTGAGAGAGAAGAATCACAAGTCAATGGCATAAACCATATCTTCAACAAGATTACAGAAGGCAAGTCACACCTCATACAGATACAAGAAGCACACAGAAATAGACAAGACAATAAAAGAAAATCCTCATAGCATATCATAGTTAAATCCATAAGTAGACATAACAAAGAAAATATATTGAAAGCTGCAAGAGAAGAAAGGTCAAGTGCATTAAAGAAAACCCACCAGTACAACAGCTGATTTCTCAATTGCCAGATCACAATGCAGTCCTAAACGAGGACTGATGCAACCAAACCCAACCTCAACTTAAAAACAGGGCAAAACTATCTACCATAATTGAAAAAGAAAGAAAAACTTTCCACAATAGAAATGCCTTAGAAATGATATCTCACAAATCAACCCTAAAGAAAATACAGGAAGTAATATTCAGCACTGAAGAGAGGAATGACATAGCAAAGAGAGCATAGAAAGAGATAAAAGCCGTATTATTAAGACACAAAAAAACACATATGTAGCAGATGTACAGCTCAGTGTCCATGTGGGTCTCCCAACAACTAGAGTGAGGGGCTGTCTCTAAAGACGTTGCCTGTCTATGGAATCTGTTCCCCAAAGGGCTGCCTTGTCTGACCTCAGAGGGAGAGGATCACCAACCCTGATGCTCCAGGGTGGTGGGATGCCAAGGGGGCCACACACTATCAGAGGAGAAGTCAGGGGGACTCTGAGATGGGGGAGACTAAAAGGGGAGCAGTGATTTGATTGTAAATAAATAAATAATAATAAGATTTTAAAAGAAAAAACTAACCTTAGAGTTAAACTGTTTTTTTAAAAAAACAAAGACACAAAATACCACTAAGAACACAAACAACAAAACCAAAAATCAACAACAAATTGACCAAAGTAACATATTTTAATAGCTAATTAAAGATATAGTTCAATCTCAATCAAAAAGAACCATGGGCATTGGCTGAATGGATCAGAACAAAATCTCTATATTTCGAGGCCAGTCTTGGTCTACAGATATTCAGGACAGCCCAGAGCTAACAGATGGAAAATGTCTCAACAAAAAAAAAGAGCAATATCGTTAACTGCAAAAGACTTCATACTAAAGCATATAAGCAAAATGTGAATTTATTTTAATCTATAGAATTTAACTTCCGCATGAGCGCAAGGTAGGTGGGGGTTAAATGTGTCCCAAAAATTCTCAATTATTCTCCAATATGGGTTACATACTTGGACACACCAATAAATGGTATCATTATAATACATTGCAGAAGTAATTAAACATCGCTATATCAAATGGACTTAATAGGTATCTACAGAAATTCCAGACACTGTTGCATGTACCAGGAAGTGCATGCTGACAAGAGCCTTATAAACCTGTCTCCTGAGAATCTCTGCCAGAATCTGACACATACAGAGGCAGATGCTCACAGCTAACCATTGAACTGATCATGGGGTCCCCAATGGAGGAGTTAGAGAGAAGACTGAAGGAGCTGAAGGGGTTTGCAGCCCCATGGGGAGAGCAACAATACCAACCAACCAGAGCTCCCAGGGTCTAAACCACCAGCCTGGGAGCACATAGGGAGGGACCCATGGCTCCAGCTCTATATGTAGAGGAGGATGGCCTTGTCAAGCATAGAGAGAATGTCTTGTCCAAGAAGCTGAATGCCCAGTGTGGGGGAATTTGACGCAGGGAGGGTTAGTAGTGGTCGGGGGCACATCAATAGAAGCAGGAGATAGGGGGAATGAAATGGGATTTTCTGAGAGGGAAATGATTAAAGAGGATAACATCTGAAAGTGTAAATTAAAATATCCAATAATAATAAAAAAATTAAAAAATGAAAAAAAAAAAAACAGAAATTCCACTTAAAACCAAAGAATGCATTCTCTACTCAGCAGCACACAGGAGCTGTTCGAGAACAGACCACATTCTGGATCACAAAACCAATATTCACAAACTCAAAAGGGTTGAAATCCTTCTTGTATTTTATCTAATCACAGTGAAAAAAAAAAAAAGCTTAAAATAAGGAGTAAATAAATCTCTAGTAAATATATCAACTCATTACTAAATAATAGATGGGACAAATAAATTAAGAAAAAAAATTTTAAACCTACCTGGAAATAAATAAAAATGAAAACACAACAAAAACTCCGGGACACACTGAAAGCTTGCTTTCTTATAGCACCCTAGACCACCGAGCCAGAAGTGTCACTACTCACCATGAGCTGGACCCTCCCAAGCCCACATAAATCATGAAAATGCACCACAGGGTTGCCAATCTCTAGTTCCATTATGTCTTCAACCTTCTTAGACTCCTCCTGCCTTCCAAGTCTGATATTAACTTTGAATTCTTCCTCTTCCAACATGGTTACACACACACAATCAATCAATCTCTAGGAAATATAAGTGTAAACTTAGTGTTTAGCTCTTCACTGGCTTCTTATTCCCATGGACACCCTCATAGTTCACATTGGGTTTTAGGATGTTGCATTACACCCTTCCCCTCTCTGATCCATACTGACGCAGACACCTTCTGCTTTCAGTCCCTTACTTTTCAATGCCTCAAGTGCTGCCAAAATAATCTTCTAAAACCTGTGTCTCCAAAGCCCAGTTCTGATTGTGTCACTCTGTGCTACTTACAAGAATATCAGATGGAGATAAACTGTCACAACAGAAGATATTTTTGAAACTCACACTTTCTGACTTAATACAACCCAAGTGCCTTGCAATGGCATTCAGAAATTCTATGATCATAAAGTTGCTGGGAGGGGACTTGGACATGTCTTTGCACTAGAATCCTCAATTTGATCCCAAAATGTCCTTTCGTGTCTTGTCTTCCACACTAGCCTTAGCACATCCTTTGCTTGGACAGACTAAGCCAATCATATCTTGTCATTTCTGCCTCAGTGGGTGCTCTCAAAGGCTATCCTCTGTCTGGGGGTTCTTCCCTTACAGTCTGTCATAATGTGTTCATTTTTCTGAGTTCCAGGTCAGATGTCCCCTCTTTTATGAATGCTTCCCTGATGCTTACAAATTAAATCTCATTTTCCTCAAATTTTAATAACTCTTCTGTAATCCTTTCTTCAGGCGTGGAAACATTCTGCCCTGTGTTACAAACAGTTGGCTATCACCTGCTGTTGTCCCTACTGCTGACTCCTGGAGGAGAGAAATCTTGGCTAATTTATCTATGTTCCTCTCGTGTTGTTTTGTTCTAGATTTATGGGGAAAAAGACTACTTCTAAACTATTATTTTTCCCAAGGGTTTTTAAAAGACAACATTGACAGACATGAAATTACAAATGTCAACTGAAACTTCATGATTTAACCCTGACCATTTAGAAAAGAATAGGTCTGACCTTAGCTCTCTATGGAGTAGGAAACCAGGTCAGATCATAGCTAATTTTATTCAATAAATATTTGTAAAGTACAGAGACTATGCTAGGACATTCTGCCGGGTTCTTTGGAAGTAGATAAAAATCTGCTCATTAAGACAGACATAGTTTAATGAGATGAAACTAAATTTTATATAGCTGAAACTGAGTGCCATATGAGGAAAAAACCTGCTGTGTAGATTTAAATAACCATAAAACTAGGGGAAATCTCTAAGGAAAGGGAAGCGAATGGGCCGGAAAGCCACTCAGACTTGTATGGATCCTCCCTGACTTCTTACATGTGGCACAAGCTTGAGCAAAACCTGAACTCTAGGTGTGAGTCTTCTTGCTCCATAAAAGAGTACCAACCATACATACATTTGGCTAGTTCTCCTAAAACAGTAGTGTCATGCTTCCCTCCTCTGTGTTCTTCTTGTCTGCAAAGGAAAATAGCCATGCTCCAGATCACTGCAGTTCTAACTGAAATGATTTGAATCTTTTTACCACACTTTAAAATGAGAACCCCACAAGAAGATAAAATGAAATCTGCGTTCATTAAAAACCCACCAACCTTGGGGTTCTCACATAGCCAGAATGTATCCCTGAAAGACTCTGAGTATTTTCCTGTAGATGATCCTTTCAGCTTGGGGTAGTACAATCAATGCACCTATTCTAACATGTCAGAGTTGCTTCTCTCCTTCTCGTGATAAATAGCTAATACCAAACCTCACAGTTATAAATATGCTTCAGCCTCTAATGGGCTCAATAAATTTACCGTCTTTCTCAACTGGATATTTCACTGTCAGAACACGGTTTCTTATGACTGTTATGCTGACACTCAGCTATAAGGATTTTCAGACAAGTCCTGTGAAAGCACTAAATGGGTGTTTTATAAGGCTTTGACATGACATCATCAGGAAAGTCCATTTTTAATAAGAACTGTATCTTCCTGCCTCCAGGTTCCAAGCTCCTCTGGACTCATTTTGTGGCACAAATATCTCCAAGCAAAGAAGCTCCAGATTCTCTCAGGCTGCAAACATACATTCACACAGACCAAATTTAACTATAAACTTATCTGCTTCTACCAGTCTGCCACTTCTATCAGCACTACAGTCATGAGGTGTATGGAATCCTTCACCAAGCTCTGGGTGGCAATCAGAGACACATTAGAACCACCCGCTGCTTTCTGAAATCACACAGGAAAGCTAGCTTCTGTATCTTCATCTCCTCTCAATTACCTAATTATCCTGTGTCAAGGGACCAACTCAATCTGGTTCGACAAAAACGTATGACTCTTTTGTATGCCAGAAGTTCTTCTAGGTGGTTGGTACAAAAGCCCAAAGAGATGAAATATATTTTAAGGACTTACATTGGAATGCTGGAGCAATGGGAGTGGGAAAGCTATGTGGCAGGCATGTGTGTGTTGTGTGTGTGCTTTTTAAAGGAAAATGAGACTTCATAACAAGGAGAGGAACAGCTTCAGTGAAGCAGTAAAAGAAGAGGCTCTGAAAAAGAGCATGCACACCCCACCCAGGCTGCTCAGACCCAGAAGCCAGCTCCCTCAGCGGAGCTCATCCCCGCCTTTATTACCTGGGCAGCTCTGTCCAGCGCCCTGCTCTGAACATAACATAACAACTTGGTCCCTGCCCTGAAGGCTAACAATTCAGGCTAGGAAGACAGCTTGTTCTGACACACTCCTAAATAAGCTTCAAATGTACAAGAGAGAAACCAGATCAAATCTAAGGGAAAGGCATCTGAAATACAGCAAATCTATAATGACTAACTGACCTAACTTATGACCTATAAAAATCATTTCTCTTCCAAAGACAACTAATATACTCATAGCCAGCTCTGTGCCAAATATACAGCTTGATGAATCAGCTCCTTCTAGACTGATACAGGGTCCAACAGAATGAGGTTTTCAATAACTTCGAAAACGAGTTCTAGTCTCTGAGAGACTTTGCAGCAGCATCTTAAAGATACTTCATTAATTCAACAAATAACTACTGACTTCCTGCTCCACGCACAGCCTAGTGCAGGTAAAGGGGGAATAAATGAAAGACTTCGGAGGCATTTGCTATTGAAAACAAAATTTCCAAAGTTAGAACCTAATATTTATCACTTGCTTCTGATTGCATGTGTTTATCCTAATTACATAATAAGATGCAACCATTCTAAAAACAAAGGGAGACTGGATTTTGTGATAAGTAAGCCTTCTCGAGGCACAAGATGGAAAAATGAAATCAGAGTGTGAGTCAAATGCCAGAAGCCGAAAATTCAATCTAAGCTACTAACACCGAAAAAGGCCAAATATAAAAGCTTATATCTGGGGGTAAAAAGAAGTGGTAGTCACTTAGTACCTGGAACGAAATGGAACTCTATGAAGCACTTGTAAGTCTCCTGTGTGAAGCAAGCCTGACTGGCTAATGAATACCAGGATGGGTTTTTTTTTTTTTTTTAAAGGGTGAGATTTATTTGAAATTTATTTTTTACTTGTAGCTCATAAACAAAGCAAAACAATTATGTTTCGATGCACATATACATTATATAAAATATTTAAGTAATGTATGTAATGTTTAAATCAGGGTACAGGGTACGCATGTCTACCTCAAGTATGTATCAGTTTGCCATGCTAAAAGCAATCGAATTTCTTGCTGCCAGCTTTTTGAAATCTGTAATACATTATCCACATTTCATCACACTGTCACACGTCAGAACTTTGTTCCCATTTACATATGACTTGTGTGCGTTCATCATCCATGTGCTGCTATTCCCTGGATTTAAATAATAGGCCCAATATTTTATTAATTAATGTCAAAGCAGACTCTAATCCTTTGACATTCAACTAAATATTTGTCCTCTCCACTACATATGCCAAAAACACCAACATTTTTATTCCTTTTTAATTGTTTTATAATTTCATACAGGTATGGAATATATTGTGAGGCTATTCATCCCATTACCCCTGCCTACCCTAGTTCCACTCCTACAGTCAATCCCTGTCCTTTTCCCTTTTGGTTCCCCTCCTACTTCCGTGTCTTATCTTTTTGTACAGGTCTTATGCAGGTATCCATAGTCACCGTGTGTTGCTGATTACAGGGGCCATGTCATATCCAGAGGATGGCTTTCTATAGAACCCCTCCTGTCCTCTAACTCATGCAGTGTTTCCCCTCTGTTTTTCCAAGATGTTCTCTGAGTCCTGGAGAATGTAATACAGATGCCCTGTTTACAATTAAGCCTTCAACAGTTATTCAATCTTAGCACAGTATTTTGAGCAATTGTGAGTTTCTGTACTAACCATTACCCACTGTAAACAGACGCTTCTCTGACCAAGTGTTAGTTCAACCATGTGAATATGAATATGCTCGGTTACAGATCTATTTAGCTTAAGCAATAAGTTCCACAGTAAGATGTGCAACATCAGCCGGGCGGTGGTGGCGCACAGCCTTTAATCCCAGCACTTGGGAGGCAGAGGCAGGCGGATTTCTGAGTTCGAGGCCAGCCTGGTCTACAGAGTGAGTTCCAGGACAGCCAGACAGCCAGGGCTATAGAAAGAAACCCTGTCTGGCGGGGTGGGGGAAGACGTGTAACATCTCTGGCAATAGCGTTTTGCCAAGGTTGACAGAACTACATTTGTACTTCTTCCCATGAAGCAGACTTCAATCCAATCAAAAAATCAGTTACTTACCTCCAAAACAACCATGTCACTTATTAGACTAGTGGGAAAATCTTGCCTTGAAGGTCAGTGTAGTACTCAGGATCCACAGAAGGGTGGAGCCACTGGTACTTTTTCTCTCCCAGCTGCAAACATCTTGGTTCTACAAATGCTATCCAGCTGGTAGGGTGTGGGGGGAGCTTCCAACTTAGTTCTAGATTGATTAATCTCTGTGCAGATTCCCAAGTATATGGTGAATTCAGCAATAAGTCTTTTTTTTTCCCCCATTGGAATTTTTTATTGGAAAATTTTTTACATTTCAGATGTTCTCTCCTTACCCATTTCCCCCCTCCCTCCTAGGAACTCACTATCCTTCCCCCTCTCTGTCTTCACATTGGTGTACCCCTTCCACCCTCCCCTGTACCTCACCTCCCCACCCTCGAGTATCCCCCCCACGACGTCCAGCCTTATCCATTCATATAGAATACCTCCATTTGAAATTTAATTAATTACATCTTTTAGTTACCTTATAATTTAGTGGGTTTCTAGATGCCATTTCCCTAGGCTCTGTTTATGGACAGCATGTTGATAGTTGACCCCTCTCTATCCCTACTTTCGCCCATTCCTCTCAGCCCTGTTTCAACATTTCCAGTTCTACTCTCCCCCACACCCTACTCTCCTATCACATGAGAAATGCTAACATTTTTAATCCCCAACATATGTCTCCTGTTTCTACAGCATGAACCCCCTAGCTGTAAATGCAGGCATGGCCAAAACCAAAGATCCTCAATTGCCATTGTGCTGCCAGTAATCTGCTGCATTATCACCTTCAGGGGACCACAGATTTCTTTAAAGTTAGAGAGTAGGCATAGCAAGCAGGCAGCTGAGCTGACTCAGTGCTACCCTTCAATAACCATCCGCTTCTCTCTTGTTTAAGGAACAAGGCATGATGAGACTCTTGCCATGTCTCACAAACATTTCCTAGAGCACTCAGGCAAAATGAGGTCAACCAACCAACTGAAGTCAAGGCTGAGAGGCCAGCCTGAACGTCCACAACTCACTGACATTCATGACTAATCTTGGTCATCAACTTGACTACATCTAAAATCAACTAAAACTCAAGCAACTAAGTGCACCTGAGGAGGATTTTTCCAGGCTGGATCATTTAAACTGGGAAGACTCACCCTAAATCTAGATTATTTGAAGTCAGAAGACCAACCTTTCATCTGTAAATCTGGGCCACACATTCTGATGGCACCCACATAAGAGAACATGAATAAAGGAAACTGTTGCTTTTGGCCTGCTTGTCTTCACTCTTACTGCCAAGTTCATCTATCCTGACACTTAGGCATTCCTTCATTAGTATTAGAGCCTATGTCTTTGGAAAGCCAACATAGACCAGCAACCAATCGAGACATCTACCTTCCTTGACTGAACAACTACCAGATTCTTGCATTTTTGTCAGGAAATAGCCATTGTTGGACTAGCCAGACCACAGCCTTAAAGCTACTCTAATAAGTTGCTTTTTAATGCATACAAATTTACTCTATCAGTTCTGTTACTCTGGAGAATCCTGACTAATGCACTCAAGCCGCTCCCCCAGGCCCAGCGCCTGCGCAGCTGTCTCCGTCACAGAGAGCTCTTCTGTATGGAGACATCCTTTCTCATCTTTCCTCTAAGGTCCTGGCAAACCACCTTCTCTGATTATCCTGAGTTGATTGACCAGAGAGCATGCTGCTGCTGTCTTATAAGTACAAGGATAATGGCAGATTAAAGAGGAAAACCTCTGCCTGTGTTCTCCACCCCTCACATTCCAGAATCCTCTCCTGGTAATATCCCCTGGTGATCGTTCTCCAGGAAACCCAATCTTTCCCTATCACTATTTGTGCCAGCCTTCTCGATGCCTGATAAACTGAAGTCATCTGTTTCTCTTCCAAGTTTTTCAAAGGAGATTTTCAGACTTGCTGTTCGTCAGGCACTTACACAGCTACCAGTACCCTTTGAGTAGTTAATGACACTAGTACACTCATTTCTACCCAAGGAAGGACACTTTGTACCAATAGGCAACTTTTAAATTTAATAATGTACAGCCATTCCAGGAGGTGGATGGAATACTTCAGTGTTCTTCAAACGTGCACTCAAATCCACAAAGCTGCTCTAACAAGGAATTGTTAGGCAGAATTATTTTCCAGCTCAGAGCCTGAGATGATGCTGTGGAGGTCATGTCCTGCTCTCTGTGAGCAATCCAAAGTGGTAAAGTCAATTCCTCCCAGGAGACAGCAGAGTAATTCATGGGTATATTTTCTGAACCAGAAAATCTGGAGTTAGTCCCACCTTGGCCCTTTCCAAGCTTTGAAACATCTGACTACATCTACAGGACTTCCTGTGCCTTCTTTTTTTCATCTTGAAAGCAGAGGTGACAATAATAGCTCCTAGACTGTTGGAAGAAGTGTAAATATTGCCAAATGCAAATTAAGTCCGTAGTTAGTACTTTGCAAATGTTCAGGTTTTGTGGAGACATGAATATTATGGTAGGAAGTGGTTTGAAGAATATTTCTACATTGTAGACATCCCCCACTTCACAAACAATACTTAACCTCCTTTTCAGGATGTCTATGAAATTATTAAGTATATGAACTAGTAGTTTTCAGTAAGCTATTTGTATTTGCACGTTTTATAGACAATAGACACATATATAAACATGGACTAGCTTTTACTTCTGCCGAGTAAATGGGCACCTACAGAATACTTGCTAATATACCAGCAATAGCTTTACATTTATGTTAGTTGCAGTCAATATGACTTAGCCAACAATGACTGAGGCATGGATTCAGTCTAGATGTCCAACATCAGCTAAATGGAAGAATAAGATGAAGTGCATATGCACAATGGAATGTTAGCCAGAAATAATGAACTTTTTCATTTACAGAAGAATGGGTGGAACTGGATATTGAGTGAAATAAGCCACTCAGAAAGATATATATCATGTTTTCTCTCTGTGCTGAATCTAGATTTTTAACTATACATATATATATGTATATATGTGAATATATATACATGATATGAGCATAGAAAAGAGACAATTTGTAGGATAAAGGGACTTCGTCTGCTTTTTATTGCTTTGGTAAAACACTGACCAAAAGCACTTGGCTTACATATCCCAAGTCACACAGTACATTGAGGGAAACTAGGAAAGGAACTGAAGAAGAAACCACTGAGAAGTGCTGCTTCCTTGCTCCCCTTGGCCAACTCGGCCTGCTTTCATATACAACTCTAAACTACTTGTCCAGGGATGGATCACTCCGAGTCTCACACAGTGGACTGGACTCTCCCACATCAATCACTAACAACAACAACAACAGCACTGATCTTGCCTACAGCTGATCTGATGGAGATATTCTCTCAATTGAAGCTCTTATTCCCAGATAACTCTAGCTTGTGAACAAACAACAACAAAACAATCAGGAGAGGGACCAATAAGGGAGAAGAAGATAACAGACTACAACTGGAGTTGAGGATGAGCAAAGTACAATGATACACATGTACAAAAGCATAATCATAAGGCATATCATAAATTAATTATAGGTAGCTCTGGATGTCCTGAAACCCACTATGTAGACCAGGCTGGCCTCAAACTTAACTATATATTTTAAAGAGGCATTTTCCTTTCAATCCAACTAATTTTTTTTAATCCAACTAATTTTTTATACCAGAAATTCCCCTCCCCTACTGGTTGTTAGAATAAATAATTTTTGCAGTGATGTGATCATGATACAAATACAACAATTTTTAAGGCTACAAACAGACTTGCAATGAAAAATAAATTATAAAACCAATGGGGGTGAAGTGAACACAAACTAAAATCATCTCTGAGTTGGGAGGCAGAGAACCAACAGTAAATCAGCTGCAGTTCTATGCAGCAGTGGCCCATTCAGGGAGCTAAAAAACAGAGAAAGTAGTATACCACAGGACCAATAGGCAGCCAGCCTACCTTGACCTGAGAGGTAGATCCAGATTCTAAATTTACAACTGTTGGCTTCTATATCATAATTTCACCCTTTTTTTACCTGAAACAATAAGCCAGCTACATCAATATTCACTGAGTTCATTTCTGCCTTGCTGTTTCGCAAGGCATGCCCCTCAACCCACCCCTGCCAATTCCCTGCACTGGATAGATCACTGGGAAACAAACACTAGTGTAATTGTGATTCTGTATATATTATTAGATAACTATAAATATATGTGTGTGCTGTGGTATTGTACTGGTTACTTTTCTTATTGTCATGTGAAAATTGTGTGACCAAAGCAAACTAACAGTTTGGGGCCTGCCAGCCCACCTCCCCGAGGCACCACTATGACGAACAAATACGTTACAGAGAGATGGGATAGAGAAAAAAACAAAGCAGTGGGTGTGCTTTGGAGAAAAAGTGAAACATGATGGCGGTGACAGGTGAGAGAGAGGGCTAAGGCTGACATGTTATTGCCCAGTAGGATGGTCGAAAGTGGCAGACTCAACCTCCCAAACATGCCTCAGGATCTCAGTGGCAAAGACTCACTTTCTGGACTGGACCTCTTTCAAGTGGGTCAGCAGCTCAGACTGCATATGTCCACATGGTGGCATCCTCAGGTTTTGCTGTCTAGGAGGTAGGGGCGGGGCGGGGGTGGGAGGGGGATCATGTTGATTCGAGTGTCCTGTGTAGCCAACTGAGGCCATGTGGAGGACCATGTCCCTTCAGTCACTAAGAGCCATGGGTTGGTGATCCTGATATGGTCAAGGGCAGTGTTTATATGTGTGGCTGGCATTAACCAGGGCTGGTGCCTGAAGCCATGTTGATATCTGTGGGAGAAGGAAGAACTGCCTCGCCCCTCTTTACTGCAGCATGACTCACTCACCTCAGTTGGTGGCTCTGGCTGGGGTGCACGTGGAGAAAGACTCACCTTCTCTGGGAGACTGGTCACTAGGAATCTGACAATGCTCCAGTGAGCGTATGAACAACTCAAATAGACTTGGGTTTGGTTTCTTTCCTTTTTTCTTTCCCTTTCTTCTGTTTTAGGGAGGGTGTGTCACAGTTAGGAGCAGACATGGAAGGATGGGGAGGATCTGGGTGCAAAATGTGAGACCGTCAAATAACCAATGAAATTTTTTTAATTAAGAATAAATAAATAGAAGGGGTAGGATCAGGCATGGGGAGAGACAAGAGAGAGGCCCAAAAGGCCAAGGGAATGAATGGAAGATGCAGCTGCTGGGGGCGGGCTCTGGGGGAATTCTCTAAGAAGTCCCAGAGACCTGGGATGAGGGAGGCTACCAGGAGTCAATGCAGGTGACCTTAGCTGAAATGCCCATCAGTGGGGCTATAGAACCTGAAGAGATCATCTCCAGTAGCCAGGCAGGACCCCCAGTAGAGGGATGGGGACACCAACCCACCTACAAAACTTTTGACCCAAAATTGGCTCTGTCTAAAACAAATGCAGGAACAAAGATGGAGCAGAGAATGAAAGAATAGTGGACCAGTGACCAGCCCATTTTGAGACCTATCCCATGGGCAGACACCAACCCCTGACACTATTACTGATGCTATATTGTGCTTGCATAGCAGCCCTCTGAGAGGCTCTACCAGCAGCTACCTGAGACAGATGCAGATACCCACAGACAAACATTGGACGGAGGTCGGGACCCTCATAGAAAAGTTTGGGGAAGGACTGAAGGCCCTCAAGGAGATGGTAACCCTGCAGGAAGACTAACAGTTTCAACTAAACTGGACCCCTGGAAACTCTCAGAGCCTGAGCCACCAACCAAAGAGCATACCCAGGCTGGTCTGAGGCCCCTGACACATACGTAGCAGAGGGCTGACTTGTTTGGCCTCAGTGGGAAAAGATGAACCTAATCCTACAGAGACTTGATGCACTAGGATTGGGGGATGGAGGGATGCGGGGGGAGGGGGGAGGGAGGCTACCCTCTCAGAGGTAATGAGGAGGAGATGGGGAGGAAAATTGTGAGGAAGAACCGGGAGAGTAGCAGCATTTGGAATAGGTAGGTAGATAGACAGATAGATAGATAGATAGATAGATAGATAGATAGATAGATAGATAGATAGATAGATAGAAGTGATAGACAGACAGACAGACAGACAGACAGATAGACAGATAGAATAAATAAATCAGGAGATCATTTGGGTTCCCTGTTTGAAGGAATACATTAAGTGCATCACGACAGGAATGGCGTGAAGACAGGAGCATGATGTGACTGATAATATTTGTATCCACAATCAAAAAGCAGAGAAAGATCAATAAAACTCAGCTGTCTTTCTCATTTTTTCTCCTTTGTACTAAGTCTGGCATCTCAGTCCATGGGGATCTCACTGCTCACACTTACACCAGATCTTCTCTTCTCAGGTAAACCTCTCTCTGGAAACATCTTCACAGACACATCCAGACGTGTGTCTCCTAGGTGATTCCAAATTGATTCAAGCTTCCTACGGAGACTGACCATCCCAGATATACACTTTGTGGGTGATTACTGTAAGTGCACCAACTGTAATCTTCGCCTACACCCTAAAATATAGGCGGCATTATTCTTTCTTCATAAGAAAAGTTCATTCATGAGATATTTATTTTTTAACTAAGGCAACACAGATTAAGAATAATAAAGCCCAGTTATGTCTATATTAAAGATTCTTCAGTCACTGAAAAAAATAATAATCTGGAATAGGCCACAGAAATGATGTTTCTCTGAGCACCATAGTTTTTACCAGAAACTATGAGAAACCAGAGCAGGTAAGGGGGAATAATAAATAAGAGGCATTTGCTATTGAAAACAAGATTTACAAAGTTAGAACCTAATGTTTATCACTTGCTTCTGATTGCAAATGACAAATTCTAAAACAGAAACTGTTTTAACATTTATTTTAGCAGTTACAACATATACACATTTTCAAGTTTATAATTAATGTCATTAAATTTCTTGAATTGTGGCTGGGCGGTGGTGGCTCACGCCTTTAATCCCAGCACTTGGGAGGCAGAGGCAGGCGGATTTCTGAGTTCGAGGCCAGCCTGGTCTACAGAGTGAGTTCCAGGATAGCCCAGGCTACACAGAGAAACCTTGTCTCAAAAAAACCAAAAAAATAAATAAATAAATAAAAATTTCTTGAATTGTAAATGAATTGTACCAGATTTTAAAAACTTTGCTAACTGGACTTTGTCGTATAGTAATTTTTAAATTTTCTATGATTCTACAAATCTTAACTTCCCAATAAATGCTGAAGACATAGCTGCATCTTAGTTCTAAGAAATAATCAAAGACATATTTTTATAAAAGCATGGGATAGGTTGACTGATGAGGTCCTTTTTTAGGTGAAATAAGCAAAACTCTTTCTGGTGATTCCAGAGTCAAATTTTATCAATGAAAACACACTTATCAACGAAAAACACATTATCCAAATTTCTTATTTTGCAAGTTGAAAAAAAAGAAACAGGCTCAACATGTCCCAATACAATAGTAAAATTGTACACTGAATAAAGGACAGTAAGATTCAACTTAGACAAAGGAAGGTTTTATGTGCCCTGATTGCTCTTGCTATGTTTCTACCACTTAAAATGAAGGTTCTGTGTCTCATAGCAAAATGAAACCCACAGGAACCCAAAAATCGCCCAAATTCTTCCCATACCGAAATGCATGTGTGTCATATCCTTCAAGTATATGCTCTGCAGCTTAAAGTTTGTGATAGAAATGCTAACTGTAGAATCATAAGATCTGGCAAGTGATTTAAGGAGAGATGAGAAACTGAGGGTTGGGCATCCTAGAGAATGGCTTGAAAAAGAAATATTGTAATAAAAAATTAGAACCTATGCAGGAGAGAAATGTGATGGGAAGAACCGTACGCTGAAAGCTGTTGGCAAACACATTGCCCAGGTATTTTCTACATGAAACTTGATGAACATGTTCACATGTTTACATGTTAAAAAAGAAAAGAAAAAAGAAAAAATCACCACAAACAAGATTCACTATTACACAAATCAGCATTTATGAGGAAGAAAAAAATGACTGGTCATGTAAAAAAAGCATCAAGACAAGTTTGTCTTCCAAGTTATCGACTCTTTTTAAAGAATCCATTCAGAAACAGGTGATTGTCATTATAAAATTACCGAACATAAAATTAATAAGAAAAACGACCTAGTACCTTCTTCATAAGTATATATGTAAGGTTTATAGTCAGATTCTTAGTAAGTATAAGATTCAAAACCAAATCTTAGTATATATGAACTTGTTTAACATAGTAGAATTCTCAAATAAGTTTTAAAAATAGCATTAACTAGGAAGGAGCCACTCCCTGAGAAATGATGTTAAGGAGAACGAAAAGGCAACAGCGCCACCTACTGTCTAATTCTATAGTTTCTCTACACCTCATCTCTCTCCCTTTAATTTTTTTTTTTTTTTTTTAATCTAATTATCACTAAAGTGTCCATGGTATGAGAACTGCTTTGCTGTCCAGACAGTGTACTCCATTGCTTTGCTCTAAGAGAATAATCTGGATCAAACTTCGTTTAATATATGACAAGTGTCACAGACTTTATGTCCAGCTTTAAATGATCTGATCAGACTTCACCAAAATTGAGACTACATAAAAATGCTACTTATGAGCTATTATCACACTCACTGCCTTGATGCTTAGTTCTTTTATTCATACCAGTAACATTTCATTGTTAGCTTGTTTGCTTGCATTACTACAGATTGAATCTGGGGTTCTTTATATGTGCAACAAGAGCTCTACCACTGAGTCCTCTCCTCTCTCTGTCTCTCTCTATCTCTCTCTATCTCTCTGTCTCTCTATCCCTCTCTGTGTGTCTCTCTGTCTCTGTGTGTGTGTCTTTGTCTCTCTCTCTCTTTCACACACACACACAATGATTTGACTTTTAGCTTATAGAAATGTACAAAGAACAATGAGGTCAGCATATCATAATAGCATTTGGATTTCTCCATGGAAAAAAATAACAGAAACGTACAACACTGGGATCAAAATTTCTTAGCTTGCTTCAGTACCACCAAACAAGGAGGACAGGTAGCAGCCACCATATCACTTCCCATTCCATTCGAGCATTCCATCTCATGATGTCTGAGACCCAATAAACCAGAGTTGGAACCTTAGCTGATGAAGTAGTCATATAAATCTCTTGTTTCACAATGCTAATATTCTTCCTAGAAGAATATGACGTTGCACCATTAATGCTCGACTAGCTTCTTGAAAGGATATGGGCTGATGAGGTAAATCTTTGTGATGGTCAACTGGTGAGTTTTTTAGCTGCAAAAGAAAGGAGAAACGTCTTAACACTTGGACACTGACCAGAGAAGCTGGACAAAGTCACAGGGAGAGCTATATAAGGAGGAAGAAAGACACTAAGTACTCAGTCAGAGGCCAGAGGAAGGAAGACAACACAGCAAAAAGATGGAGATCACCACAGACAGCCAGGAATTTCTTTGCAATCTTCTCTGGTTTCTGAAGTTCCTGGCCTGGTAAGAGCATTAAGAAGCATGTAAAATGGTGAAATCTGTAGAGCCAAGATGTCTAGATCTAAACCAATGGAGAAAGTCCAGGAATAGAAATCACAGGAAATAAAAGTTTCCCAGGTACAATTGCCGCTTTGGGGGAGGACATGCTTTCCTTGTGCTGTAGAAGGAAGGCTTGTGATTCATCTCTAAGGCATGACAAATGACCTCCTTCCGATGTGGATAGCACTTGCCACAGAACGGAGCCTATGAAAGCCGATCTCGAAGCTCCATAGGAGAGAAAACAATGCATATATAAAGGTTACTGGTTTGATAAAAGGAAATCTATTTTTTCAATGACAGTATAAAAAATCCTCTATTGGCAAGAAGCAATTTTCATTCTGGGGGAAAGTGAAATTCAAGAGCTCATATGGGAGAAAGAGACCATTTGCTCTGTTTATTCTTGCCTGAGCAGACACATTCTAAATTGATCATCAGTGAAGAATGGGATAACATTCAGGAGCAAATGTGCCTATGCTCTTGAACCTGCCATTTGAAGACATTTATAAAGAAACTTTATTTAAAAACAAACTTCTCTAGCTTCCCGGGAGGGTAAAATGGTACAGCAATCTTAGGTCATGATGAAAGTAACAAAGCAATGGGAGTATGTTTTCAATGAAATTATTATTTGATCGCTTAACCTCTAAGGGCAGCATTCTTAAGCAGGTGGAAACTGACCCAGGAGAAAGCACTGGAAACACAAAGATGAGTAAGCCATAAGTTCTGAGCCAGAATCTTCAGCCTAATAAATAATAAACAGGGCGTGAACATGTGCAAAAGGAAAAAAAAAAACCTTCTCCTATAATTTTATAGATCTCTAAAAAGTGGTTTAAGATTTGAGGACTTTTTTCTTTTTATTGTTTCACTATGTCTCTATTCAATGTTATTTTTCTAAGACAGTACAGTTCTCAACTATATTCGAAATACCAATCCTGATATCTACAAATAACTGTAGCTCGAGTTCCCCATCAAAGGAACTTTCTTTTGCACCAGAGATGATCATAGAAACTCCCAGCTAATCAAAATACAGAGAAGTGTGTGGTACACATCCTCACATGAGACATCTATAACAAAATTCCTATAGATCACACCACAGGGAGCAGACAGAATGTAATTGCCACGGGACAAGGATGTCTGCTACCAGATAGTGCCTCCTATATATGACAGGGAACTGTGCCCACAAAATCTCAACCTCATGGCTACCTAAACAAGCCCTGAACAACAACAGCCCCAGTTGGCATGCCAATGTATATAAGGGAACTCTCACAAGGTCCATCCCAGATGAAGAGCTGCAAGTCAATTAATTGCTGCTCACCCTGGAAAGCAGGCCCCATGCCTCCCCTAGGCAGCACTGTACCTGAGGGTATCAGAGCAGGAGAGCTAGCTCCACCCCTTGCCTGGGCAAAGCTGAAGAGCTAGCTCTGATGGCTCAGACGCAGGAGAGCTGTAGAGCTGACCATCTCAGTTTCCATCCAGACCCAGATCCAGGGCTTTGAGTTGGCCCACCCGACATCTACCCCATCAATGAGCTGCTGGGGTCCCTGAAGAGGCTGTGAATCTATGCCTAGAAGACCTTATGACATAGGGCAGCAACAGGATATCTGAGAGGAGTCCCAGTGAGGACTCAGTATTGATGGGGTGGCAGAGGCCAGAGGCTTCAAACCAGACCATTGACTCATTGCAATGAACATTTACAAGTAAGGATGTTTGGACAGGGGGATATACTATGTGACACACCATGACACACTGCAGCTTCCACAGTGAAATGGGTTTCTTTTCTTTTTTTTTTTTTTTTTTTTTTCCTTTGGGAAGTTTCAGGAGCTGAGGGCAGATACAGGGAAATGGAGAGATGTATGGAACTGGGGTTGGTGATGTCACATTCACAGGGAATGGATGGAAAGTTGGAAAAAAGGAGAAAAGGGGGAAATGTGAAAGAAAAAATTGATTCCTGCTAAGATATAGCAGGAATTAAGACAAGTGCCCTGGTAGGTTATCCAATCCCAAGCAGTCACCTATAAAATTGTAGACATCCAAGCCATACTAAATGGACACTCTGTGGGTTGTATTTCTATATATGTATGAAGAAGAGGTTGCAAATTTGATAGAGGGTTGCAAGGACACAGGAGTTGGAGGGAGGGGTGGAAATGATGTGAATATAGTATTTATATAATTTCATATATGAAATTATCAAAAAAAAGTTTTTAAAATAGCCAAGGTCATTTTTGATTCCTCTCATTGTTTCATTCCATGTCCACATGAAGATTGTTTCGTGGGGACTTGATATCCAGGTGGTTGTCTAAACAACATGGCATGGTGGAGGAATCTAGTTCATTATGACTGAATATGGCACAAGAACGTTGAGAGCAAGCAGGTGTCAGAGCCTGCAAGAGCTAGTGTGACATGGTTCATGTAAGAGAAACACCAACTTCCTACTAGTGTGTTTTGAAAATGTGAGACTGGGATCTTATTTATTCGTAAGAAAAACGCTGGAATATAAAAGGTAATTTTCAAAGTGAATTATGATAATTTTTAGGAAAAAAAACAGTAAAATAAATTAAGGCATGAGTAAAGGTGGTACACTGTTAAATAGTAAGAGTTTGCTGTCTTAAGTACTTTCTTCGCATACTTAATGCTTCTGTGTATCTGCAAATTGCAGCCTTAAGAGTAATTGTAAGCACTCCACTCAAAGATACCAGTTGTCTTCATTAAGTATTCCTTCTGGGCATACAGCTGTAAACTTTCCATTCATTTCAGCACTTGCTCATAAGTGAGACAGGCTTAGTCCTTCTCTCCAAGAGTATGTGTGCCAAGACTTAATGGATCTGGACAGACATCTGGTAAGGGCTCTGAAAGCCACCTGGGCTGTGAAAAAGATTTTTGGGAAACCATGTGTGTTCCTTTCTCTTGGTTGCATCTGTGACAGGCAGGTACCTTCTGAAATAGAATGTCATCGGTCATTGCCAGGATAGTCTACTCCCACAATCCTGACAAGACTATGGCACACGAGCACAAAGCTAACATTCCAGACTTCACTCAGGAAGTCGACCAGCTAGTGCAGTGCTCTGTGTCACGATCACCAGCTACACATGTAATGCCCAGGCATGTTAATCGTTTCTCTTTCTTAACATACTGAATGGATATGAACACCACTAAGTCCATATGTAGACAAAGAGGCTATCTATGATTTATAAGCCATAAAGACTAACTCTCTAGTGGGGATTTTTACTTGCAAACAATAGAACTGAGTTGAGCACGTTTGAACAGAAAATAGTTTACAGATGGACAGTAGCTCAGTTGTATAATCCCTGAAGGCCAAAGAATAAGCCTGAAGGTAAGTGGGCAGGATCAGAGAGCCCAAACCATACAGTAAGGAGAACGGCATAGCTACTGTGGGGCTGCTCCAGGAAATGCCACTGACAATCCTACTTGACAGTTAGTACGTTTGATTGGGATCTTTTGCTTATTTACCAAATTCAGTGAAATGTCAATCACTGGCTTCAATACTATTTTATTTACTTTTAAGATATAATAGACTCTCAGATCAGTATACCTCTCCCTGATCGGTTTTGTGATTATATAAAAATTGAGTGAGAGGAACAAAAAGTTCTCTTCACCTCCTCTTCCACTTTCACTTCCAGAGTTCCCTGTTTTGTGTAGCTAATACATAACAGTTGTACAAATTTATGGGGCATGGGTACAAGTGAATCCTTTTTTTTTTTTTTTTTTTTTAGTTACAACTTTTTTTATTCTTTTTCTTTATTTCATTTCAAAAGTTATGCCATTCCCAGTTTCCCTCCCAAAACCCCCTATCCCATTCCCCTCCCCTGCTTCATGAGGGTGCTCTCCCACCCACCCACCCACTCCCGCCTCCCCCCCTCACATTCCCTACACTGGGGCATTGGGCTTTCACAAGACCAAGGGCCTCTCCTCCCATTGATGCCCAACAAGGCCATCCTCTGCTATATGTGGTGGCACCACGGTCCCTCCATGTGTACTTTTTGGTTGGTGGTTTAGCCCTGGAAGCTCTGGAGGATATGATTGGTTGAATTGTTGTTCTTCCTATGGGTTGCAAACCCCTTCAGCTCCTTCAGTCCTTTCTCTAACTCCTTATTGGGGACCCTGTGCTCAGTCCAATGGTTGGCTTTGAGATATGCCCCTGTTTTTGTCAGGCTCTGCCAGATGTTCTCAAGAGACAGCTATCTCAGGCTTCCTGTCAGCATTAACTTCTTGGCATCCACAATAGTGTCTAGGTTTAGTGACAGTATATGAGGTGGATCCCCAGGTGGGCAGTCTCTGATGGCCTTTCATTCAGTATCTGTTCCACACTTTGTCTATGTATTTGCTCTTGTAAGTATTTTGTTCCCCCTTTTAAGAAGACTAAAGCACCACACTTTGGCCTTCCTCTTCTTGAGCTTTATGTGGTCTGTGGATTGTATCTTGGGTATTCCAAGTGAGTGCATACCATGTATGTTTCTTGTGGTTAGGTTACCTCACTCAGGAAGATCAATGGAATAGAATTGAAGACCAGAAATGAACCCACATACCTATGGTCACTTGATCTTTGACAAAGGAGATAAAAGCTGTCCAGTGGAAAAAAGACAGCTTTTTCAACAAATGGTGCTGGTTCAACTGGAGGTCAGCATGTAGAAGAATGCAAATCAATCCATTCTTATCTCCTTGTACAAAGCTCAAGTCCAAGTGACTAAAGGACCTCCACATAAAACCAGATCCACTGAACTAATAGAAGAGAGAGAAAGAAGAGTCTCGAAACAGATGGGCACAGGGGAAATTTTCCTGAACGAACACCCCTGGCTTATACTCTAAGATCAACAATAGACAAATGGGACCTCATAAAATTGCAAAGCTTCTGTAAGGCAAAGGACAATGTCAGTAGAACAAAAACAACCAACAGATTGGGAAAAGATCTTTACCAATCCTACATCCAATAGAGGGCTAATATCCAATATATACAAAGATCCCATGAAGTTAGACTCCAGAGAACCAAATAACCTATTAAAAATGGGTACAGAACTAAACAAAGAATTTTCAACTGAGGAATACTGAATGGACTGAGAAACACCTAAAGAAATGTTCAACATCCTTAGTCATCAGGGAAATGCAAATCAAAACAACCCTGAGATTACCTCACACCAGCAGAATGGCTAAGATCAAAAACTCAAGAGACAGCAGATGTTGGCGAGGATTGGGGAAAGAGGAACACTCCTCCATTTTTCGTGGGATTGCAAGATGGTGCAACCACTCCGGAAATCAGTCTGGTGGTTCCTCAGAAAATTGGACATAGATTACCTGAGGACCCAGCTATACCACTCCTGGGCATATACCCAAAAGATGTTCCAACATATAACAAGGACACTACTCCATCATGTTCAAGCAGCCTTATTTAAATATCAGAAGCTGGAAAGAACCCAGATGTCCTTCAACAGATAATGGATACAGAAAATGTAGTACATTTACACTATGGAGTACTACTCGCTATTAAAAACAATGAATTCATGAATTTCTTAGGCAAATAGATGGAACTAGAAAATATCATCCTGAGTGGGGTATAAGTGAATCTTAATCCCAGAATTCCCTCACAGTCATTCCATGAGACATCACCTTCCCAACATGCTTATAGAATGAGGTATCACCTTCCCAACATACTAATAGAAGACCTAGTTCCCCTACCTGAAATCACCACCTCAGGTGACACAGGTCTGTACCCAATCATATACGTCTCTGCAGTTGCAGTGATGCCTGGAAATATAATTTATTACTTCCTGGATGAAGACTTGTTCAGAAGACATTAAAATGAATGACAAGTGAGTCAAACTATACCATTTGTTCACAACCTACTGCTATACTTACAGAGTCTCTCTCTTGGGTGTGGGCTACATGGGAGATAAAGCCTCCCACACACAAAGGAAAGGAAAATGGCAGATAGTTACTTCCTTGGTGGTTCTCCAACTGGAATGGGCTGTGATGCTGGCTCCATCAATCACTTGCATCCATTTTTAGATCTTGACTTTTAAGCCAGTGATATAATGAAGAGAGGAACATGAGTGACTTATTCTAACAACAGCAGGAGTTGGAGCCCACTAATATTCCTGGATCAGTAATCACAGCAATGCTAAACAAACATATTCCAGGATCCACCACAACTCCAGTCAACTGTGTAAAGTATAGCATCAAGCTCAGTGGAATCAGCAATGGTGCCCTACAGGACATGATTTGGACCATTGTATCTAACTCATAGCCTTGGTAAGTCTATGTAAATAAGTATCCTTAAATGATTCACGCAGAGTTGTTTTAACTAAGAACACTGACTTACAAATAAACTGTTACCAGGCGCAGCCTTAAACAGAAGTCCCCGAAAGATACCGTTGGATTACAAAATATAAACAATGAAAATCAAGGCAGGATCCTGAGATTGCACCTGCAAGCCCATTGCATGAATTTTCATCTTAACAGAGTCCTCAACTTAACAAGGATACGGAAGCATTCAAAGGTGTGAGAGGGAGAGAACTGTGAGCATGGAGTGCTCTCTACGAGGGCTGCACTGCTTCAAGGAAGAGAATGACAAGCTGAAATCACAAATTCTTGGCTAGAGGCATGAAGTGAAATCCTGTGTTTCTCTGACTGCTAAAAGAATCTCTTATCACTTCCAGCCGCAGGGCTAAGATAACTGAAAATCAAACTCAAACTTTGATCCTGCAGGTTTCTAAATTATAACGTCAGTTGAATTCACAGCCCACTGAGATCACCTGTGTGAAAGCAAAAGCATCAATCCGGGTAGAACAAAACCAAGATACAGAATGGGGCAGATAGATGGATTGGATTTGAACGCCTTAAGCGCGCTAAACCTACCAAGTCCCTGACAGTTTCTTGCTGGCCAACCAGTCAGTCTTCCTCTTTTGTCTGATGAGGTGCAGAAGGAATAAATTATCTATGTTAATGGAACTGGCTGTCATAAAAATCAAGACTGTGGATGCAGGAACAGCAGAGCTTATGGCACTATGAGAGCCATTGCTTAGCACTGTCGACAGTGTGAGCCATTGTTCTTAGTAACAGTGACAGCAGGGTCTTCATTGACCCAGGTCTGCAAATGACTTTGACTATCATTTCTACCTGCACACGATCCCAAGACTAGTTCTCTAGCCCATTGCCATTTGAATAAATAATTCTCTTCTCAAATCAGCCAAATTTGGTTGTAATTACTACGGCTATGAACTATCTATAAATTATATCTTAGAAATGTTTGTAATGATGCTCACAGCTAACCATCAAACTGATCATGGGGTTCCCAATGGAGAAGATAGAGTGAAGACTGAAGGAGTTGAGAGGATTCGTGACACCATGAGAAAGCAACAATACCAACTAACCAGAGCCCCCAGGGTCTAAACCACCAGCCTGGGAGCCTTAGGGAGGGACCCATGCTCCAGCTATATATGCAAGGGAGCTATATATAAGTGGGAGAGAGATCCTTGGTCCCATGAAGGCTAGATGTCGTGGGGGGTGATATTCGAGGGTGGGGAGGTGAGGTACGGGAGAGGGTGGGTGGGGGTACATCAAGTGGAGGCAGGAGGAGGGGGGAAGGGATAGTGAGTTCCTGGGAGGGGGTGTTAATGGAGTAAGGAGAGAACATCTGAAATGTAAATAAAATTTCCAATAAAAATAAAATAAATAATAAAGAAATGTTTGTAATGGCTTTGCAGCTTACCTTAGACCCTACTGCTGCTACCAAATGTGGCCAAGGTGTAAAACGTTTCAACTCTATTTGGTTGCTTTGGTACAGTGATTTCATAAGCAGTCTAAATCCCCCTCCAGTGAGACTCATGTTCAGAATTGCAGGTTCCCTGCCTGTAAAATTTAATAAGAGATTCATGTCTGTTTGCTACTTACAGAGAAAAATATTTCCTTCGACCTTTATCCATCTTTGTCTCTTTTACTGCAATATTATTATTCACAGTCTTCCAGTGAATTATCCAAAAACGGTCAAGCACAAACCAGTCCTCACCTAACTGCAGTCATCTAATGTATCAAATCATAACCCAGAAATTCCAGCTAGGACCAATTACCTGGTTAATCTAAAGCCATGACAAAACAAACAGCCACAGTCACTTAGAAAACTGATGGCAGGCCTTTCAAAACCCCAGGAAGGGGATCATTGGAGAGAGAACAAAAACCATAGATCAAGCACAGCCCATGCCCTGCTGATAACACTATTCACGTGCTTGAAATTTTTACCATTGTTATATATACATAATTGAATTTCTAATACTTTAAAGGTTCTTTTTCTAAATGATAGCCATAATGGTTCACTAGTCTTGTGTATACTCTTCCTAAATGTGACAGATCTACCCTTCTATCTCCTGGGCCTTGCATGCTTGTTCAAGGAGAACCTGCCACCCCACCCATCAATCTTTTGACAGCCTTGCCTGCCTTGCCCAGCTAAGCTACATCAGAACCTTCCTTGGGGTCATGGAAGCTCTCCAACTAGTCTAGTCTCAGATGAGGCCATTCCACAGGCATCGAATCTGACTTCCTCAAAAGTACCAATGCCAAAGGGGACAGATACTATAACCTAGAAGTATACAATGAATTTTGATCCAAAAAAAAATGAACTTTGACCAATGTTGGAGTGGGAATAGAATGACAGGAAAATCCAGAAGGCTTTGGATTCCAGAAACCACACAGTCCCTGATACCCAGATACCCAGCATGGGTATCTGAAGAAGAATGAAGCTGTAACTGGCTTACAATTCTCCTGTTTGTGTTCCCTTCTTCCTTGATTCCCATCACTCTTTCCCCTCTCTCTTGGTACCCTATTTTTTTTTTTATTTCTCTAAGTAGAATCAGTTTCTTTTTCTGTAGAGACACTAAGCTAATGCATCTACATATAGAATTAGAAATAGCAAGACAAGGACAGGAAATAGTTCACAGAGTGAAAAAGAATTCATGGCTAGAGGAAATATTGCTCATGAAAATGCCTTGTAAACTTATCCCTCAAAGATCATAGAGGTTATTATTACTGTGCCTGAGCAGGGAGACAGCAGAATCAATGCTGCAAACAGTGCAAGAAATAGAGACAGAGTGAAGAGGAGACTGGCAGGGAACTGGAAAATGGAGAATGTTCTTGAGGACCACATTGAAGTGTCAACAGTAGAAAACTGGGTAAGGATTATCTTTTCACAAAATGAGTAGCAGCAGGGAAATGTTCCTCAAATGTCACTCATTCAAGCAAGACAGGCAATAAGTGAAAAGGGGATAAATGCCAAGGAGATAAATAAAGTAGGAAAGTTGAAAGTAAGCAATCCCAGGGGAATGCTGTCTTTGATTATATGTCTTCATTATTATCAAAAAATGTATAACTTCATACCAATAAATTTTAAAACAGGTTTAAAATGGACTGTCTTAAAAATTCATTGGCTTTTTTGAGGGATAGTCTCACTATGTAGCCCTTGCTGGCCTGGAACTTACTATGTAGACTGGCCTAAAACCCAGAGATCTGCCTGCTTCTGCCACCCACGTACTGAGTTAAAGGTATATGCCACTATACACAGCCAAAGATACAACTTTAAATACAGTCATAAACAGAGCTAGCTGCACGAACTTTAACTAAATTGACAAGCAAAACTAAATGCTACAACTCACAACAAAATCTACAAACAAAAAATGGAAAAATATAAAGAGAGAAAGCCACCCAACTTATTTTGAGAATTAGACTACCAATTCTAAAATCATGGAAAGGAAACAGGAGGGTCTGGAGAGATGGTTCGTGTATAAGAAGACTTGTGCCCTTATAGACCTGAGTTCCACTCCTATCACCCTCAGGAACTGGGCGTAAGTCCAGCTCCAAAGGAGCTGATATCTCTGGCCTCTGAGGGCACCTGCACTCTGTGTGCATACTCACACAAAGAGACATGCATACATGCACATAATTTAAAATAAAAATTTCAATAGGAAGTATATAAGAAAAGTTCTAGGCAACCATAATAGAGATGATAAATGTAAAAGTTGTGAATAAAAACTAACCCTTCTGAAAAACAATACATAAAAATAAATGTAAGAGGTAAAGAAATAATAGTTCAGAGCATGAATGCTTTCTTCACAAGCTTGAGGACCTGAGTTCAGATACCAGCACAAACTCAAATTGACTCCCAGTGCTGGGAGTTGGGCGTAGAGACCAGCTGACATTTGCTGGCTGTCACCCTAGCAGAGATGGGAGGACAGTTAGCTCCAGGTCCAAGGAGAGACCCTATCTCAAGAGATAATATAAAGACTAATAGAGGAAACACCTGATATCTTCCTCTAGCCTCCAGACACAACACAACACACACACACACACTCCAAAGGAAAAAAAAACAAATATGAAACCATCAATTCACATTTATTACAGTAATACAATGACAATTTAACATAGAAAAAATCTATCATGTAATCTTTAACAAGAAGTGTGAACAGTTTTAATTGGTGCACAAATTTTATTTAATTGTATTCAATAGCGTTTTGTGATTCTTTCAAAATTAACCTAATAAAGTCATAGCCCTTCCTTGAGGGAGTCCAGGTAATAAGCTCAAGGCTGGAACCTGGAGACAGGAACTGAAGGTGAGACAATGGAAGATGTGCTTAGGGCTTTCTCCCCATAGCTTGCTCACTTTGCTTTCTTGTATTATTCAGGATTATTTGCCGAGTGGTGGCCTCACCCACATTGGGATGTGCTCTCTCACACCAATCATTAATCAAGAAAATACCCCTAGAGACTTGCCTACAGGCCAATCTGACGGAGGCATTTGCTCAACTGAAGTTACCTCTTCCCAGATGACTCTAGATGATGTCAAGTTGACAAAATAACTAGCCAGCACAATAGACCCCTTATCAACTTGACACACAGAAACATCACTGTTAAATCACAAAAACCTTTCCTTTCTTGTTGGTACCCAAGATTTCAGGTTAACATTAATATCACAATGTAAAGCATAGTATAATTTATAAAAGTCCCATAATCTTTAAGAAACTTAACATTTCAAAAGTTAAAGTTCTCTTTAAAATTCAATGTCTCTTTAAAAGTTAACTTAAGTTTTTGTATAATCAAAACCAAGTTATATACTTCTGACTGTAAGAGGAAAGAACCAGGGGACAGTCACAACCAAATCAAAGAAAATCAAACTCAATAGTACAAATGATTCAATGTCTAACATTTGGTACTCCCTCCATGACCTTCTGAGCTCCAAGAGCCTTCAGCAGCTCCATTTCTTGGTTTCTGCTACTTACAACACACCCAGCTCTGTTCATGAGCCTAAGTAAACTCCATGCCACGCCTGCCGCTGTCATTGGTGGCCATCCCACAGACCTGGAATCTCCAACATCCTATGGTTTTCACTACAACTTATATTGAGCCTTCACCAATGGCCTCCTGGCATCTAGGAAGGGACTCCAAGCCTGCCACATGGTGCCAAGTCTCAGAAGTTCTCTATCAATCCTTCATGCCTTCTAAGCTACCACATGGAAGACTCTTACACATTATAAAGCTTGTCCTCCAGCTTGAGATGCAACTTTGGCCCTCTCTGGACAACAGCTTCTATGCAGAGGTCCTAGGGAAATATTCTTCAGATTTCACCTCAACGGTGCTGGTCTCTTACTAATCACGAGGTGATTTGTCAGCGTTGAATATCCCATTAGAGCAGAGATCTATTTAAGTGGTAGTGGCCTTGTGGTAATTGCAGCTGATTCTTCAGCTCCAGATGACCAGGAGCCATGTTCTTAATCCAAAATATCACATGAGCAGCCCCAATAGTCTCTGGAGGGCTCTCAAACTTTGGTCTGAAACTTCACAATCCAGGCTTCTACCATCAACACTACTCTCAACACTACTTTCTAAAATTCTATAACAGCTTATTACTCTCTGAACACTCAACAGCTTTACTAGTCCAAAGTTTCTAAATCGATACAACCCTCCCATAAAAACATAGTCAGGTCTGTCACAGCACTACCCTATTCAATGATACTAATTTCTGTCCTAATTTTCTTTCTATTGTTATTATAAAGACACCATGATGAAAAGCCACTTCAGAGAGTGAACATTTCACCTTATAGATTACAGTACTTCATTGAGGGAAGTCAGGGAATTAATTCAAAACAGAAGCCTGGGAGCAGGAACTGAAGCAGAGACCAAAGACAAATGTTGCTTACTGGCTTGTTTCTGAAGATTTACTCAACTCATTTTTTTCATACGATCCAGGACCACCTGTTCAGAGGTGTCAGAGTTCAAAACGGGCTGAGCTCTCTTCCATCAATTATTAATCAAGGAACTGCATATAGGCTAATCTGATTGAGGCATTTTCTCGATTGAAGATCCCTCTTCTCAGATGACAAAAAAAAATCAGAGAGTATAATAATAAACGTAGATGTTTCTGTGAAGAATTCTGAAGATTTATTTTAAAAATGAGAGATAATCTTAATGAGATGATTGATGCATTCTTTTATTTTATTTCAGAATTTAAAAGTGATGAGCCTCTTAAAATATAAATTTGAGCCAATGTTAAACAAATCTGCAAAGACTCTGACAAAGTAAAACTGAACTCACTTTAAAGTGTGTAATTTGAGAATTCTCATATGATACAAGGAAATGGAGATGGTATGGAATGTTATCCTGATTTGCCTTGCTAGCTATTAAAAGCATACAGCTACAGTGATTATAACAGTAAATCATTAGAATTTAGAGGAGGGAACAGATAAATAAACATATTACAGCCCTTACAAAGAGACTTACAACAAGTGAGTATATGATAGAAATAATAAAGATAGGATGAATTTCTCAATAAATAGTGTTAGAGCAATGAAAATCAGATAACTAACATAAAGAATAGAAAACATATCATCGGGCCACCAAGATGAGAAAAACATTTCAAAGCATAAAGGAAAGACTGACAAATTTGAGTATAATTAAATAAAAGATCACTGAAAGATTAAGAGTGCCAAGAAGAAACTTAGATGAGCTATGGGCCTGGAAAACAATGTGTCAAATACACCAAGCCCACAAAGGAGTAATAAGGATATATATATTTAAATTATAATTATATAAATATAAATTATATATTATTAATTATATTTTATTATAATTATATTTTATATAATTATATAATTAAATTATATTAATAATATATATAGAATTATATAAAGCACTTCAATGAAATAATATTATAGAATACACAAGCAATTCTCGGAAGGTGAAATTCAAATACATAATAAATATACAAAATAATGCTCTGTCTCAGATAATATGATACATTTTAAGCTCCATCACATTGAAAAATGAGATATGTTTCACTAGACAACTTCATTATTGTGTGACTGATACAAAAAAAAGGTAACCACAACATCACTAGGCAATATAATTTTATAGGCCTGTCACCATATATATGACCTATCCGGGAATTAAACATTATTCTATAGCACATTGGGTATGTTTGAAAGACTATTAACATCAAATACTAACAAGGACATGAGGTAAATCAGAAATCTCAAATGCTTATGATAGATTAGAGGCCACCACAAACTGCAAAGGTCATGATTCACCTTACCCTTGAAATTCAACTTTTGTATCATCATGCCAGAGAAATTCTCAAATGCAAGAGACATGAAATAGCATAAATAAATAAGAAACTATCCAACCACTATTAAGAAAATCGATCTGTGAACTACATAAGGCCACCCACTAGAACTATTTCTTAGTTTGTTTTTTCAGTGCTGTAATAAAATACCCTGACAAAGTGAATTAAAAGAAGAGTTTATTTTGGCTCACAGTCCAAGGATACAGGGCATCATGGCAGGGAAGTCAAAGCAACAGCAGCTTGAAATAACTGGCCACATTGCATCTACAAAGTGCTCAGCTCACTTTCTCTGTTTTATGCTTTTCAGAGCAGAATGGTACAACTCACAACACCATGGCTTTCCAAATCAACTAACTTAATCAAGATCATCTCCTACAGACACACCCAGAGGCCCGTCTCCCAGAATTCTATCTCTTATCAAATTGACAACTGAGATTAACCATAATACCTATGTGGTATTCGTTTGTTTGTTTGTTTGTTTGTTTTTAATTTTTTGGTTTTATATCATTTTAATTACATGCAAGTATTAAGGTCAGTTCTAGGTTGAGGAACTAGCAGTACAATAGATGCAAATATTCAAGGAACAAGCAAGACAATAAATATAAATAGTCAAAGAAAAAGCAAGGCAATAAAGTTCCATGATCACTCCTGTGATCACTGTTTCTAAGGACATATCAGGATGACAAAGATATCTGAGCCTACTTCCCTGTCTTAGTCCAAAATCATTTTCATGCCTGAAGCCTACTTCTTTGTTCTACTCTAAGATTTAGATATTACTTCTTTGTTGTAGCCTAAGATTTAGATTTCTGCCTGAAATTACTTCTTTGTTCTAGACTAATGTCAGATTCCTGCCTGAAGCCCATTTCCTTATCCTTGGCCAATGTCAGATTCCTGCCAAGCAGCCCCAGAAGCTCTCCACATCCCCCTTTTTATTTTATATACAAGACTGATCCTGTCTTAGGTTGTTCTGACAAGAATGCCTTACTTACCCATCATGGAATATTCATTATCAAAAGCAATGTACTTTGTCTTAGGTTGGTAAGGCTCTGTGCAGAATCTTACCCGTCCTTGGATGGCCAGCCTGTTAATTTAATAACTCTGTCTGGGGATCCCTTTTCAGTTTCAAATCATGTACTTTGGCTGCCAATATGCTGATGTTGTTAAAGACAAGCTTTAACATGATGGGCAGGAATAAAAGTATTCCCAGGACAAAAAGGGCTAGCATGATCAAGTTATATATGCCATTCTTGAAGCTTGACCAAAATGGAAATACTGACCTCAAGCCATGGATAATTTATCAGCAGTATCTGTGCATCAAAGCTCAGCAGAGCATCATTCTCGAAATTCATAAGCACAGTATGCAAAGTTAAAACATCCAGAGATGTGTTAGAATTATGCCAAATACCTACAACTGTCTTTAAACTTTTTCCTAATTATAATGACCATCATTGTAAATTTTAGAAGTAACACAACGCCATTGGTACTTGGCATGACACTCGAGATGGCTCCTTACTCTTAAACTCTTAACCTCCATCCAATAATTTGAATAGGATAAAGAGTATCAATTTGTTGTTCCAAATGCCTATCTAAATCCTCTTGTATACTCAACACATTAGTAACATTTTTTTTTGATAAATGATTAACAAAAGTAGCTGTCTTAACTTCTTGTGTCAAAACAATTGCAGAAGCAGTGCTGCTAGCAATTAATGTAATTAAAGCTGTTATACCCGCAATAATAAAGTCCACTACCCTCTTGCTTCTGCTTATTGCCTGACTTACTTCTTTAGGTACTTGCAAGTCCATTGATATTAAGAGATATTAAGAAACAGTGATTATTGCTTCCTGTTATTTTTGTTATTAGAGGTAGAATTATCTTTGTGTGGCTATCTTCTTTTGGGGTTGTTGGAAGAGGATTATTTTCTTGCTCTTTCTAGGGTATAATTTCCCTCCTTTTATTGGAGCTTTCCAGCTTTTATCCTTTGTAATGCTGGCTTTGTGGAAAGATACTGTATAAATTTGATTTTGTCATGGAATATCTTGGTTTCTCCATCTATAGTGATTGAGAGTTTCGCTGTGTATAGTAGTCTGGGCTGGCATTTGTGTTCTCTTAGGGTCTGTATGACATCTGTCCAGGATCTTCTCGCTTTTATAGTCTCTGGTAAGAAGTCTGGTGTAATTCTGATAGGTCTGCTTTTATATATTACTTAGCCTTTTCCCCTTACTGCTTTAAGTATTCTTTCTTTGTTTTGTGCATTTGGTGTCTTGATTATTATGCGACAGGAGGTACTTCTTTTCTGGTCTAGTCTATTTGGAGTTCTGTAGGCTTCTTGTATGTTCGTGGGCATCTCTTTCTTTAGGTTAGGGAAGTTTTCTTCTATAATTTTGTTGAAGATATTTATTGGTCCTTTTAAGTTGTAAATCTTCACTCTCATCTATACCTATTATCTTTAGGTTTGGCCTTCTCATTGTGTCCTGGATTCCTGAATGTTTTGTGTTAAGAACTTTTTGCATTTTGCATTTTCTTTGACAGTTGTGTCAATGTTTTCCATGGTCTCTTCTGCACATGAAATTCTCTCTTCTATCTCTTGTATTCTCATGATAATGCTTGCGTCTATGACTCCTGATCTTTTTCCTAGGTTTTCTATCTCCAGGGTTGTCTCCCTTTGTGATTTCTTTATTGTTTCTACTTCCATTTTTATGTCCTTGATGGTTTTGTTTAATTCCTTCACCTGTTTGGTTGTGTTCTCTTGTAATTCTTTAAGGGATTTTTGTGTTTCCTCTTTAAGGGCTTCTACCTATTTACCTGTGTTCTCCTCAAATTCTTTGAGAGTGTTATTTATGTCCTTCTTAAAGTCCTCTATCATCATCATTAGAAGTGATTTTAAATCTGAATGTTGTTTTTCTGGTGATATGTGGAAATCAGGACTTTCTAGTGTGGGAGAACTAGGTTCTGAAGATGCCAAGTACCCTGGGTTGCTGATGCTTTATGTTCTTGAGCTTGCCTTTCGCCATCTGGATCTCCTCAGTGCTACCAGCCCTGTCTCTGACTGGAACCTGTCTTTCCTATTATCTTGGTTGTTTCAGAACTGTGTGGGGTCAGTGTTACTACTGGGGTTAGAGCTAGGGCCCAAGATCTGCTCAGTGCTCGGGCCCAGACCAGAAGGAACCAGTGCTCCGGGCCAGGAGTGAATTCCTGGGTCCCAGTGGGTCCTAGTTATTCCCTGTTTGGGGCAGGTGTTGCTGTCTCCTTACCTAAGATGCTGCCCAGGTTAGAGCTCCTGGGAGGCCTGCTTCCTCTGGGTTTTGTGAGATTGGGTTCAGAGCTGCCGCCAGGGATCTGCTCAGTGCTCAGGTGCAGACTGGAAGGAAGGAAGTCATCAGAGTTAAGATACTGATCCGTCTTGCTAGCCAAATATTTAATTTAAAAAATAAAACCCATATTTTACATAGAGAGTAAGACAACTCCAATCACACACTTGAAGTTATTTTCAAATACAAATAATGCACATACATTCTAGAAGCAAAAAAGTATTTAAGGAAATACACAATGGTAGGGAAAGTACCTAACAGAAATTAAGAATTTTATCAGAGAAATTTCCTCCTGCATAACATGGGAACTAACACAGAGACCCACAACTGGAGTATGTGCAAAGAATGGGAGACTTTAGAACATTCAGTCCTAAATGGAAGGCCTTCATCAAATTCCTCCTCTCAGGGATCAGGAGTTCTCTGGGAAAGGAGGTGGAAGATTGTAAGACTCAGTGGGGTTGAAAAGCACCAAAGAAATAAGGTCTTCTAGACACAACATCGTTGACATATGAACTCTCAGAGACTGTGGCAGCGTGCACAGCGCCTGCACAGGTCTGAGGGGAGGTGGACAGGAGCCTCTAACTCAGAAGTTATTTCCGATTAGCAACCACTCAAAAATGAAATATTAGTTTTCTCCAAGAGTCTCCCTGGGAGAAACCACCCTTGAGGGCACTCAATAGTATAGTATTTTGAAGATTTTTTTTTTTTGGTTTGGGCTTTTTTCTTTTAATCTTACTGGTCTTTTATGTACATATTATGATTTCTAATTTTGTGATTTTATAGTGTGTGTGGGTGTGTTGGATGGGTGTGTGGGTGTGTGTGTTCCTTTTCTCTAAAGAGAGAAATAAAGAGAAAGTAGAGTTGGAAGGAAGAGAAGGTGGGAAGGATCTGGGAGCAGATGAGGGATGAGAAATAGTGATCAGAATATATTATACCAAAATCTTTATTTTCAATTAATAAAAGAACATAGGACTAAGTGAAAATAGTAAAGCAAAGCATAAGTTTAAGAGAAATTTACTTAATGATCTCTATAAAATAATAAAGAACATACTGCCTATTAAACAAGTCAGGCTATTCAAAAGACCCAGGAATATATTACAAGGTAAAAGTATGTTATAAATTTATTAAATCAATATATGAAATTAAAAAACATGAATCCAAGAAACAAAGATTCCCAGACTGTGCCACAAAAGAAACCAAACTGCTTAGTGTGGCAGCACGCCACGCCTCCAGCACGCCACGCCTCCAGCACGCCATCCCTCCAGCACACCACGCCTCCAGCACTGGGAGGCTGGCGCAGGAGCTTCACTTTGTATTCAAGGCCAGCCAACCTAGGATACACAGTGAGTTCCAGAACAGCCAAGGCTATTTTTGAGACCTGGTCAAAAAAAAGTAAGAAAGAAAGAAGAAAAGAAAACAGAAACAAAACTATGAAATGCCTTTAAAATTTTAAGCTATAATACTAACGTACCAATACTAAATGTCTTGAGTTCATGTAATTTGGTGTGGTGGTTTGAATAAGAATGAATCCCATAGGCTCATGTATTTGAATGCTTAGTTATCAGGGAATGGCACTACCATCATGGAAGCACTGGATCCCACAGTGTACCCCTCTGTTTACACATGGACATTTTTACTTGAAAATATTCATTTCAATGAATCATTGGTCTGGTTCGAGATCTCTGGCTTCTGTCATGCCATATTAATATTGGATCCTCACCAGGACTCCTCCCAGTTATCCTATTTTTGTCCCAAGTCATGGAGATCCTACAGCTATGGATCAGCAGGGCAGGCCCATTCACATGTTTTAACAGTTCACAGATAACATAGATTTTGGGATGGGTCAACACGAAGCCCTAGATCTGGGTCTGGATGGCAGCTAAGCTGCTCAACCGGACAGTTCTCCTTTATCTGCACCACCAGAGAGAGCAAGCTCTCCAGCCCTGCTCCATCTAGGCCCCCATTGCTACCTCCATCAGCAGGAGGCAGGGTCAGCTTGTGGCCAGCTTACCTGCACCCACACCTCCAGAGCCAGTTCAGTTCACTGTGCTGCACAGTTGAGATGTAGGGCTCACTTTCCCAAATGCTGCGGCTGGTGAGGGGCTGGGATAGCTCTCCCACTCTCACACCCTCAGGCTGGCTCACCTGTGACTTCACCATCAAGGCCAGCTCTACTGTGTTGCCCCAAAAAGATGCAGGGCCTGCTCTCCTGAGTGCTATAGCCAGTGAGGACTAGGGATAGTGCTCCCACTCTCATGACACCAAGGCCAGCTCTTCAGCTTGCCTCGGGAGGCAAGGGACAAGGAGGCAGAGGGTATCACCCACAAACTCACTTCACTCACTTATTCTCACCTTGGGGACCAGTTCACCCATACCCCATCACCAGGGCCAGTTCTACTTTGCTACCAGATGAGGTACTGCACTTGCTTCAGCCAGTGAGGGGCAGGGCCAGCTTTCCCACTTTTATTACTCCAGGGCCAGCTCTCTCGACTGCCAGAGGTGTTTAGGAGAAAGAGGAGAAAGGACATAACTTCCATGCCCACTCCACTTCATGGCAGATGAGTGGCTGGGTAGGCTCTTCCACACTCACACCATCGGACTAGCTCATCTGTGCCCCTGCTACCAGAGCCAGTTTACTATGCTGCCTTGGCAAGGTATAGGGCCTGCTCTCTCCAGTGCTGATGATGATGAGAGGTAGGGACAACTCTCCATTGTGCCACAGCCAGTGAGGGCTGGGTCCAGTTCTGCAAAGCCCTTGGATATCTACATAGTTCTAGGCAGCTGCCCAGACCAAGGATGTTCCATGGTCTCTAGTAGTAATAAGAGCCACAGACATTGACACCAAACCATACCTCTTAATGACCACTGACCCAACATGGCTCTCAGCAGCAGCTTGGCCTCTGATGATGGGCTATCTACTCACAACAGACTCTTCATCTCCACCCTCACATCTCCAGTTTCATCTCTTTTCATAATGCTCCTCTTTCTCTCCCATCTGTCCAACACATATTGCACATTGTGGTGGCTCCTACTGCAGGCAGGCCACATGACTGGCTGGACTCTGAGTGACCTCCTCTGCTCACTCCACCTGGTGTGATGGCAGGCAAGCCTCTGTAACTGGTATGGATGGGTCTCTGGATATCTTCCTTTTCCCATGCTACATTGTATGGCAATAGCCAGGCCTCTATGTGTCTACAGCCCACCATGCAGTACAACAGAGGGCAGTCTCTGAACATCTTTCCCCAGCATGGCATGATGGTAGGTGGGGCTCTCTTTGATAAGAGCTTTCTTTGATAAGAGGTTCCCTGGTCCTGGAGTCTCTTCACAGCATAGAACACAGAGACACTTGGTTACATGAAGAACACCATGACTGGTGTTTTGTTGAAGGCCAGCTTCAACAGATCAGGGTAAACTGAGGCAAGGCATAGAGTCAGCTATTGATCATTGAGCTGCTTTTCACTGAGAGAGCAAAGCTTTATTATGTGAGGATGGCAAAAAAAAAAAAAAAGGAGAAAAGAATCATACACACACACACACTTGGTGGATGATGCAAGCTTCAACAAGCTCCAACAACTTCACACATACATCCATACATATATATATACATGCATGCATACATACACATTCACACATTGGGTGGATGGAGCGAAGTTCCCACCAACTTTACCCATACACATATATACACATTAGTTGGATGGAGCAATACTCCAACGAGCAAGTACCAACAACTTTATTTTTTCTCCTATCCTTTTGTACCACCTAAGACAGAGTTCTCTATGTAAGAAAAATATTATCTCATAGTTACAAGTTACATATTCTCTAAAAACAATCACCACAAAAATACATTCTTCAAAAACAGATTAAAATCATCACACAAAAGCAAACTGCAACAGGACTATTGATTATGTACTTTTTTTTGAAACTCATACCTAACTAAACATTTTCCATCTATCTTTCTCTCCATAAGTTCATTGTAACCCCAACACAATAATTCTTTTGTCATTGATTAACAAAGTTTAAGCAAGCCAGTCTATAGTACCAAGTTTTTCCTATGTTTATTGATGATAATTTATATTTCTCATCATGAAACAGATCGTCACCTATCTTACATCTTATTTTGAAAGTCTTGTTCAGTTAAACTGGATAATCACCTATTCTTCTACCTATAATATACTATTTACTCTTTATTCATAACCCTGTCTTTTCATGGTGCACACCAAAACCTGTGGCCACATCCCTAGAGCACGAGACCCGGGAACTAAGACCCGACCTAGAATAAAATGATTTTTTGATCATTAACTTATCCTATTTTTTCTTCCAAGTGCAATTATGAGCTTTCAACACATGAAAGCTCACTGTACTTTTTTTCTAACCTATGCAGTTCTCACTATTCTACAAGGGAGGGGACATATTCTGCTCTTAATTCCAACTTTATTATATCTTCCTAGCAAAACAACTTAAACCATCTCCCTAAACTTTCTGTCCACTTCTCTAACTTCCTAAAACTATTTAAATCAAATAAGGAATTCTATAAAATCATTAATTAATTTAACAATAATATATTATAACAATTCATCTTCATAATGATCTGCAAGAAAATTGCCCACTAGAGAGGGCTATCTCTCAAGAAGCAACCACACCAGACTATAGGCAATGAGGTCTCCCCATGACCAATCACACCATGCTAGATACAGGAGGAATATAGCAATGAAAACATGAGAAGACACAGCAGCAGCAAGAAGCAATCCAGAGATGAAGCCCCCAGAGCTGTGCCTTTCCAAGGTAAATCCATCACAGCTGTGCAAAATGGTGGACTGTCTCCAGGAAGCTCACTTACCCACCGCAGTTCTTCCTGCATGGCATCCCAGTACTTAGTGTTAGAATACTTGCTTAGTGTGTGCCAGGCCTTATGTTCTATCCCCAACACTCGCACATATGCATGTGCACACGCGCGCACATGCACACACACACACACACAAGTAGGACTGATAGGTAGGCACATACATATGTACATAGATGATAGATAGCTCACTCTTATTCTAAGAAGATATATACTAAAATATTGACATATAATAGGGAATTAACTCTATAACTTATACTCAAGTGGTATGGAGAGAGAATATATATATAATAGAGAGAGAGATACTATGAAAAATACTAATATAGGATAGATTATTTCAGAAGATTCAGACTTTATTGTTCAAATTTGAATAATAAATTATAACAAAGGAACAAAGAAAATAATCAAAACTAGTAATAATGCATGATATTCCCAAACTCAGTGTGAGGACTGAAGAAAGATGAAAGATAAATAAAAAGACACTGTGCCTGGGAACATAGTCACATAGTCTCTGAGAATAAAGCCAACCTCAAAAAATGTTCCAAAGAACAGTGGAGTTATACACACTTTGTAAGTCAAGCTGATTTCAACTTAGATCACCAATCCTATAGTCAAGACTATTAGAAAATACATTAGAGAGGTGAGGTACGGGGGAGGTTGGGTGGGGGTACACCAACGTGGAGGCAGGAGGAGGGGGAAGGGATAGTGAGTTCCTGGGAGGGAGGGGGGAAATGGGGTAAGGAGAGAACATCTGAAATCTAAATAAAATTTCCAATAAAAAAAGGAAAGAAAGAAAGAAAGAAAAGAAAATACATTAGAATGTGTTATGTGATGGATAAAAGAAAGTTATGGAACAGGAAAGGTTAAATGCCATAGGAAATGGGAGGGCATGGTAGAGGATAGAGATAGGTGTGGGTATTGATACTAAAGGCATTTTTAAAATGTCATATGAAAACCAGCTATTGTAGAAGTTTTCTAAAACACAGACATACACACAGAGTTTAAACAGAGTCACCTATAACAGGGTGACAATGCTCCTACTAGACACACGAGCTAACAAATAAAAAGCCTAGTGCCAAGAGTAGTTAGTCCTTTGAATTTTGCCTAGAATCCAAAGACCCCAAAACCGAACATCATAGCTATTGTCAATACTCTTGTTACCCAAATGTGCGCTACCCTCCACATGTGATGATAAGACTGCTGCTGAACTTGAACTGCCAGCCAGAGCTGCAGTCTCATCTGAGATGGGACTCTTTCCCAGTCTCTTAGCTATTGGCAGAACTCATTCCCATGCAGTTGTGTGACTTAAGCTGGCACTCACTTGCTGCCAGCCCCAGATTGCTCTCTTCTTCAGAAGTCTCTCTTAGATCCTTGTCATGTGACCCTCTTCTTTCAAGTCATAGTAGTAGCTCAATTCTTGAAGGCTAGTAGAACTTTGCCAGAAAAGCACAGCCAGCCCTTCTTTTGAAAAACTCACCTGCAAAAGGCAAGCACATCCGAGATGATCGATCATTTGTTAAGAGTCGACTGATTAGTAACCTTGGCATTGAAATATTGCCCACACTATTCAGACCCGTTTATCCTCAAGAAGAAAGGATGACATACAAACCACAAGAGTAACCAACAGAAATAAATGGAAGAGGGAAGAAACAGAGAAACAGACACACTTCTTAAGCATGTATTTCATCTTCTTACAACCAAAAAGTCAGCTAAGCATCATTTGCTTTTGAGGAATGAAGCTGGTCACAGAGGCAGACTGATGCCTTCTATAAGGTTTTCATATAAAATCTTGTTAAGTTTATTCATACTATTCTGATAGAAAAAACAATTGGCAAAAGTGTAGGAAGCAAGTGGGGTCCTGAGGGAATGTGTATTGTTTGCCACAGGCACAGCCATGTTAAGGACTCCAAAACCTCAGCCTCATGAAAGTGACAAAGCCTCCCCAGGTGAAGCTGAGAGGGATGGCAAAAGCCTTCCTCTGGTCCATTTGGGAATATTGATAATGTGTACGGAAAACATCCACTGTAGCTTTCTTGACTTGATGTTTGTGGCCTGAAGACATTTATAGAAACTGCTCCAAGTAAGATTAGCTAAACCTGCTTCCTTATTCAACTGAACACCGTAAACCCCACCTCCTTGTTTGGCTGTATATAATGAACACACTGGGCTTCCAGGGTGCTGCGGCTTCTTCATCAGAGAACACAGACCATGAATTCTAGACGTTGTGTGTACTTATGTCTATGGCTTCTTTAGTGTCAATTACTTCTTGACTCCATTGTTGCCCCTGGTCAGGGTCCTGGGGCCCATCTATGCAAGGATGCAGCACAAAGAAAACCTGTTCGAGTAACTCTGTGTGGTGATCAACAAACCATGTGATTTATTTATATTTTGTGTGTCATTTGAAGCTCTGAACACCCTAATCTTTCATCCAGTTCCCTTTAACTCCCTAACAAGTTTCTTCTGGTTTTCCTCCTATATTAGCTGAGATATTTTTCATTTGATTTTTGTTTTACCTTATATGCACAAGAACTTATACAATTGTTGAAAATTTTAATTCCAGGAGGTAATGAAAAGAATCAGGTTCCTAGGTCTGTGATCCTGGTCTCTACATTGTGCAGATTATCTCAGTGGATAGTTCTCCTTGCGCACTAGCACTCCTCCTGGATGACTTCACCCATGGCCGCAGCTTTAACTACCTTCTCAAACACAAGCTAATGAATCTCATGTACACATTTATTGCTCTGAAATCTCTTCTGAGTTCCACACAAAGGATCAGCCCTTCCTGGATATCTGTAACTACTTACTCCTCAACACATTCAACTTAACAAATTCCAATTCTAGTTTATTATTGGCTACAGCCAAACCTTCTTTTTTCCCACATTTCCTTCAGTTAATGGCACTACCACTCCCTTAGCAATAAATTTGGAGAGAGTACAGTGGAGGGAGGCATAAGACGGACTTTCCAAGACTCACGGTGAATTGATCAAAAATTGAGGGTGAATGTTGGTAAAGAAAGGGAAGCTGTACTGACTAAACTAACTGATTTAGCAAGTCTTGATAAAACTGGATTTCTAAAAAAAAAAAAAAAAAAGGTTCACAGATAGACCTGGAAAAGATTCGGGCATCTGATTAACATTTGCTCACACCGAGACTCTCAGTTGGACTCAGAGAATCCTTCATGAGGTGAAGAACGTAGGGAGGAACTTTCTGTGAAAGAACAGTTGAGTCCTGAGCAGACCTGGTACATCTGGAACAAAAGCATTTCAACTAGAAAACGCAATAGCAGAGGAGTTGGGAAGGAAAGGGCAGTGGGCACGGTCAAGTGCTGTGAAGAAAGAGGGACTTTCTATACATCAGGTAACGGACAGATGGAGTACATCTCTCAAAGCTCTGCCAGAATTTTTTGTTTTACCCTGAATGATAAAGAGAACTACTGTTTTAAGCAGGAGACAAGAAAATAAAATTGTGCTGTTAAATCGTCTTCTGCCTGCATGGTAGAGAGCAGGTAGCAGACACAGGAAGAAGCTGGGTGGGGATTCTCTGGGATGCTCCATAGTGATCCAGATGAGAAGTATCAATGGCTGGAATGAAGTCCTGGAGCTGCTACCTAAGGCAAGCTCCTGGAAGACTTTCACAGATAACCTTCTGGATGTGATTCCGGGAATATATTGTCTACACAAAACTAAAATTACATAAACTCCAAATGTCTTAACATTACACTGAGCTGCCATTTCTTCAGGTTCAGATCTTCAAAGCAACAACATTACAGTGCTTAAAGTACACATTTTCATGGATTTTTTTTTAAGAGCCAGGCAGTATTTAGGTGATAAAAAGAGAGGCTGCAATAGAGAAAATGAGATTGCAATACAGAGATGAACTCAATTCCAAATATATATCATGATGGAGTTGAAGGTCTGTGGATAAAAAAATTACTGAGAGAAAGCATGGAGAGGGGGTAATCCTTATATAGACAACTTGAGAGGATTCCTGCAGTAAGCAGATAAAGCTAGAAAAATATTTCCTGGGAAGAATGGTGAACAATGAGTTTAACCGGATGTAGAGAGCCATCAGAGATTAAGGGGGAATCTTATAAAACTAACTTTAAAAGATTTTTGCAGAAATTATGTGCAAAGATAAATGCAGAAGTCCAAAGATCAAGACTTACTAAGATAAGGGCTTGGATATGGCAGCACAGAACTCTAATGTAGGCATTTGTTAATAAGGCAGGAGACTGTCATAAGTACAAACCCAGCCTGGGATATATAGTGAATTGTAGACTCACTGGGGTTACAGAGTGAGTCCCTGTCTCAGAGAGAGGGACCAAGGAAAAAGGGAAGAAGGGAGGGAAGGGGAAAGGAAGGTGAAGAGGTATAGAGTTAAATGGGAGTGGTGCCTCACAACTGTAATCCCACCACTCAGGTGACTGATCCAAGAGGATTACTATAGATTCAAGGTCAGTTTGGGCCACCCTGTGAGACTCAAAATACCAAAATATCAAAAACAAACTAAAGGGATCAGAGAAACATAACTAAAATTTAGTCAAGGGAAGAGTCTTTGTCAAAGGACACATGAAAAATTCTACTATTTTGTGTTTTAAGATCATGTTCTCCAATATATAAAAAAATGATGTATGCTTGTAAATAACTCCTTGATAAAAAAATTGACATTAATATTGAATACTTATGTAAATAGTTTATAATTTGTAGTAATCCTCCTCAAATCATATTCCATTTTCTATAATGTCTGTCCAAGAAGAGAACATATAGACTAAAATATCTCATGCATTTTTTCTTTTTTTCTCCTTTTATTGAAAATAGATTTTTTTTCTCATATATCTTAATCAAGGTTTCTCTCCCCTCTTCTCCTCCTAGTCTCTCCTTTTCTCCTCTCCAATCCATATCTACTCCATTTCTGTCTCTCAGAAAACAAACAGGCTCCTAAAGGATTAGGATAGGATGGGATGGGATGGGATAGGATGGATGGGATGGGATGGGATGGGATGGGATGGGATGGGATGGGATGGGATGGGATGGGATGGGATGGGATGGGATGGATAGGATGGGATAGGATGGGATAGGATGGGATAGAACGGGATAGAATGGGATAGAATAGAATAGAGTAGAGAGTAGAGTAGACTAGACTAGACTAGACTAGACTAGACTAGACTGACTAGACCAGACCAGAATAATATAAACCAAAACCAACATATTGAAATTGGACAAATCAAACAAACAAGAGGAAAAGAGTCTGTGGTGGTTTGACTATGCTTGGCTGATGGAAAATGGCACTATTACAAGGTGGGACCTTTGTTGGAGTGGGTGTGGCCTTGTTGGAGGAAGTGTGTCACTGTGGGGGTGGGCTTTAAGGTCCTGTGCTCAAGCTCCACCCAATGCAGAAGAGAGCCTCCTCCTGGCTGTCTGCAGAAGAGTTTCCTCCTGTCTGCCTTTGGATCAAGAGATAAAATTCTCAGTTCTCCAGCATCAAGTCTGCTAACAGGATGGCATACTTCCCACCATAATGATAATGGACTGAACCTCTGAAACAGTAAGCCAGCCCCAATTAAATGTTTTTCTTTTTAAGAGTTGCCTTGGTCATGGTGTCATAGCAATAAAACCCTAACTAAAATAGAGTCCAAGAGAATACATATGAATCAGAGACCCACTTGTTACACACTCAGGAGTCCCATCAAAAGATTACACTGGAGCCATAATCTATATGCAGAAGATCTGGTACAGATCTGTACAGGCCTGTTCATGCTATCTCAGTCTCTGTGTGTTCATATGTGCTGCTGTGCTTATGTTGGCTTAGAGAACGTGTGTGTGTGTGTGTGTGTGTGTGTGTGTGTGTGTGTGTGTGTGTCCTACATCCCCTTTGGTTCTTACACTCTTTCACGGATTTCCTGAGTGTTATCCAAGTCATGATGCCCTTTGCAGTACAGAAGTCTTTCAGTTTCAAGAGGTTCCACTTGTTAGTTATTGACCATAGTGCATATGCAAACAGTGTTCTGTTCAGAAAGTCATTTTCTGTGCTAATGAATTCAAAGGTATTCCCCACTTTCTCTTCTATCAGATTCAGTGATTCTGGTTTTATGTTGAGGTCTTCAATCCATTTCAGTAATGTGCAGGGTGAAAAAGTATGGATCTATTTAGATTCTTGTATATGTATCTATCTGGTTTGACTAACACCATTTGTTAGATATGCTGTCTTTTGTCCAGTGTATATTTGTTAGTGGTGATTTTATAAATGTTTCGGTTTTCTCCTAACCCAGCTAGCTCCCAAATAATTGAGACTGGACAGTTTCGTTCATTTAACAGTTTTAAGGCACAACAACTGAGCCATACTAATCTATTTCAAACCTCTAACCTAATGTGGCTACTTCCCAGCCAAAATGCCTGAGATACTTGCATTTTATGGCTTTCTCTGTTCCATCTGTTTTCTCATGATGTCTTCTGAACCCTCTCCTTATAGCTGAATACCCATTTCCTCTCTCTCCCTCCCTCTCCCCTAGCTGGGAGGAAATTCAGACCTGTTCTTTCCCCTACTCAGTTATTAGCTGATCAACTTTTTTTTTTTTTAAGTATAACTTCCATTTTATTTTTCCAAGGTATTTTTCCTTCTGCCCTTATGAAACCACCTCTTTACATGGGCTTTGGTGGAGGTTGTGGTGCAGTGCCAGCAGATCTAAGCCATGGTGGGGATTCGGTCCTTCTGGGCTTCATGAGATCAATTCCTGACGACCTTGCTATGGATGGCATAGCTCACGCAGTAATGCAGCTTGACATAGGGCTTGGGAAGCACATGAGTGTCAAAGATGCTTGCTTCAGATATGTGCCTGACAGCAGCAGCTTCTACAATGTTCCAAATGATGAACTTCTTAATGGTCTTATCCTTTGGCACACACCAGGCTCAGTTCATGCAGGGAATTGACTGCACATGGCTACGGCCCATTTTGGCACAACTGTACAACTGTTGGTTCTTTCTCTTCTTTCTTTCTTTCTTTCTTTCTTTCTTTCTTTCTTTCTTTCTTTTGGACATCTTAGAGCCAAGACCCAAAAAAGCTGATCAGCTTCTTTGTTATCCAATCAGGGAATCATCATTTGAAAGCAATGTTGAGACATTTGGAAGCAATGACATAACATTGAGACAGAAGAGTCTCAAAATAAGGATTGCAACCAGACATGGGGCACTTAAATAATACCAGGATAATCTGTACACAGTGCACAATTGTATTATGCCTACGTGTATTTCTGGCTTCTTTATCAAAAACCAGGTGTCTGTAGGTGTGTGAATTTAAGTCTAGGCTTGAATTCATTTCCGTTTATCTACATGTCTGTTTTTATGCAAATATCATGATGTATTTATCACTATAGCTTTGAAGTACAACTTGAGATCAGGTGTGATAATACTTCCTTCAACTGTATTATTATTCAGAATTATTTTGGGTATCCCAGGTTTTTGTGATTCTATATATAGCTGAAAATTGTCTTTTCAAGAGCTTTAAAGAATTGTGTTGGAATTTTAAAGGGAATAGTGATGAATCTGTAGATTACTTTTGATATGATAATCATTATTACTATATTTACGCTGCCAATCCAAAAGCATGGGAAATCTTTCCAGCTTATGGTATTTTCTTCAATTTCTTTCTTCAATGTCATAAAGTTTTTAATTATTAAAAACCTTTTACTTGCTTGGTTATCATTACCCAAGATATTTAATATTATTTTTGGCAATTGTAAAATGTGTTTCTTCCCTAATTTCTTTTTCAGTCCATTTGTCATATTGTATATGATAGAGCTATTGATTTTTGTGAACTTATTTTGTATCCAGCTACTTTACTGAAAGTGTTTATCAGATGCAGGAGATTCCTGTTGGAAATTTTAGAGTCACTTATGTCATATCATCTGCAAATAGTGATACTTTGATTCCTTCCTTTCTGATTTGTATCCCCTTGATCTACCTCAGTTGTATTACTGCACTAGCTAAAACTTCAAGTACCATACTGAATAGGTATGAGGAGAGTGAACAGTGTTGTAACCAGCTTGTTTCCCTGACCAGAATGCAATATCTCATACTTTCAAGCACATAATGTAACTTAATTAATATTTTCATACATTGCTCATAGTTTTAATATTTATTTATTCATTCATTCATTCATTCATTTATTCTGTGTGTATGTTTGTGTGCCTGAGTGTAGATATGGAGTTACTACTGGATGGACTTTTTTTGTAGGTGCCTGAACCCCAGGTGTTCTACAAGATCAGCAATCACTTGTGACCACTGAGCCACCTCCCTAGCTCATTACTATATTTTATAATCAAAGTACTTATATGTGAAGCTTCACTTTTCTGCAAATACTATAAATTGCCACTTAAGTTAAACTACTATTAAAAAGTCATCATATTGGCATGGTAAAAACCAAGCTGTAAATCTTTTCAGCTGCCCAGAGGAAAGAGCTAGAGAAGAGGAATCACATCACACCAATCACCACAGGACAGAGAAGAAATCTTTAGAGGAAGAGAGAAGCCTATGGTGTTAAGGAAAGTGTGTTTGATTGCCCTTACTGAGTAATTCAGAAAAGCAGATAGATTTCTTTTTTTTTTTTATTGGATATTTTATTTACAATACAGATACCATCCCCTTTCCCCATTTCCCCTCCCTTGAACCCCCTATCCTATACCCCCTCTTCCTTTATGCTTTTATACCATCTTGATTACATGCATGTATTAAGGTCAATTCTAGGTTGAGGGTCTAGCAATACAATAGATGCAAATAGTCAAGGAACAAGCAAGACAGTAAACACAAATAGTCAAAGAAAAATCAAGGCATTAAACCCAATTGCGTGAACACTCCTGTGATAACTGTTTCTAAGGGTTTATCAGGATGACCAAAGTATCTGAGCCTACTTCCCTGTCCTAGTCCAAGGTCATTTTCATGTCTGAAGCCTATTTCCTTATTCTAGCCTAAAATTTAGATTCCTGCCTGAAATTACTTCTTTGTTCTAGCCTAAGATTTAGATTCCTGCCTGAAATTACTTCTTTATTCTAGCCTAATGTCCAATTTGTGCCTGAAGCCTACTTCCTTGTCCTTGACCAATGTCAGATTCTTGTCAAGTAGCCCCAAAAGCTCCCCACCTCCCCCCTTTTTTTATTCCATTAACAAGACTGAGCCTGTCTTAGGTCATTCTGATAAGAATGCCTTCCTCACCTATCATGGAATATGCATTATTAAAAGCAATGTACTTCTGTCTTGAGGTTGCAAAGGGTCTGTACAGAATCTTACCTGTCCTTGCCTTGCCAGCCTGTTAACTTAATAACTCTGTCTCGGGGGGTCCATTTTCAGGTTCAGGCCATGTACTTTGGCTGCCAACACTACTTTTGTTAATCATTTATCAAAAAATTTTACTAATGTGTTGACTATACAAGAGGATTTAGATAGGCATTTGGAGAATGGATTGATGCTCTTTATCCTATTCAAACTGGAAGGAGGTTCAGAATTTATGGGTAAGGAGCCATCTTGAGTGTCAAGCCAAATACCATTGGATTCATGTTAGTTCTAAAATTTACAGTGGTAGTCATTATAATTAGGAAGAAGGTTAATGACACTTTCAGTGTATTTGGCATAATTCTAACACCTCTCTGAAAGTTTTAATGATACATAGGGAGCTTATGAATTTCAAGAATGCTGCTGTGCTGAGCGTCGATGTGGTAGACACTGAAAATAAAATTACCCATGGCCTGAGGTCAATAATTCTATTTTAGTCAAGCTTCAAAAATGGCATACATGGCTTGATCATGCTAGCCCTTTTTGTCCTGGGGATACTTTAATTCCTGCCCATCGTGTTAAAGCAGATATATTTCTAAAGCTTCATGGGTAGCCCTGTAAGGGACTGAGAAGGAAAAATACACTAGCTCTTAAGTGGATAATTATTTTTATCTCTTTAACAGAGCTTAATGTTAATCACTCCCACCTTCTTTAGGAATGATTTCTGACCTGATTTGCTCTCTTTTGCTACAATAAACACCATGACTGAAGCAACTTGTGGAGGAAAGAGTTTATACCGAACAAGAAAAGCTAAAGCAGGAAACTGAGACAGGAACTGAAGCAGAGAGCATGGAAAAATCCTGCTTACAGGCTTCCCAGCTACTTTTCTAGTACAGCTCAGGCCCACCTGCCCAGAGATGGATGATCCAGTGTATTAAGATGTCCTACACCAATTAGCAATTAAGAAGATGCTTCAAAGTCCAGTTGATAAGGCAATTTCTCAATTGAAGTTACTACTAGCCAAATTAGTCCAGCTTGTATAAAGTTGGCAAAACCTTTACACCATAGTCCCTTGGGGTGCCCATTTGTTTTGTTTTGTTTTTTGTTTGTTTGTTTGTTTGTTTTGGGGTTTTTTTTGTTTTGTTGTTATTGTTTGGTTTTTGGTTTTTGGGGGATTTTTGGGTTTTTTTGGTCAATTTAACACAAGTCCAGGATGTCTGGGAGGAGGGAACTACAACTGAGAAAATCCTCACATTAGATTGCCATGCAGGCAAGTCTGTGGGGCATTTTCCTGATTAATAATTGATGTGGGAGAGCCTAGCCCATTCTGGGTGGTGTCACCCTTGGAGGTGGTCCTAAAGTGTATAAAAAAGGCAAACTGAACAAGCCATAATGAACAATCCAGTAAGCAGGATTCCTCCATGGTTTCTGCTACTGTTTCTGCCTCCAGGTTTTTGCCTTAAATTCCTACTTTGACTTCCCTCTGTGATAGATTTTTTTACTTGGACGTGTAAGATAAATAAGTCCTTTCCTTCCTAAGCTGCTTTTTGGTCATGGTCACTAGCACAGCCATAGGAACTCCAGATAAGCCAGGCAGTGGTGGCGTACGTCTTTAATCCCAGCACTTGGGAGGCAGAGGCAGGCCAGCCTGGTGTACAGAGTGAGTTCCAGGACAGCCAGAGCTACACAGAGAAACCTTGTCTCAAAAAAAAAAAAAAAAGAAAGAAAGAAACTCCAGCTAAGACACTTAGCCAGGCAATTGGCCAGCCCAACTGGAATGTTGTGTCTCCACCTAGGCCAGAAATTGCATTTCCTTTACCAGAAAGAAATAGTTTTTCCTAAATTGACCTTTAAAACCTCTGTAACATTACTTATTTTTTACAAAGATTGCATAAATGAGGTAAATGCAACTATCAACTTTTAAAAATAGCCTATATAGAGAAATAATCAAAATATAATAATATGAACAGACCAAGATATATGCATAAAGTTCAAAAGAGATTTGATATTTTCTTAAGACTTGAAAGCCTCTTTATTATCAATTGCATAAAATGATTCATAGCTATTCATTATAATGTATATTTCAGTTTGTAATGAAGCATGCCACAATTATTTAAAGCTTTAATTGCCAAATACATTAACTATAATGAATGGCAAGTGAGCTCAATTATAAATGTGCATCACAAGGATAATGTACCTTTTAATAAAGATGTCAAAAAAAAAAACTTGAACAGCACTTGTTGCTCAGCTAGTGCATTAGAAGTTTGTGACAATAACAGAGGATTCAAATAATACTGTTTGACTGTCCATGTCAGTATTTAGAAAGCAATTCTTCAATTGGCCTGTAGGGAATAAACATATTCTATAAAGATTTTTGTGATCCTCCCTTTGGCTATCAGACTATTGAAATGATGGCCCTCAAGGAGTTAAAATTTCCTCAGGAATCTCATGTTAGGAGGAGGAAAAGGCTCAAAGCTGGTGTCAGCCAGAGGAGAAGTTTTTCTCCCAGGAAGAGATTTCACACAATTGGCAACCTATCAAACATCATTAAATGATACTAGAGCCAAGATAACAGTGAGTCAGTGATAGACAGGTTATACCCAGACCAGGTCTGCTTTATTATGCATATCTGTTGATCTCTACCTAAGACTAGGTTCCCTGTCAGGACCAAAAAGATAGACTTGATGGCATATGGAGAGTGGGAAAGTCATGACCTTTATATTTGTTTCTTTGTTCCCTTTTCAAATGTGACCACATAGAATGATTCTAATTGTCCTTTCTCTGCTCTGCACTATCATTTGCCTCTTTAGTTGGCCTACTGAGGACAGACAAGTGGCTGCACCTCATTTGCGAGACTGTTAGGACACAGGCTCTGACCCTAATAACTCCAATAACAATTTTGGGAGTCAGCCACCTGCAGCAAGTTGACTAAAGGATGAGAGTAAAGACTGAACAATCCCCAGCAGCTGCTGGGATCACTTTATTCCAGGCGCTTTTCCTATCTTCCTACTTTGGCTGGCATCAGCTGTTTTCTAACCTCTATTTGGTAAAGCAGAGAAATAAATATTTACATTTCTTCTGGACTCTCAAGAAAGCTGATACTTGCAAAGTTTCTCCCCAATCAGAGCACCTCATGCTTTACCTTTCATTTGTATTGCGAACCCATTTGACCAGATATTACTGTAAAATAGCTCAGGCCTATGTCTTAGAAAAGCCAAGTTCAGCTATACATCCTTAATAAGCCAATTAAATGTCCAAAATGGTTAAAGATGGAAAGAGGAGATTTATTCAAAATGTCTACATTAGGAAGAAGGACAGATATCCAGAGCCACCTCTTCCCCAAAGTCCATTGTCAAGGTCTTGAAGAAAAGTTGGTATTTTAAATAGAAGACCAGAGTTATGAACACTAAGCGTCCTAGTCAAGATGTGGTCCTACTCAGCACTGGCACATCATGGTCTATTCTGTAAGGTGGTCTAAAGTTGCAATCTCTTTAGAGAGAGGTCTCCCTTATGGCTACCCCATATTTTAATCTTTCTTTTCTTGCATCATGAGGTTCCTAGTGTAACTCCACTTTCTTGGATTCATAGTTTCAATAGCCAAAGTAAGAGACACAAGTGCCTCTTTTGAATATCTTTATCTCATGTAGCCCCTGGTATGTTGCCTGTATTCAAATTGATGGTCCTATATTTACTGGCAGCAATATTTTGGCTCAGTAGGTGTCTTAGTCAGGGTTTCTATTCCTGCACAAACATCATGACCAAGAAGTTGGGAGGAAAGGGTTTATTCAGCTTACACTTCCACATTGCTGTTCATCAACAAAGGAAATCAAGACTGGAACTCAAACATGTCAGGAAGCTGGAGCTGATGCAGAGGCCATGTAGGGATGGTACTTACTGGCTTGCTTCCTTGGGTTTGCTCAGCTTGCTTTCTTATAGAACCCAAGACTACAAACCAAGAGATGGTATCACCCACAAGGTGCCCTCCCACCTTGATCACTAATTGAGAAAATGCCTTACAGCTGAATCTCATGGAGGCACTTCCTCAAGGGAGGCGCCTTTCTCTATTATAACTCCAGCTTGTGTCAAGTTGACACACAAAACCAGCCAGTACAGTAGGGTTTTTTTTAACTACATAAAGTTAAAAGGAAGACATAGTGGGAGGTTGAGGAGAGGAACTGGAGGTGAATATAGTCAAAACACATTGTATACATGTATAAAATTCTCAAAAGATAAATTTTACAGAATATCTTTATTCCTGCCATGTCAGTTACATTTCCCTATTTTCTCTTTCAATATCTCAATACTGAGGTAGATTATGTCTGTGTCTGAAACAAGTATGATAAATAATGCAATAGGAGCCAACGTTTGAGTGCATTCAATTAATGGCAGTTAGCCATGTGGAAGTGCCATTTCTTTAAAACCTTTTACTTTTTTCTTCCAAAGGGCTGGCACAAGCAATTCAATCTTGTTGGTTTGAGAGTCTTGTCATGAAGATTAGGCTGGCCAAAAACTTACGATCCTCCCCCTTTGCTACCCAAGTGATGAGATTACCGGCAAGTACTACCATGACCAATGTGAGTGCATTTCAGTTTTGATGACTTCTCCCACTTGTCTGTGAACAATTTATCTTTGGAAATATCAATGATTAGTCATCTAACAGGTTTTTTTTCTCTACTGTCCTTTGATGGCTATTCTTAGCTGTCAAGTTGACTACATCTGGAATTAACTAAAACCCAAGCTGCTGGTACACCTGTGAAGAATTTTTCTTAATTAAATCATTTGAAATGGGACTACTTATCTTTAATCCAGATCTTTTGAGGTAGTAAGATCCACCTTTACTATGGGTCACATCTTCTGGTGGCAGGCTATATAGAGGACATGGAAGAAGAAAGCATTGCTCTTTTTCTACTTGCCTTTATTCTTGCTTTCAAGTTCAATTTTTCTGAATAGAACCTATTTCTTCAGGATTCCAGCATACACTAAAGTCTATCTGAGATATCCAGCATCATACTCCAACAACTACTAGATTCTTGGATTTTTTGTTGTAGATCACCATTGTTGACTGGATAGGCCACAGACTGTAAGCAACCCTAACAAATCCCATAGATAGATAGATAGATAGATAGATAGATAGATAGATAGATAGATAGATAGAGATTCTATAAGTCATGTTCTTCTAGATAACTCTCTAGATAAGTATGTACTGATCTGTCTGATTCAACCCCATGTTGAGGGAGTAAGTGACAGATGTCAAGGAGTTAGTACCAATGAATCCTTTATGGCCAATTCAAGCAACTAGAAGACATAGAAGGAATGGTTCTTAGCTTAGATATATCTGTGATCCATTCTGTGTTTCTGGTGAGAGATGCCCCGATCTCTCAAAAATATTGTTCAGTTTCCTTTTTTTTGCAGCTGTATTTCTTCAGGAAGTTAACAGACAATAGTTACAAAGCTTTATAAAAACACCACCAGTAGAGTAAATGTATTTCAAAAATTAAGTATTTGTTTACAGACTTACCAACATTCAATATCTTTCAATTATTGGGATGCCCAGAGTTAGGGCCTATCTAATTGCTTTGCTGAAGAGGAGAATCAATACAATTAGTTATACACAAACTTAATACTTGAAAACATTGAACGTCATTAGCAGTTCTATTTTAGAAGGCACCATCTCTGTAAAGTGTTTTCTTAAGCTTTGTATCTAAGAAGGCTTATATACTCTGTGTATGTGTGTGTGTGTATTATATTATATATATGATGAGTATCATCACATAGAAGAATTATACAGAATATATATTATAAAGTAGGCTTCTACTATTGATGTAAAATTCAGAATTCTTGACACAGTAGGATAATAGGGTTTCAGCACTAACAAGAAATTTTTTTTACTTAAATCTCTTACAAAATATAAAACGGTGCTATTATAAATAGATTATCCTCAACATTATCTCATGAATGCAATAACAAAATACTTATTTTATCAAAGCAAATAAATATGCACCAGGGTTTCAAATAGAAATATTGTCCAGATGTAAGACATTTTTTCTCCAGGTGCCCTTTAAATCGGAAAGACACCAAGAGATGAGCATTATAAAGCACATTTATTGAAACCTCTTTATAAAGAGAGGGAAGACTCTCCAAATACCCATCATTACCCATCTTAGGCAAGTCCCATTGGTTTCAGGAGTCAGTAGCTAAGAAAACTTAAGAAACTAACAAAGTTAAAGCAATGTAAAAACATGCCCTTATTTAAATCTGCTGTTCCTTTAAAAGAGCAAAGGTAGATACAGCATGTGTGGATGGAGGAGTTCCTTGTTTTCCATAGTCCACACTCTCCATGAGTTGTCCTTTCTCTTCATTCAAGATGCTGTCCTGGAGATGCCTTGCATTTTCCATATTCAAGGAGGTGAACGCAAGCTATTCAACATGGCACAGAGCTAACCAGGGCTATGCTCTATCCTGCTGTGTCAGTTGACTCAGGCCAGCTCAGTGCAGTCATTTTACCCACACCCAGCTGCTGAGAAAACCTGTCCCGAGTGGAAGCACCTACTGGTTTCTTGGTATGTATTCACTTCACACTTCTTTAACTTTGTCAACTTCTGTACAATATATGAAGCACATAGCTTTTTATAGGTATATTTTTCCAATTTCTTCAGTAGACAAACACTATATAAATCATTCAAAGGTTGTTTTTTAAAAAACTAATCATTCATGTTTATCTATTATACAGTTTAAGAACCAAAAATCTAAACTGTCAACTTTCTCAGCCTCCATTCATTCTGAACTAGAGATGGTATAGTTAACAGGTGCGTAGAAAAGAAAAGGCAAATAGTAAATGTATTTTGGGACAATCATTACGCAAAGTTTGAATTTTTAAAAACTTAGATTGATCTAATTTTTAACTAGTATTTTGAGACTTTTACAAGGATCAAAGGGTTAATAGAAACGTACTGTGGTTTTTTTTTTTTTTTTTTTTTCATATACCAATAACCAGTTGAAGTTTGTGATAATTTTAATGAAATTGGCCCCCATAGACCCATAGGCACATGGGTGGGCTTTGAGGTTTTAGATATTCAGGCCTGGCCCAGTATTACTATCTTTTCCTACTGCCTGCAGATCCACATATAGAACTCTCAGCTTCTCGGCGCCATCTTTTCCTGTATGCTGCTGTTTTCACCATGCTTCCCACTACGGCAATAATGGACTAAACCCCAAACCTGTGAAGCAGCCCCAATTAAATGTTGCCCTTTGTAAGAGTGGCCATGGCCATAGTGTCTCTTCTCAGCAATAGAAACTCTAAGACAAAGTTTTTCTTGGTTTGTTAAGTATTTTTTTTTATTCTTTAATCTTTTTTTAATTTATTTAATTATTTAAATCACATCGTAATGTACTTATTCACACAGGGGTTATAAACACAAAAAGGCAGGGGGACAGTACCAACTTAGATAAGGACAAGTGAATCATAGGCAGAGTCATAGTGACCTGTCCCCTGAACCTTCATCCAGCTGATACCTGTTCTTTAATCTATTTTTACAGTCCAGTCGTTAGTATTATGTCTAAACTCCACCCCTCCACAGCTATCTGGCAACAGCCAGGTATGCTCCTCCCCACAGTTACCTGGCAACAACCAGTAGCCTGCCCACTATAAAAGGGGCTGCTTGCCTCCTCCTCTCTCTCTTGCTCTCTTGCTCTCTGCTCTGCCTCTAGCTTCTCTCTGCCCCTCCCCCTTCCCTTCCCCCTCTCTCCATGTGGTCATGACCCGCCTCTATCTCCTCTTTCTCCGCCATCTTCTTCTGTTTCTCTCTCCCCACCTTTGCCCTATTTCCTGAATAACCTCCCCCCCTTGGAACCGTTTGGTCTGGTGTCGTGTGTTCTAAGCTGCTCCACAAAGTCTAACAGTCTTTATCCCCCTCCCGGTCTGCCCTGTTCCACATCTCACACCTCCTCCCTCCCCAACCCACCCCACCCCCATCTCCAAGAGGATGTCCCCACCCCCTAACCCTACCCCTCCAGACCTCCCCACTCCCCGGGCCTCAAGTCTCTTGAAAGTTAGTGCATAAGACAAAGTTTTTAATGATAAACTTTCTATAGTTTGGCAAAAACAATGCTTGCAAAATTGGTTGATTAGGGCCTGCCTTTATCCTCAATGCTTTGAAGACAGAGACAGAAGGACCTCTTTGAACTCAAGGTTAACCTGGTCTATATAGGGAGTTCCAGGCCAGCCATGGCTTCACAATAAGACTTTGTCTCCAAAAAAGGTAGGGACATGAGCTGGTGAAATGGCTCAACAGTTAAAAGGACCCTAGTTCAATTTCCAGCTCGAACCACCTATAACTCCAGTTTCAGAAAATATACCATGTGTATCAAGTACTCATGTAGTACACACAAACACAAACACACATACACAGAGTGATGGGTCAGGATTAGGAGAGCACTTGCAGAGTTCAGTTCTCTGCACCACATGATGGCTCATAGCCATCTTTAACTGCAATCCTAGGGATCTGATACCCTTTCTGGCCCCCACAGGACCAAGTTTATAATTAAATATACAAGAGTCATCACAGTCTATTGCAATCCTAAATTGTTTAACAGACAAGTTTAATACTCCAAAGAAATATAATTATTTTAACAAAAGAGAAAACTGGAGTATTTCTCTGGTCCGGGTGGACAAATGGTACTAGAATTTCTCTCAAGACATAGCATACATGTGATATTTCCCTTTTTTGCTGTTCCTTCTTTGAAATCATTGTCAAGCTTCATTACAATTCTTAGATTGGTACAAATTTCCTTTTTCTATTTCTTCTTTGAATGCAAGCCAAAGTCTTAAGAAGATCTGCCTAACACTCTCTTCTCTCAGAGAGACCTCTTCCTCCAGGCAGCTGTAATAGGCCACTATCAGAGACTGCCTGCCTCAGACTCCAATAAAAGGGTACTTGGTTTCCTTCTGAGTTCCAACCCTTTATTAACAGGATCCTTTATTAAAAGGTAGAATGGAAGCCCAATTCTGAATAGCATATTTAGATATTAAATGCCTAACCTCTATAGCATTATTTACAAGTATCATCTATTAGCAATTATCCCAAAATCAATTTTATTGACTTTAGCATTGACACATTATATGTATTCTAAACAGACTAAGGTTCAGAAAATCAAGTAAATGTACCTCTACACTAGGTTTATACTAAAAATGCCCAAGAAAAAAAAGCAGTTAAGATTAAAAAATGGTGCCTTAGTTTTAGGGTTTGGGTTTTTTTGTTTTTGTTTGTTTGTTTTTTTTTTTTGTTTTTTTTTTTTTTGTTTTTGACAAAAATAAAAGTCCAAAAGTTCCTTTTATTCACCAGAGTAGGCAAAATGTATTTGATCTTGTCTGAGGTTGAAATTAGAGAATGTCTCTAGGCCAGGTGTGGTGGCCCATGCCTTTAATCTCAGCATTCCAGAGATAAAGAAAGGTAGATTCTGTGAATTCAAGGCCATTCTGGTCTACATAATGTTTCCAGGACAACCAGAGCTTCATGGTGAGGCCATGCCCAAAATAGGCAAGAAAGGAAGAGAGGGAGAGAGAGGAGAGAGAGAGAGACAGAGAGAGGCAGAGAGACAGAGAAAGTAACAGAAGGAGAGAGTATACCTGGAATAAAACTATTCTCAGGGCCAGGACATTCAATTTTTCTTACATGTAGTAAAATTTCTGCAGATTTCGCAGATATTCTGTAGATATCCCAAACTGTGCCTTTTGCTCATAAATTGGTTGTCATAAATGTTACCAATCTTAGGGTCACACTCTGTGCTCCAAAAAAACTAGGTTCAGCAGCTGTCCTCAATAAGCCATTAGACAACCAAATTCACAGTGAAAATCATCAAACAGTGAAGGATCATCAAATGTGGTCACATCAGGAGGAAAAAAAATAATGAGCTCTGGTGTCCCCCCAAATCCATCTTTGGAGTCCTGAGGTAAAGTTAAAATTCAAGTAGGAGGCTAGAATTATTGATATCTAATGAGACCTGGTTGAGGTATGCTCATAGCTAGATTGACCTGTCATTGTCTCTTCTGTAAAGAATTCTAATAAGTTCTAACTTTCTTTTAGAGGGGAAGTTTCCCCCTCTGACTGGTCTAAGCTTTAGGGTTTCTTTTCTCCCAAAATGAGATTCCTAGGAGAACTACAGTCTCTTGAGGTCTACAGATCCCATAGTCTGATTACCTAAGTGAAGTACACAGTGTCTCTTTAGAATATCTTCATCCAGTTTAAGTACCACTTGGTTTTTTATTTATTAATAATTTTATTTGTTTACATTTAAAATGTTATCCTCAGCCGGGCAGGTGGTGGCGCACGCCTTTAATCCCAGCACTTGGGAGGCAGAGGCAGGCGGATTTCTGAGTTCGAGGCCAGCCTGGTCTACAGAGTGAGTTCCAGGACAGCCAGGGGTACACAGAGAAACCCTGTCTCGAAACCAAAAAAAAAAAATAAATAAATAAAATAAAATAATAAATGTTATCCTCCTTATCAGTCTCCCCTCCATGAGCCCCCACTCCTCCCCCTCCTTTTGCCTCTAAAAGAGTGTTCTCCCACTTAACCACCAACTCCCACCTCACCCCTCTAGCCTCCCCCTTCTCTGGAGCATCAAGCCTTCACAGGACCAAGGGCCTTCCTTCCCATAGATGCCAGATAAGGCAATCCTCTACTACATATGCAGCTAGAGCCATGGACCAGCTCAAGTATACTCTTTGGTTGGTGGTTTAGTCCCTGGGAGCTTGGAGGGGTCTGGATAATTGATACTGTTGTTGTTCCTATGTGGTTGCAATCCTCTTCAGCTCCTTTAGTCCTTCTCCTAACTTCCATTGGGGTCTCTGGGTTCAGTCCAATGGTTGGTTGTGAGTATCTGCTGGCAGAGCCTCTCAGAGGACACCATACCAGGCTCCTGTCTGCAAGCATATCTTGGCATCAACAATAGTGCTGGAGTTTATTAGTGTTTGTGGATGGAATGGATCAGATGGCAGGGCAGTCTCTGGATGACTTTTGAACTGTTTTGATGACTGTCATTTGGTGACTGGCCTTGTCTTTTGTCTTCTTCTATGTTGTTTCAGTGCCTTGGAACTATTTGGGATATTGTACCCTTTGTTCCATAGAATTTCAACTTGGAAGCTGTTTTGAAGAAATTGGAGTTTGATGTCTTGCCTGAGATAGAGAATGTAAATTGTGTTGGTCCTTTGAGGCTCTGTTGAGTCACTGTAGTTCTGTTGAACCTTTTGAGACATATTAGTAAGGGTGTTTAGTAGATCTCCATTGTACCTGTGTAACAAAATACACACACATCATATGACATCAAATCTGTGTTCCCTTGGTCTCTGTACTGGCTAGTTTTATGTCAACTTGACACAAGCTAGTTATCAGAAAGGAGGAAACTGAAATTGAAAATAATGCCTCCATAAATTCTAACTGTAGGGCATTTCCTTAATTAGTGATTGATGGGGGAAGGCCCAGTCCATGTGGGTGGTGCTGTCCCTGGGATTGTGGTCCTGGGGTCTATAAGAAAGCAGGCTAAGTAAGCCGTGAGGAGTAAGTGAGTAAGTAGCACTCCTCCAAGGCTACTGCATCAGCTCCTGCCTCCAGGTTCCTGCCCTGTATAAGTTCCTGTCTTCACCACTTTTGATGATGAGCAGTTATATGGAACTGTGTGTGAAATAAACCCTTTCCTCCACAAATTGCTTTTGGTCTTAGTGTTACATCACAGCAATAATAACCCTCACCAAGATAGTCCCTGCAGGGAGAATTTTAGGTAATTAGGTTTTTTTATAAACATTGTGTGTTATTCTACTTCCAAGCAGCATAAGGCAAAACTAAATCCACTTCTAGAGTTCCTAAAAAATGACTGATTAAAATCCTCTGGCCACTTCATTTTTTCTATATGTCTTTTGTAACCTATGTGCTGACTCCCAAGAAACATGGCAAACTAAAGACTGCCTCTGTGTGAGCTAGGGAAAGAGTCAGAAGAAAGATGGGCTGAACTTCACAGAGAAAATAAAGGGAGAGCTTCAGAAAGCCACAAAAGAACTGAAAAGATACCAGAAAAGAACAGGAAAAGGATGGTATGACCCGGAGAAGCCAAAAATAGCTGCATCAACACAGCTCCTCAGCGGGGGTCAAGGGGAACAGGGAGGAGGAACAAGCCACTTCCAACAGTGGATAGTATGAAGAAGGGTGTGGGGCTGAGCAGACATCATAGCAAGGGAATGAGGCATGGCTGTGCACACTGAACATGGACTTCAGCAACGTGGAAGTCTGGCCATGGAGTATGGAGACTCTAGCAATAAGGAGCACACCACAGGGGGCTGGCCTGACAATGGGACAGCAGATCTGAGAGATGGTTATATCTGAGAACAATATGAAAAGTCCAAGAAACCACTGGCCAATTTGAAGCAGAACCGCACAGTAACCTTGAGTGGTAGAAGCAGACTTGTCCAAGAACAGCTGAGAGCTGCAGAATGCCATGTCAAGAAGACCCTTGATGCCAAGATGTGCTTGCAGACAGGAGCCTGGTATGGCTGTCTTGCTGAGAGACTCTGCCAGCACACAAGACAGATGCAGATACTCACAGCCAACCATTGGCAGACTGAGGTCCCATTGGAAGTTAGGGGAAGGGCTGAAGAGATGTCAACCCCATTAGGAAGAGCAACAATATCAACTAACTGGACTCCTCTGAGCTCCCAGGGACTAAACCACCAACCAAAGAGTATACATGGGCCAGTCCATGGCTCCAGCTACATATGTAGTAGAGGATTGCCTTATCTGGCATCAATGGGAAGGGAGGCCCTTGGTCCTGTGGAGGCTCGATGCCCCAGAAAAGGGGGATGCTAGAGGGGTGAGGCGGATGGTAGTGTGTGGAAAGAACCCTCTTAGAGGCAAAGGGGAGGGGAGAAAGGGGTTCATGGAGGAGAGACAGATAAGCGGGACATTTGAAATGTAAACAAATAAAATAATTAATAAATAAAAACAAATTTTAAAAAAAAGAAGACCTTTGCTGAGTTGGCAGTTCTGCTGCCTCAGATTCTCTGTGAACTGTACTCTCAGAAAACTAAGAGCAAGGGGCATAGTACTACATGCTAGATTGGGAGCAGCAGGATTCTGGCCCCTGAGACAGAATCCAGCATATCCACAACAGGTTTGTTTGCCTTCCTAGTCTAGACCCCCACCCTCTCTCTCCATTTTTTCTGTTATAGTTATTTGTTTGCATGCTTTTTCACTCTTTTTCCCACTGTCCTCTTCCAATGAACATAGGCTGGCAAGAATGGGGAATCTCTGTATTTTAACAGCCCAAAGCTGGGACTAGCATATGTCACTTGACTATCTCTAACTCTGCCTTTCAGTCAGCCTCCAGCCAAAGCTGCCTCCATCCCCCCTCCTTGGTCCCTACTGTCCCCTCCCCTTTTTCTCTGTCAACCCAATATTCATAATTTGTCTTATGCTGAATTTTCTTTTCCTTTCCTATTGCTGTCGTTTTCCTTCCACTCACCCAAATTAAATAATATGTTAGCACATCAACCACACACCAGAGAGTGAAGTACAAACAGTAATTCATTGCTTCCTAGAATGTTTGATGCTTAAGGAATGACTGACATTTTATTTGATTGTTACTATACTTTGACAGTATGGTGCTTCTTTGAGAGTGACTATTTTTGCAGATAATATTTTTTAATAGTAGAGGACTATTGGAAAGTGTGTCTGGTGCCCAAAAATGTTATAAAAGCCTATAACATCTTAGTCCCTCTTGAAAATTGCAATCTCTTCCTCTGTTAGAAGAAGAGTAATTTAAAACAGAGAAGCAAATTTAAAAAAATTAAACAATAAACAAATTAAAGCAACAACCTATCTCCACATCTGAAAAGTCCAATACAAAGTGCAGAAACATGAAAGACCAAAGCAACATGAGTCCTCCAAACTTTTCTAAGCTGATAGTAACAGCCCACACTCAGAATGGGTTGGATGCAATGTCAGACCAAAAAAAAAAAAAAAAATGATTATGTTTTTATATTCAAAAGAATCAAACAAAACACAAACTCCAGAATGGGTTCTAAGAGAACACAGAAAATCATTGAATGAACAAGAAAGTGAGTCTAATATATAAAGAAGAATTCAATAAAAAATACTCTCTCAGGGAAAACCATTCTAACCACAAAACCTAATAGAGTCTCTGCAGATTGTGCTGACCTAGCAGAATCATCATCGAAGAGAACAGAGAGACTTCTTCCAGCAAGTGATGAGAGCAGATGCAGAACCCCATAGCCAAACATTAGGCTGAGTTCTGGGAGTCCTGAGGAGGAAGGAAAGAGGAACCAGAAGGGTTAAGGACATACCAGGAGAACTCAGGCCACAGAATCAACTAATCAGGACTCATGGGAACTTGAAGAGATCAGGGAGCCTGTAGGGATCTGACCTGTGTCCTCTGTTATGGCTGAGTAGCTCCGTGTTCTTATGGAAATCCTAACAGTGGGCTCAGAGCCTGACCCTGACATTTTTGCCTACTTGTGGGATCCTTTCACTCCTACTGAGTTGCCTAGTCTATTCTTAATGTGATACTATGTGCCTGGTCTTATTGTAGCTTATAATGCTTATTTGGTTGACATCCCTGAGAGGCCTGTTCTTCTTTAAGAGGATGGAAGCTGGATCTTAGGTAGAGGGAAGTGTACAAGCAAGGCAGGGGACAGCAGTAGATGTAATATATGAGAGAAGAATAAAAATAAAAATAGAATGCCCTCTTGAAAACTTTAGCAATAGAATGGATCAAGGGGGGTCTAGTAAGAAGATACAGCAAAACTTTTCAGATACATGGGGCACTATGACAAGAATAAAACTTTTTAGATACATGAGATGCTATGACAAGAACAAAACTTTTTAGATACATGAGATACTATGAAAAGAACAATCTATGGATCATGGGCAAAACGAAAGGGTGTAACTCTAACAGCATTTTTAACATAACCATAACAGAAATTTACCAAAAAATGTGAAAGAAAATGCCAATTCATATATGGGAGGTGTTTTGAACATCACACATAAGAGACTACAAAAAATGTTCCCATTGTTGAACTATACTAAGTCACTAAGTATACAGAACAAAAGGGGGAAAAAGGATTTGAAAGCAGCCACAGAGGAATGCCAAATCACATATAAAGGCAGAACCGTAAGAATTAGATTAATAGATTTCTCTCCAGAAACTATAAAATCAGGAGGACTTGGAATATATTTCAAGTTCTGAAAGGCAAAAAAACTGCCAATCTAGAATATTGTACCCAGCAAAGCTATCTGTCATAATTGAAAGAGAAAGAAAACTTTCCATGATAAAAACCCTTACAGCTGTTAAACACTTAGCAAAGTGGTAAAATTAAAAACATCAATATATAAAATTAGTAGTTTTGCTATATAACAATAAAAAACATGACAAGGAAATAACTAAGGAAACTATCCCCTTGACAATAAACACACACATATGCACTGATCCGTTGGTATAGTGATACATTATTAAGAGTCATTTTATTGCTTTGTTACTTCAACATAATAATAGGGTTTTTCCCCTAGGCCTATTCTTGACCACTTTACCAGTGTAAAGTATGGGTTCCATTTCACAGAGTTGGTCTTAAACTCTATCAAAATGTGGTTGGTTGCTCCCATATATACTAAAGTCTTTTAAGTGACTACTGTATAAGCAAGTATGTAAAATAATTTTAGTATTTAATATCCTATGTTTTATGACTAGAAATGGTAAAGTCATATGTCTGAACTTTGTGTTATACAAAAGTTTGGAGAGTTATCAACATGAATTTAATACATACAAAATGCATGCAATATGTCCAGTAAGTGGTCTGTATATGCAATATGCACTATATATGGATTGTCAACATTTAAGATATCCAATGAATGGCTCAGTGGTTAAGAGCACTCACTGACTGCTCTTCCAGAGTCCCGAGTTCAATTCTCAGCAACCACATGGTGGCTTACAACCATCTGTAACAGGGTCTGATGCCATTTCTGATGTGCTGAAGAGAGTGACAGTGTACTCAATACATTAAATAAATAAATCTTTTTTTAAAAAAAAGATATCCAATGAAAATCTTTTAATATTCCTGATTTTTTTTTCCTTTGTTTTGTTTTGGTTTTTCTGAGACAGGGTCTCTTTTTGTAGCACTGGCTGTCCTGGAACTCACTAGGTAGACCAAACTGGCCTTGAACTCATGAGATTCACATGTGTTGCTGGATATTTGATACACTGTGAACCCCAAGATTGTGCCATTACTGAAAAAAAACCTGTTCCTAGTTGTGGTGTGGCTCAGCCCTCAGCACACACTTTTAACCCCTCTCCTGGAATGCAGACATGCCCTTAGTATACACCTTTAATCCCAAACAATGAAGGTAAAGTTAGTTTGTAGAAGGAAGCACCATGTTTGGAAATGATGTCTAATTGAGTGGCAGACAAAGTGACAAATCAGAGAAAGATTTGATAGAATAGTGTATGTCCAACTCTCATGAGAAAAGAGAAGGGAAGCTACTTAAGGGACAGTGAAAGAGAGAGACAGAAAGAGAGAAAGGAGGTGGAGGCAGTTTGCTGGGGCAGTTATACAGAGATCAAGTTAGAGAGAGAGAACAAGCTAGACACAGGTGAAGATAGAAGGAGCCAGAATATTAGAACATATTGCCAAAGTTAGTATGAGGCCAAGCAGAGCAATTTAGAAGAGAAAAGAAAGAGAAGCCAGATTGAATCAGTCAGCTTGGAGAAGAGTTTGAGCCAGAACAGCTGAGTTGAACTAGTCAGCCAGAGTTCAGAAAAAAAACTAGAAAAGGGTGAGTTTATTCACCAGCAGGTCTCAGAGACTGAAAACATTGTAGGCCTAGATTAGATTGTACAGTAGCTAGCAGCTTCCAGGACTAGGCCTCAGACAGAGGCAGAAAGCCTCAGAGACAATAATTAGGCTCAGGTGAATAAAAGTTACTTTTATATGCATGTCTCCTCTGTCTCTCAGTATTGGAATAAAGGTATGTACCAGTATTCCCATCACTTTTAGCCAGTACAATTCAGATGAAAATCTTGGCATCTGAGCAATCCTACTATTGAAACCCTGGTCTATATCTATTTGTCTTGGTAAAATGTGTGATTTAAATTGTATGATTCATTTGTATGCATCGGAAAATAGTATGTTTGTTGTCACTAGCACAGTCCCCTACATTTACAAAAGTTCTAAAGTTCTGATTTTGTCAATAATATAGATATGCTACTGGGACTTATGTGAAAATTAGAAGCTGAGTTAATATAGTGGTTTAAATAAAAATGGGCCCCATAGACTCACAGGGAGTGGCATTGTTAAGATATGTGACCTTGAGGAGGGAATAGGTGTGGTCTTGTTGGAATAGTGATCACTGGAGACGGGCCTTGAGGTTTCATATTCCAAGCCATGCCCAGTGTGTCACTCTCCTCCTGCTGCCTGACAGTCTGGATGTAGAACTCTCAGCTGCTCTCCAGCATCAAGTGCCTGCACTTCCCACTGCTGTACTCCCACTAGAGGATAGCAGACTAAACTTCTGAACTGTGCGTGAGCCCCAATTAAATATTTTTCTTTATAAGATTTTTGGTGGTCTTGGTGTCTTTTCACACCAATAAAACCCTAACTAAGAGAGTTAATATGTAAAGACTTCTTTGTCATTCTTCTGTATAATCAGGCTAACTAGGGCTTGAGAGATGGCCCAGGTTCCAGAGTTTGGCTCCCAGAGTCTATATTCCATGGCTCAGAACAGCCTATAACTTCACCCACAATAATTGGCTTTGGCACCCTTGTCTGTGAGTGTTTGTATAAATAATTTTTTTAATTAAAATATAAAATAAATCATGTTAATTTTCAATATCTCCTTCATGTATTGAATGTATAATGTCCCTGATCTATTCTATAAGCTTTCTTTTTTTACTATTGATTATTTTATTTACATTTCAAATGTTGTCCCCTTTTCCAGTCTCCCCTCCACAAACCCCCTCACCTCCCCCCTCCCCTTTGCCTCTAAGAGAGTGCTTCTCCACCCAACTACTCACTCCCACCTCACCCTTCTAGCATCCCCCTTCTCTAGAGTGTCAAGCCTCCACAGGACCAAGGGCCTTGTCTCCCATTGATGCCAGTTAAGGCAATCCTCTGCTTCATATGTAGCAAGAGCCATGGACCCATCCATGTATATTCTTTGGTTAGTAGTTTAGTCCCTGGGAGCTCGGAGGGTCTGCTTAATTGATATTGTTGTGATCAGGTCTTGGCAATTCCTTCACCTGTTTAACTGTGTTTTCCTGTATTTCTTTAAGTGAGTTATTTATACCCTCCTCTATGATCTTCATGAGATGAGATTTTAGGTGAGCATCATACTTTCCAGGTGTATTGGGGTAGTCGTGGCTTGCTGTGGCGGGAGAGCTGGGTTCTGATGGTGTCAAAGTGTATTGGCTTCTGTTGCTTATGATCTTGCACTTGCCTCTCACCATCTGGTTATCTCTGGTGTTAGCTGGCAATGTGGAGCCTGCCTCCTGTGTCCTTAAGTTACTGCAGATCTCCTGGGGCATCTGTGGCCTTAGCTGCAGCTGATCTCCTGGGAGACCTACAGACAGTGCAGAGCAAGGGGAGAGAGAGGGAGACAGGCTGATCTGCCCCCAACACAGGTGCAGACCAGAAAGGCTTTTGTGCATAGGGGAGGAGTCCTATTCCTGCTGGGCACCTGGGGTTGGGAGAAGAAGGCAGCTCCCGGCTGCTTTGGTTATTTAGGTGTCTCTCCTACTTGTTGTCCTAGCTGCATCAGATCTCCTGGGAGCCCTGCAGTCTCTGTGGTGTTGAGAGAGAAGGAAGACAAGCTGATCCACCCCTTCACAGGTGCAGACCAGCTTCGATAAGCTTTCTAAGATACAAAATTAGGAAAAAACTTAACACACCGGTACTCTCCAAACAAGACTTGTTAGTAGCACTTACCTTTCCCAGGTCTGTATTCATGTGTTCCTAATTGTTTTGTGAGTATTCTCCTTAAAGCAAGGAAAATTGGGTAAACTGTGAGCTGCAAGCAGCGCCTCCTAGCAAGTCAGAGGCATCGGGCATCAGTCACTTAATAAATATCTCTGTAAGCATCTGTAAACAAGTACTTATTTTTAAACAAACTTTCTTTAAATATTTGTTCTTGTTGGTTGTGTTTTTTGAAAAGCTTTATAAACAATTAAAACAGTCTGCAAAAGTGCAGCTTCTAACAAAAGAACATGAGCAGTATTTTTAAGTTGCTACAACATCACCCACAGGACAGACAGAATGAAAGTATAAAATGGTCTCCAAATAGATATGACCTAAGAACCATTGCTTCTACACCTCTTAGTGACTTAAAATTGGCAAAAAGCAGTTACTGCCACTAACTCCTTTACATCTGTCATTTGCCCCTAACAACAGGGCATCAAAGCAGACTGACTAGGACAGATCACATCCCAGAGGTGAGAGTTGAGACCAACCACTACGGGATTAATCAAAGATATCCTCAGTGAATACTGTTTAGAAACAAAAGGGAAGTTGTCAGAATCTAAATGTCACATCGGACATGTTGACACTTGCCTGTAACCATAACACTTGGGAGGTGAAAGCAGGAGATCTTGAGGTTGAGGTCAGGTTGGGTTTCATAGTAAGACCCTGTCTCAAAACTAATAAGGAAAAAGTCACTTTACCAGACCTTCCAAAAGCAACTAAAGTCAGGGAATTATGGAGAGATGGTTCATATGCATAGTTGCCTAACTTTGAGCAGACTGCTTGAACATGGATTTAAGCCAGTAGTAAGATTGTTATTAGCCAGCCAGCCACGATACTGGACGTTCAGGATGCCAGAGTAGCACCTTACCTTTTTCAGGATAAATATCACCAATATCATGTTCTGGGTTGACATAGTTCAGTTAACAAGAACAGACAGCAGCAGAACTGCAAAAGCCAAAAGCAAGGTTAATGCATTTAGAGACTTTCCTAAAACTATGGACTTTGAAGGATTAGGCCTTCATTTTAGTTTTGGTAGATGGTACTGTATAAATGCTGAGTTTTACACCCTAAATGGTACTTCCATCATGGAGTCAGTCATGCTAATAGACTCTAGGGGCCTACCAAGGTCTGGTGCCCTGTTATAGTAACACTGACTGTCTTCTGCCTCGGCTTGTCTTTGTAATAACAGCTTGAATTCTGTTTGTATTTGTTGCAGACATAGGTATACTTTACCTGAAGATTGATGTAAAAAAAAAATTAAATTAAGTGTGAGGAATAAATTGTTACCAGGGTTGTTAAGGTCAAAACCTGCACAATGCTAAAAAGCTAGATCCTCAATAAGCCAATTAAAGAGACAAGTAATGTTGAAAAGCAGAGAAAGGAAATATATTTTGTGTCCACAGTGAGAAAACACATATCCAGTGTGTTGGGCTTAGACTTAAGAAGAAGCAACAAGTATATATGCTTAGCAGTCATAGTCAAGGTGTCACCCTGACTATCACTGGCCCCATCATCGTCTTGGCTCCAGTCTCTCCTGCAGTGGTAGACCAGTTGTCAGGACTCTGTGAAGTCTTTTCTGGGAGACAAGTTCCTCCCCTGGCTAACTGGCATCAGGCTTTGACCTTTTCATTTTCCCAGGTTGTAAATCCTAAGGAAATTCCAGTTTCTTGGGAACCATTGTTTTAAATAGTCTTATAGGCAATGGGAGAGTCTCAAGGGTCTCCTGAGGATATCTTTATTTCTGCTTATAATATCATAAACACCAACTTCCTTAAACAACCATTTGTATTAACTTAAATGAGCAATGCAGAGATCCCTTGGTCTCAAAATCCTCTTATCCTCTTACAATTACAGAAGGGGTAGGTAGGAGCTTTTTCCAGCATCTTCATCAGGTATTTCACAACTGCCTGTAAATCCAAGCTCCAGGTACCTGACACCTTCTTCTGGTCTCTGAGGGCACCAGAACTTAACAAGTTTGTATACCCACACATAAATACACACAAGAGTGTATAATTTAAGAAAAATAGGCACAATTCCTACCTCCTTATCCAGTGTCTAGCCTGATGAGCCACCCATGCCTTCTCAACCTGCCAATCTAGCCCTGGTCCCCCAACCTACTCTGGCCTCCTGTGATGACACTGTAATGATCTCTAGGCTTTGGTAGGGGCCCTAGTCATGAAGGAATTTCAGGTCTCAGTTTAAACTCAAAATAGAAAGAATATCAGGTTAAACTTAAAAATTAACTTCCCCAAGGATACATTCCAGGAGAAACACATTCCAAAGACTCACACACACATTCCAGGGGAAGACCCAAGATAAGAGGTATCAGGAACTGGGCCTAGCTAAAAGCCTGGGCAAACAGAAGCCACTTAGCTAACACTCATTGTTATAAAGATAATGTGCAAATCTGAGTCACCTAGAAACCAGGCCTGGGAACAGCTGTTGAGGTCAGCTTTGTGGTTATTGTTTAAGAGATGATTTAAAACTGCCCTCGTGAACTCCGTGGAAATGGTATAAAAACTGCTCTTAGCTTTGGCTCGAGGTTCCTCTTGCCTGCGTGTGAGGGAACCCAGAGTACTGGTAATCAGTTATTGATAAACCTCTTGTTATTGCATGAATCCTCTGTCCTGAGTGTTTCTGCAGGAGCGCGTCCCCCAGTTTGGATCTTAGAGTCCAACAGTTACCTATCCCTCAACCCACAGGACCTTCACGTGCAATATCAGACCTTTCTATTTATCTTAGCTTTAAAAATAAGCACTACCTTAGAATAAAAATATGGACCAAAATAACCCCATCAAAGGGACCAGAAAGCAAGCAGGCATCACTATCCTGATATCTGACAAAATAGATTTCAAACTTAAACTTTTAAGAAGAGGGATACACCATTCTCATGAAAGAAACTGTTAACCAGAAGGCATGCATGACTATCCTAAACATACATGCACCAAACTCTGTACACCCAATTTTATTTAAAAAAAAAAAAACAGTACTACCAAATTTAAAGAGACAAAATATACCACTCATTTAGAAAACTTCTTTACAACAGATAGACACTTTCGAAAACTACAGCCAACCAACATTCAGAATTGTAGACTCCAGCCCTAAATTTTACATCTATAAAATACTCCCAAACCTAAGCCACAGAACATTTCAGAAAGAGAGGCAGAAAGATTGTAAAGAAAAAGAGTCAGGGCTATCTAGGCCTCACCCTGACTGGAGCAGGGCTATCCCAAAAGCTGTTGCCTGTCCTTGAGGTATGTTCTATCAGGCTGTCTTGTCTGGCCTCATGGGAGAGGAGTTGCACCCACCCTCTCAGAGAAGAAGGGGAATGTGGATGGAGGGAAGGATTGTGGAAGGGGGTGACTGGGAGGGGGGCAGTGAGCAGGATGTAAAGTAAATAAATAAAATAACAATAATAAACTAAAAAAGAATCAGGGCTATGAGACTGTCTCCCTAGAAATGTCAAAAGCTATACCCATAAAGTCTCATCAACATTACTGCATAAACATGAACTAACAAGGACAACACCAATGAGAGGCTAAACTAGGGAGGGGAAAGCCCTACACAAGGCCTCAGTCCTACACAACAAACTACAGGCAACTAAGGACTGCTGAGAGCAACAGAAATAGTCTTCTCCAGGGCAGAGAACACTAATTGTTGTCCAATACCAAGTGATCAACTGTGAGGACATGCATACAAATGGCATTATTCAAAGTGATCAGGTTATGCTTGGGATATATGTGTACGTACATATATGCATGTATCAACAATTAAAAGAAAGAGAGGTCACCCATTGGAAAGAGAGCAAATAGGGGTACATGTGAATCTTTGAGGGAAGAAAAAGAGAGGAGAAATGGTGTAACTGTATTATAATCTCAGATGTAAAATAAATAAATGGAAAAAAATCCAAAACATATGAAAGTTCTCAAAGAGCTTTATGTGAGATTTATGGAGCATTCTAATGCTGGAAATTGAAGCAAAAAATAACTATGTATATAGCTTTTAATTTGTTCATTAATAATATAAACAACTCACTACATGTTAAAGTCAGAACCACAAAGTCACGTAGCTTACGACAATGAATGAAGGATGAACAGGGTATCCGAGTATTATAAAGATAGCCTTGATTTTGCAGACTTTCTGGAGAACCACCATTTTACAAAAATTTGGGCTTGTTCACTAATAAGAAAATTCGGATATCAAAAATAATTTTGTTGGTGTTTAGTAACCAGACCGTCTTAGAATTTGCACAAACATACCAGACCAATGGTTAAAACAAGGATTGTAATTTCCAACCAGAATCGGCTCGCTGACCCAGCAGCAGCAAGCATGGATCTATTCACAGATGGGAGTAGCATTTATGAAATGCAAATGGACAGCAGTGATTAGTTAGCTGTGACAAGGCTTAGTTTTTACATTCAAATTGACTGTTGAATTCATTAGAGTTGATTACATATCAATACCACAATTAACTTACAATAGTGATAAACTGCTTCTGTGCATTTTGTGTTGCTTAAAATACCTTTCGTGCTCTGGTTCCTGAGGATGATAAAACCAGGATCTTGAAAAGCATTTGTTTAAGGACACTTTTCACTGTACTGCATCTGTGTGTATATATACAGATACCCAATATGTTTATGTGATCATATAAATATGCATAGATATTTTCACACATTTCCTAAATTCTTCAATTTGCATTTTCTTTTCTCTAGCCAGAATCAAAATATGATCACTTCTCCGACTTAAGGAATTCCAACATGAAACTATATTTTTTATATTTCCATGATAAACATTTGTCTACCATGGATCCCCCACAACTCATCCAAAGTGTTACCCTAAAGGGCCGGGTCAATAGACTCTGAAAAGGCTGCAAGTTGCCTAAACCCAACAGGAAGACAACTGAATTAACAAGCACAGGAAAAACTCATTCTAAAAGAGGTTATAAGCATTTCAAGAGCAGAAATGTTTGTCTATTTTAACTAATGAATCTCAGGTACTAGTATAAAACATGATACATAATACCATGAAATAAACCCTTATGAATAAAAAGAACAAACAATGAAGTATCTACCTCCTGGTTGAAACATATTATTCGCACTTTGAAACTGGAATCACTGGCCGTTATATGGAGCACATTGAACAAACCACTTCCTATAATGCATTTCCCTAGGTCTAGACTACCACTGAAGAGGAAAATTCCACCAGACCCCTCCCCTCCTGGAAGAGAAAGGTCATAGAACACTTAGGCACCCCTCCCCTCCAGAAGGCAGAGGCTAATTAACATTCCTCAAACCACAGGGGTGTGAACTGACGGGGGGGGGGTGTGGGCAGATGTTGGCCACCACAGAAAGGGAGGTTCTTGCCACCTCATTCCCTAAAGACCAATCAGTTTAAAAAGTCACACTGTTCTGCTCAGCCAATGGCTGCTGCCCTAAGGACTGTATAAAAGCTACATGAAGCTTTTATACAGGGTGGCCTCTCCTTTTGGGATGCAGAATGGCCCCAGCATGCTGGAACACTTGCAGAGACTCTCATATCCTCATGGTTCACTCAGGGGGTCTCTGGTAAACTAAGGCTCTGCTTGCTAGAGTCTTATACCATGGCTCTGAAGCCTACAGTCACTAAAGTTATTTCTTTCTCCTTTCAGAAAAATGTTAACATGTCTATAACACACTGTCATATTTCACACCTAAATGAAATATGTGTGATGATTAATTTTATGTATCAAACTGACAAGGCTAAAGGATACCCAGTTAGCTGGTAAAATATTATTACTGGAGCCTGAGAGTGTTTCCAAAAAGGTATTTGCATCTAAGCCAGTGGATTTAGTGAAGAAAGTCTTTTCTCAACAGTGATAGGTACCATCACCTGTTGAAGACCTCCACACTCACCAATCCCAAAACCATCCCCCCACCACCTTCTACCTCATGTCTCTCCTATCCCACTTAGAGCTAAACAGCAGGAGATGTGGGGATGAATTCATGTTCTCCGCTTGAGCTGAGACATCTTTCCTACCCTGTCCTTAAATATGACCTTCTCTGGCTTTTACACTCAGACCAGTGTCTACATCATCTTTCCCCTACCAGAGCTCTCGGGCCTTTGGGCTCAACTGAATTACACTTTCCTACTTTTCTAGTTTGCAGATGGGGAGTCATGGAAATCTCTTGGCCTCCATTAACACAGGAGCCAGTTCCCAAAACAAAGATCAATATATCTTATATGTTGCTTAAGATGTAGGTACATTCTGAAAAGTTAGTTGTTGGGTGATTTTTTTTTCCTCCTTAGATGAACATCATAAATTCTACTGTGAATACTGTGAACACGGATTCCTAAAAAGAAGCAGTACCTACAGAGGCTGGCTGACTGATGGGAGCTTCAGTCTTTAGGGTAGTTGAAATTAAGTCCTGCAAAATGTCCCTAAAGAAGGCATTCCTTCTTGACCACAGAATAATCACAACTTCAATGATTGTGTAAAGGATGGAGCGTTGCAGATCCAGAGCCTAATTACAAATTATCTGTGCTATTTTGGCTTCTCAATAGCCATTTATATTCACCTCTGCATGTGACCTAACATCTTTGTGTTGATTGAATCTTTAAAATATACAAACAGACCACCTAGCTTGCACCAACCAACCAATCTTTAAGACGTATTTCATTTGGTCCAGAAACTAGCCTTGTGCTAAATTCACTCTCAGTGACAAAGAGTCGTGATGATATTGCGGAGACTCTCTTGCAATTACTACTGAAAGTGCTGGAACAAAGTTTTATCAACTACACAGTATGCAAATGATTTTTTTATTTTAAACAATTTATTTACTCTATATAGAATATTATAACTATATTATTTATAATTTTTTTTTTTTTTGTTTTTTTTTATTTATTTTTTAATTATTCATGAACTTTGACAGCACTTGCTTTGAGAGAACTTCCCTCAAGTGTTACACCTCAATAAAACAGCCGCTCTCAGATGATCATCAGTGAAATAACTTCTGTGCTTTATTCCACGGGGGCAGGCACTATGTAAACATTGAGGAGTAGGTGGGATTTAGGAACGATGTTTCCTATTGACTTAGTTTGAGATGTTAGTGACACTCTATTTGCATGGAGAAGGACTACAGGTGTTTTCCCTATGTGACTAACGATCATGGTCCTCTTGGTGGGGTGTCATGGTTACATGCTCCAGAGCAGGTAGAGGCAGACAGGGAATGGCTCCACTCCTACTGTTCTCAATTTTGAGATTCACATTATCTGAGCTCACTCAACCTTTCCAGTTCCTTAGTCTGGTGGCACGGTCTACTTGCCCTACACATCTCTGTCCATTTGTGACAAATTAACAAAAATTTTTTGATGTTTTCATCACTGAAAGTTATTTATGGAGTTTTCTAGCAAATATTGACAAGTTTTATAAAGTAGTAAAAAGAAACAACTAAAATCATTGAATTTTTATAGTTACATCTATTTGAGACAGCCTATCTGACGTGTTTCTAAATTTAGGCTAATGGTAAGATGGAACCAAGTTCCGAGAAGATAAATAATCTTTGATTTAAATAAACATTATTCAAAGTGGTACACTCTAACAAAGAGAGGTTAATAAAAAAAAAACCATAAAGCACTACTTATTTTATTAATAAATGCAGAAAAGTCAAAAGATCTATACTTCAATTTTTTTTTTTTTTTTTTGTTTTTCGAGACAGGGTTTCTCTGTGTAGTCCCAATAAAATTTTTTAAACCACGAAAATTGAAAGGATGGATTAAGCAATTCAAAAATAACTTAGGTAAGTATTGGGGATTAAATAAGAATTGCCCACCATAGGCTTATGTATTTAAACACGGGTCCTCAGTTGGTGTTGCTGTTCGGAGAAGTTATGGAACTTTAGAAGGCAGAGCCTTGCTTAAAGAACTACGTTACTAGCAGTGGACTTTGAAGTTTTGTGACTTCATCCTACTTTCCAATTTGGTCTCTCTGCTTACCCTGTTCTGTTGAAATGTGGCCAGCCAGCTTCTCTCTTCTATTACCATGCTGCTTCTTCCACGACCCATAAGCCAAAATAAACTCTTTCTTAAGTTCTAGTTCTGTGGTTTTTCTCACAGCAACAGAAGAGCAACTTAACAATAAGCTGTTAGATCATGTGCTAGTTAGTCTTTGTCAGCTTGACACAAACTGCAGTCATCTGGTATGAGGGAACTCTGAGGGATTACCTCCATCTCCACCCCTACATTGGTATTAATCTGAACCATGCATAATATTCCCCTGTAAATTCAGGTAATTATAAGACATGCCTAGGCTAGATCAACTCCTGAGACCACATAATTTAGACATTAAGAATTAAGCATTGCAGTTAGTAGTTCAGATACGCTAGTCCAAGGGTACAGGGGATCACAACTAAAATACAGAAGAAGAGGACTAGGACATCAGCTTGTCAAGAGTGTGTATGGCAAAGTTATGCGTTTTACAGGATGGGTGAGAGAGACCAGTGAAGTACAGAAGTGTGACAAAGGTGGTCTAGCTTTTCGAGATATGGTATGTTTTCTATCGTAGTTGCACCTTCTTGCTTTCTTAGAGACATGGACACTGCTGAGAACAGCTACTGCGTCAAACAGAATCTGTGTGCCACTGGGATTGTGCAGGAGAAATAGGTGAGTACGAGGTCTGTTCCAAAGAAAGACTACAGAAACCGTCACAGAGTGTCAGACAAGCAAGACAAATTATGTGCCATGACTTAGAAGAAATAAACTGTAAGAGGTGAGCAAGGTTGTTGGTAGGTTGTTGTTGTTACTGTTGTTGTCATCATTATTTTTAAAATCTCTTTATCTTTCACTGGGCAAATTTCATAAATAGGCAGACTCCCTTGGCCTCCCTGTTTACACAGAACTGCTTTACGTTGATGCCCTGACTTGACCAGAATCTCCAGAATCAGCACAGTCCAAGGAAGGAGCTCTTTCTACATGAGCTTCCTCTTGATAAGACCTTCATGTGATAACTCACGTCTCACTTGTAGATTTGTAAATGATAAAGGCTGGAGGCAAATTTTAACCACACTGAAGATTTCTATCTTACACCAGAGGAACAATGTCATCTCAGAGACCTTCAGATTAACCAACCCAAGCTGAGGTCTTGTGATTGGCATTTACAGTCCAGCTCTCGGAGGCGAATTCTGAACTTAGCCTGGTTTGATGCACAGCTCAAAAATATCATTATATCAGTTCAACTTGTGAGTTCAGGCTGAAGCGAAACCTTTTCGTTTAAAGCCTGATGGTTTTTATGAAGCAGATGGTCCCCAGGTGACTTTCCGCAGGACAGCAAGACACTGATGAAGTTCTCATCAGTCCTCAGCCAAATGAAAGGAGTGAGGATGAAGCAGGGTTCCATGAATCTAACCTCAGTTCATTTCATTGGTATTTATTTTATAATTAATCTGAGAAACACGTGCCATTGCTATTCTCTGGATAATAATGGCGTATACTACATAGCATATATAGTTAAAATGTGACTTTAAATTATCTAATTTTTTCCAACCAATTTAGTAATTGTATCAGTGTAATTTCAATAAGGAGGCAAAACCCATTTTAGCTGAGGCAGGATAAAAATACAGAGAAAATTATAGGGAGATGGACTGAAAGGAGCCCTAGAGTCTGGCTGAAGCCTCTCTCCAGTAGAGAACAAGGATTCTAGCATAGGTGATGACTGAAAAGTGTCATTCTCCATTTCCCAATATATGCCTGAGATTTTTCTAGGAATCCCACCAGAAATCTCCATGTAAGGAAAAGGTGACTGTCCTGGAGTCCTTGTGCTACTCATCAGCTCCTGGTTTACCGTACCAGATTATACTTCCATCCAAGAGGCTTCCAAAGCAACCCATAATCTCATTTATCAACAAGAGAGAGAGAAGGGGATTTAGCAATTCCTTGGGGTGTAACTTGAGAGCCACCAAAATTGTGTATGTGGCCAATGCCAAGACATTTAAAGTCTATATTAAAATATCTTTAATAAAATCTCCAACTCCACTTCGTACTGTCTATCAGACAACTCTTGTCTTTGTTGAAGTCATCAGTACCTGGTCAGGTGTCTAAAAGACTTAGGATTTCTCAGCTGCGAAAGTGAAATGGAGAGTATGTCTTGTCCTTCACAACAACAGTCATTGGAACCAAGGGATTCATAGAAAACATTTACGATGTGTAAAGCTCTAACATTCCAGTCGATAACTACTGGAAGTACCTACTCCCTAGTTAGAGAGCAAGGAAAGGTTTTAAAACACTTTAAAAGTGAAGGGAGCCGCATGGTGGCGCACGCCTTTATCCCAGCACTGGAGGCAGAGGCAGGCAATTTCTAAGTTCGAGGCAGCCTGGTCTACAGATGAGTTCCAGACAGCAGGGCTAACGAGAACCTGTCTCGAAAACCAAAAAAAAAAAAAAAAAAAAAAAAAAAGTGGGGGAATCTGGATTAGACCTCTAAGAGGGAACACTGTTAAGAGGTTATGCGAGTTAAAGCAGACAGAAGCGATGCTCGTGGTTCCGGGTTCTGCCTTTCCTCCTAGGGTGCGCAGGAGTGGACAGGGCGAAAATCCTAAACAGGTGAGCTCCACAATCTGCCTCTTCCCTCCCTGGCATCAGATGCGGCTGCACACTAGGACAGGAGGGATAAAACTGGAATCCGGGATGAATGGGATCAGCAGAACTCTAGAGTTTCAGCTCTTAGCAAAGGAATAACGATGTTTGGGCGGCCCCAATGGAGCCAGGATCCCAGGTCCCCGCTGCAGTTGTGGCAGTCGTGGTAATGTTGGGCCAGTCTCAGATGATCCTTGGTGAAATTACTTGTGTGCTTTATTCCATGGAACAGGGACTATATGAACCTTGGGGAATGGGATGAAACTAGGGAATGGGGTAAGTACATTCTATTGGCTGAAGCTAAGATGCCGTTGATGTTCTACTTTCATGGGAAAGCGCTCCAAGTGCTGTGCTATATAACTGAATACCTGTGGCCACCTGGTTCAGGGTCTCCTACTCCAAGGTAGGCACAGAAACAGGGAGGGAGTTAGTTCCAGTCCCGTAGGCCTTGAGTTTTGAGATTTCTGGTGTTTGAACATGTTCTACCTTGACAGTTTCGTGCCAGTTCCTCTGCTGGCATGTGCCCCACAGATCTTTGCGAGTTCCAGGTCAGCCGGGAAAAACACAGAAAAGACCTTGTCCCTAAAGAAAATAGAAAATGGGACTGCTGCTCCCTGGTACTTAGTTTAGGCAACCAGAGGCCATTGGACCTGGTAAATTTCTCTCTGCATGTACTGGAAAATTATCATCCTGGTATTCAGATACCCAAGAAGGGACCACAGAGGCTAGTAGTGTTACTGAGCTGGGGCTCATAAGAACAAAAAGAAGACAGAAAGAAAGCTGGAAGTCCACAGGAAAAATCAAGTCCCTTCTCTGTCCTCTTACCTCCCAATGTCCCTTCTATACCCCTGCTGGCAAAGCCTGACATGACAAAATCCAGAATGGTATCTGCAGAATCCAACCCCTGGAGCACAAAATAAGTGACAGTGGGCAGGCTTAGAACCAAGAAACTTAATAATTGACATAACAATGTTAATTTCGTTTTTTACTAAAAGTGTATTTGTTTATAAGATATCATTTAGCAGCATCAGTTCCAAAGACCTCACCTATGTTAATGTGCTTTCATAAAAAAAGATAACAGGGCAGTTTGTTCTTTCATAGTTCTCTCCATAAGTCTCATTTGATTCCTAGAAACAGAGAGCTAAAACACTGCATATTTCTTTGCTGATAACTCTGCTTCGCAGAAAATGAAACAAGAAATAAAGAATTGCTATCCAAACTTAATTTTAGAGAAATAAGTGTCAAGATCCTATGGAAGAATGAGAATGCCATCTCTTCTTAACCTTGGGATCCATGCAGCAGGAGATGGTGTAAGGGTCCCTGATTCCAGACTCAAATAGTATGTAAATGCAAAGAGTGTTTTATTCTGTAGAAGTCCAGCATGCATGGGGTCTATCATCTACAAAGATGGAGAGACCCCAAAGTGACCCTGCAGGGTCAATTTAAAGCACATTAGGTGAACTCTGGGGACGGGTAGATGACCTCTATTTTAATCTTGGCTCTATCTCTAGGGACATTCCAGAACCATTGCTGGGGTCTAGGGGGCTGAAAACTGTTGCTGAGTAAGTCTGGAAATGGCTGCTGACCCATCGTCCTTGCCTCAGACCAGGTGGCAGGGCAGCTTCTGAGGCCTGGACTTACCTGGTTCTTAGAAAAAATATTTAGGCCTAGTTTCCTGAAACTGCCCATCTAAAAGGCTGTCAAGGATTCAGCCTAGCTTTCTCAACGAAATACTGAATTGCTACCCTCCCCACTTCCACTACCAGATGTTTTTTAAAAAAAAAATCCTTCCAGGATATTGACACTTTTGAAGCTCCTGTTAACGTCTGGCCTTTGAGAACAACAGAGCCTGGCTTGGCTCTGATGGGAGCTCAAGGGCCAGCAGCTTTCCAAAGTCTGTTTTGTGCCAAAGAAAAATAAGGAAAGTGAACACATGGTCTTGGCAATGTAGTGGATTGACTTATACACATGAAAAACACACTAATCCAATGTCTAACCTAGCTCCCTACGACAAACTGCGTCTCACAGTAATGCTGCTTCAGGGGTACACTCAAAACTTTGTCCTCATACAGAATTGAATGAGATTAACAAACATTTCTGACATTTTGAACTCCAAAACTCAACTCCATCTAAATTTCTCTAAAGGTTTTTGCTGATATTTCTGGTTACACTTGAGTAAAGATATCACTTTTCCAACCTATGAGCCACTTTTTAGCTGGGTCCCTGTAACTCTATTAGAACAGTGAGTATGCAATAGAACAAAAAAAGATGACAGCGACTCTCCGAGCTCTCCCATCCCAGGCTCTGTTCCTTTCCGTCAGGGGTCTCCTCTAATCTCTGAGCACAGGACAGCAACTGCTCTTTGCTGATTTCTCACCTCTCATGCTTTTATCTTTCTTTCTATCTATCAGACGTCCTGCTGCCTGATCTTTCTATTGCTTGAATGTCAGTATTACAAAAGGATCTATCATTAACTTTTCCTCTACAGTGTAATCTCCTTTTTAAATCTTTTCTGCTCCATAACTCGTGAACTACTTGTCAGCAGTTACCAACTCTGGTTGGAGTTAGAATCACCCCCCAACACACACACACACACACACAACACACACACACACACACACACACACTCTCACAAATTCAATCACCAAGCCAATTTAAAAAGCTGTCTAGGATCCTCTCAATTAAATCAGAACTTCTGGATCTAGGCCTCTACTTTTGAAAGCTCTTTGGGTTCCACTAATGTGAAAATAGATCATAGACTACTGCTCAAAGTGAATGGATTGTAAATCTATGCTTTGAGTTCTCTCTTCTCTTTTGACCAAATTTCCAAATTTGTTGGACATTTCTATTGAATCCCACTAGTATTTTCATTTGAAAACATCCAAAATTAAACTCATTGCCTATGCAAATTACAGTATACATCATATTTCCTATGCAAATATATTGTTATCTTCTGTTAATTTTAATAATAAAATGATCTTTCTTAGAACCTAGGATGGAGACATCAGAATAATCTGATTCCTCTCTCATCATTACTGCCAGCTTCTGTTAGTTCCCTCTCTGTTGCTGTGATATAAAATCCCAACACAAGAAGCATCTTATAGAAGAATATATTTGCTTTTACATTTCTAGAGTTTTCATAACGGTAAGAGGGGCATAACAACAGCCACGCCAGAGCAGGAAGCTGGAAATCACCTCTCCATCTGTAAAGAAGCAGAATAAAAAGGTGAACTCTCAAAGCCTGTGCAGTAATGTACGCCTCGGGTAAGGCTGTGGCTTTGCTCAAACAGCATCCAATAACTGGTAACCAAGTGTTTAAATACCTGAGCCTAGGGAACACTTCTCATTCAACCCAAGACAACATCCAATCAAGTGTTAAGAACTCCTGAGCCTAGCTTCATGCCCGTTTCTCAGTACTACAAGTTTGAATGATCTAACCACTTATCGATGGTTCTATTAGAATAGCCTCCAAATTAGCTCTAATCCAATTAGACCCTAAAAGGTGTTATTCCTAGAGCTTACCACAGAGTTCTCATGTAGTCATTCTCCTGAAAGAACTCTGGGGCTCCCTATCAAGTCCAGAAGAAATCCAAATGATTTGGTCTGCTCCTCAAGGTCCCCAGCCGTATTTTTCTCTTGTAACAGGCCCCACCCCTGGCTCAAATAACAGCATTTAGAGGGCACCGTTCTGACCTTTAAAACCAAGCATGTAGGCCCCAACACCTGCCAAAACAGGAACAAAGATCTAATCTATCTAAGACCTGGTCCATAGTTCCAAGTACCAAAGACGACCCTAAATCTACTAACCTTGGTTTTTGGCTTCTGTAGTTATACTTCTCGCTAACTGAAGTGTGAAACCAGGGTGTGGGTTTCGTGCATGAAAGACAAGAAATTGTAACGATCAGAACTGCGTGATCTGGGGAAGTTCCTCTGTGCAGTTGCCAGCCTGTAATCAAGACTTTCCTTTTGGCTTTATGAGTGTCCGTCTGGAGGGGGAAGCTCCTTATTTTGCTTTGATTCAGGCAGTTCTGATTCTGTGTGGCATAGTGATTCAGCCATAGCCGTTTCTAGGAGTGCGCCAAGATCTCACAGCATGGGGCTAGAAGCAAGCTATTGGCATGTGACATTGGCCACAGTGCCAGTAAATATCTTCAGCAGGGACACCATTGTAGTAGCACTGTGCCACTATGAGCCAGGAGTCAGGCTTCAACGGGAGCTGGAACCACACACCAGTGGCTTAGCAGGAAGGAAGGTCACAAACCAAACCACACAAAACCCAACGCTGCACCACTCAGACACCGAAACCTGGGCTGCACCCCTCGAAGTTCCCTTACACCAACCACCTCCAAGGGTCTTGGGGGGGGGGGGGGGTCCCGGGTGGTCATTTGATTCCCCTCAGGGGAAACCAAAAAAAAGGACCCACAAGGGGAGTCCCCCACTCTGTCCGGAAAAAACTCACCACCCAAGAAACCCAAAAACCCTTGATGCAATTTGCAAAAAGGCAGGGGGGGGTTTAATTGGGGGAGGTTACCCCGGCCCCGGGGAAAAAAAATTTGGGAATTTTATAGGTAAGGGGGGGAAGAGCGGGAAAACTTGGCCGGTTTTAAATGATTGGTATTTTAAACTCGCAAATTTTTTTAATGTTACCTGAAACCTCGGCTCAAAAACCAGTGACCCTTAATTTTTTGTTTAACTTGTATTCCTTCGTCCTTTTTCTTTTTTGTTTTTTGGGCACTCGCCCCTGAAGGGGTTTAAAAATTATTTTTTTTAAATTTTTTAATTTTTTTAAAAGTTTTTGGTGGTCTTTTTGCCTGAAATTTTTTTTCTTGTCTCAAGATGTTTTTATTTTTTTTTTCAAAACACTTGCCTCGGCCTGGCTTTCCAGATTCTTAAAAAAAAGGGGAAGCTGCGAATTTTCCGCCCCCCCCTGGTGGCTCCGATTGCTGTAATCCGGGACCCCTTTTCCCTGTGCCAGTTCAGGAGGCTCCACAGATCACAGAAAAAAAATCTTAAAAAAAAAAAAATAAAAAAAAAAAAAAAAAAGTCCATCTGTTTTTGTTTGTTTTTTTTATTTTTTTTTTTTTTTTTTTTTTTTTGGACAAGGTTTTCTTGTATCCCCGGCTGTCCGGTTGTGACCCGTGTCCTGGAATTTGAGATCCCCTGACTCTGTGAGGAAGCCAGAGGCCCAAACCGACCCAAAGACTCATTGCAATAAAATTTGAGGGAAAGTTTGAAAAAAAAATGGTATTACACTGGTGAAAAGGAAATCGCGGCTTCCATGGGAGATGTTTTGTTGTTGCCTCTGTTTTTTGTTTTGTTTTTTTTTTTTTGTTTTGTTTTGTTTTGTTTTGGAGGGGGGTTGAAGGCTAAGCAGATTGGAGGGCAGGGAGATAATGGGAAGGAAGTATTTTGCAAAATTCACAAAAAAATAAAAAATTTTTTAAAAAGGGGGGTTTCATTTTTGGGTTTCCCAAATATTTCCCCCCAAACCCCACAGCCCGGTTCAAACCTACTTAAGGTGAAATGAGGAAAGATTTCACACGGTTTCTGATCCCCCCCTGAGCCCTGGGTTGCCTCCAAGCACTTAATGAGATAATTTAAAAAAGCTTGTAACTAAACCCAAATTTTATTTAAAAGACCCCGACTTTTTTTTGAAAAACAAAATAAAAAAAAAAAAAAATAAAGTTTTTCACAACCAACCCAAAAAGGGGAAAAAAAGCATTTTCGGGCCTTGGGTCCCCTGGGCCCAAAAAACCCAAAAAGGGGGTTTTTGGGCCCCCTTTTTTAAAAGTTAAAACCAAAAAAAAGGAAAAACCGGAAAGGGGAAATTTTTTTTTGTCTAAGGGAAAAAAGAAAAATTGTTTTTTAAAATAACTTTCCCCCGGGAAGGTTTTTTCATTTTAAAATTTTTCAAATGTCGGAAAGGGCAACTAAAAATTTTTTTAAATTTTAAAAAAAAACAAAAGGAAAAGGGGTTTAAAAATTTTCGTCCGGGGGGGAAAATTGGGGAAAAAAAGGGGGAAAAAATAAAGTTAGGAACTGGTTTGCAATGGGTCACCGAACAAAGGGGAAATTCCCGGTGGGTTCTTTTTAAAATTTAAAAAACCCAAAATTTAAAAAAGCAACCTGGGGAAAAAACTAAAAAACAAGGGAAAAAAGGAAAAAGAAAAATTATTTTTTCATTTTTGAAAAAAACCGTATCAAAGTGTTTTGAAGCCCTTTATTTGCCTCAAGGGAATGGGTTTTTTTGGGAAAGGGAAAAAAAAACAAAGGGGGAAAAAATTTTTAAAAGGAAGGGGGAAGGTTTTTTTAAAGAGGGGGGGGAAAGAAGGGAGGGGGAAAAAATTTTGGGGGAAAACCGAGTACAAATGTTTTTAAGAACTTGGTTAAAAGGTTTTAATTTTAATTTTTTTTTTGAAAAAAGAATTAAAAATTTTCCTTTTAAAAAACCCAAACCCCCTTTCCTTTTAAAATTTAAATAAAATTAAAAAATTTTTAAAAGGGAAATTTTCCCCTTAACCGAAAAGGGGAGGTAGGGGCCCCTTTGGGGTCCAGCCCCCCCAGTTTTAAAGGGCCAAAAAATGATGGGTCCCCTTTTTGACAGGAATGGGGGAAAAGGGTTATGAAGAAAGGGAGAGATATCCGGTTAGTGTTCCCCAAATTTTTAAAAACAAAAAATTGAAATTTTGGGGGGGCAACCCCCCCCCAGGGTTTTTTTTTTCCCCAAGCAAATTTGATTCTTGGGGTTTTTTTAAAAGCCCCCCAAATAAAAGGGGGGGGGATCTGGTCAGGAGGGTTAAAGGAAAAGTAATTTTTAAGTATCCCCACTTTTTTTTTTTTTGGTTTTTAAGGAAAAAGGGTTTCTTGGGTAAAACCCGTTGTCCCTTTTGGGGGGCTCATGTAAAAAAGGCCCGGGCCTTTGGGGGGGCCCCCCCCAAAAAGGGGGAAATTCCCCCTGCCTTTTTTTTGGGCCTCCCCCCCCCCCCCCCCCCCCCCCCCCCAAAAAAAATTGCCCCCCCCCCCCCCCCAAAAAATTAAAAAAAGGGGGGGGGGGGGGGGGAAAAAAAAAAAAAAAAAAAAAAAAAAAAAAAAAAAAAAAAAAAAAAAAAAAAAAAAAAAAAAAAAAAAAAAAAAAAAAGGGGAAAAGGGAAAAAAAATTTTAAAAAAATTTTTTTTTTTAATTTTTTTTTAAAAAATTTTTGGGGAAAATTTTTTTTTTAAAAAATTTAAATTTTTTAAAAAAAGGGGAAAAAAATTTTTTTTTTGCCCCCCTTTTTTAAATTTAAAAAAGAACATCTTGGGCAAAAACATTAAAAAGAGTCCCTTAAAATTATGAAAGGGTGGCGGGGAACTCCCACAGTTGATGGTCTGGCGAGGGAAAGGGGGGGGAAACCCGTTAACTTAAGGGGGCCCGGGTAAGGGAGGGTTTTACTTTCTCCCCGTGATAATGGGCAATAAAAAAATTTGGGCTTAATGGGGTTTTTTTTTCTTTTGAGGGAAAAACAAGGGTGGGAGGTTGACCTGAGAGGAATGGGAGCAAGTATGATCAAGGTACGTTGAGTGAAATTCCCAAATAATTAATAAAGACAAAGCATTGAAATTAAAAAAAAAAAAAAAAGATTGCACCACCACACCCAACAAGAATAAAATAAAACTAAAAAAAAAAAAAAATATATATAAAATATATATATAATATAGCCATAATAATAGTATTTAACTAATGAGGCTTATTATTTATAAGACTTGAATGTTGTTTTATAGAGAGACACAATCACTGTGCTTCATGCAAGTGTTCTTAAGAAATGGTGGATGTTTCTAGTAGATATCAGATTTTTTTTTTTTTTTTTTTGGTTTTTGAGACAGGGTTTCTCTGTTAGCCCTGGCTGTCCTGGAACTCCTCTGTAGACCAGGCTGGCCTCGAACTCAGAAATCCGCCTGCCTCTGCCTCCCAAGTGCTGGAATTAAAGGCGTGCGCCACCACTGCCCAGCAAATAAATGTATTTATTTATTGTATGTATATGACTGTTTTGCCGGTGTATATGTCTGTGCACTACATATATACCTCATGAAGCCAGAAGAGGAGACCAAAAGATTCCCTAGAGCTGGAGCTATAAGTGACTGAGTGCAGGGAACTGAACTCAGGTCCTCTGCAAAAGCAACAAGCACTCTTAACCACTCAGCCATCTCCCCAGCTCCCTGATATCCTATTTTAAAACTTGCATGAAATATTTGGACTTAGCTTAATAAAGTGTCATGCCACTGCTTCGCTCGATAGACTTTGGTATACATAACATCCGGATTTTTTTCCTGACAAACATTTTCAAAAGCTACTAACTGTGTTTCTACACGCGCCTACAGGCCCTGGATGGTCAAGTGCTGGGTCAGATGTCCAAAGCACAGGTGAGAGGACTCAGGCTTGATGCTTTCTGTGTGAATTAGCTGTTCTTTTGCCTCTCTTCACTCTGCACGCTGGCAGTTCTCTGGAGTGTGCCCTCCACCTTTAACCCTATTTGAAGCCTCCAGTGGTACGAAGCAGATACACCCTGTGTGCCCTCTCCACGGTTCTGGCCTCAGTCATCCTGTGATTATTTAGGTGAACCTACAATAGCCCGTAAAATAGACTCAGTAAATTTTTTGTGACAGATTGTCTGGTGGCAGAAAATATTTATTGAGTGCCAGAGGTATAAAGCATGCCAGGTTTTTTCAGATACACACCAGAGAGAGAGAAATAGAGAGAGATCTGGTTCTGCTCTTAACTGACGGTGGCCATTCCACTTCTGACTGAGTGTTTCTGCTCGCTTGTAATGTCACTGGGATCAAACTAAACAACAAAAAAGCAGACACAGACCTCAATCTGAGAGAAGTTTCTGCACCTATAACACAAAACCCATCTACAGTCCTGGTCCATATAATAAGTATAACACACACACACACTTCAGAACCAGAAATTTCTACAATTTAGTGTGTAGAAAAATTAAGAATAAAATAAACTTTCTGTGGACATTTTTCTGACAAAAGCAGGTACTATACTATACTTTGGATCTTAACCAAAGGGCCTGGAAGCTATCCCATGAAAAACATCTACAGCTCATATCTCCGCTCATTTAGGTAACTCAGGTGGAGCCCCTTGTCAAAATGAATCTACTAGCTTGGGTGAGGGCCTCTCGGAGAATGTGGAATCGTGGGGGACTAGATCTAATGAAAATTGTATATGCATAAGTGCTCAAAGAATAGATAAATAAATTTATTTTTTAATGTCTAATCGTACCCTTAAGATTTGGATTTTACCAAATTTGTGTTACAAACAGTAGCTGGAGAAATGACTCAGTAGTTAAGAGTGCTCACTGGTCTTTTAGAGAACGCAGGTTTGGTTCCCAGTACCCATGTCAGGTGGCTCATAAGCGCCTAGAACTGCAGTTCCAGGGGATCTAATATTCCTTTGTTCTCTCTGTGGCACCTGCAGGAATATATGACATATAAACTCACTAAGGCACACATACATCTTTTTTAACTAAAAACAGACACTAAGTGCCAGTAACTTGTGCACATTAAAGTCATCTGGTAATAAGTATTTGATGGTTGCACCCTCCTTTCTAATACTAAAAACATAGGTTACATGGGTGAGGCAAATATAGTACAATGCTAATAAGACTAAAATCTAGGTACAGGCTCCATTTTCTTTCTTTACATTGAAATTTTTCTAAATAACAGATTGAGGCAAAGGGAAGGTCCCCGATAGCGGACAGTCACAATTTACAAATTGTCAGAAATCTTAAGACCCCATGTAAGTCAAAGGACCATGAAGGAAATGATGAATATGGATAGCATTGATGATAGAGATAGAGATATACAAATAAGAGAGCTGCAACGGTCATCGAATGAACTGAAACTCGTTTTCAAGGAGCACAGAAGATATACGGAAGTGTGCAGAACATTAACAAACTCTAATATTGTAGTTCAGAAACACATTTGCAGCCGTTAGCTGCAACCAGCACTTCAGTTGAGGATGAAGAGTGGGACGTCTTTAAAAAAGTAATAATTGTTGGCATTTCTTCTAGGCTCCACCCCACAGTTACCTGGCAACAGTCAAGTGTGCCTGACTCACTATAAAAGGAGCTGCTTGTCCCCTCCTCACTCTCTTTCTCTCTGCTCTTCCTCTTACCCTCTTCTCTCTCTGACCCTTCTCTCACCATTCCCCTCCCCCTTCTCTCTCCATGTGTTCATGACTGGCCTCTACCTCTGGTGTGTGTGGTGTGTATGTAGTGTTGTGTGTTGTCTGTCTGTCTGTCTGCTGTCCTACTACCCCCCTCAACTCCTCTCCCCATGCTCTAAATAAACTCTATTCTATACTATACCTTGGGGGAAGGGATGCCTCAGCATGGGCCCACAGAGGCACCCCCTTCCCCCCCCACCCCCTCCCCCACACCATACCGTGCGCCACCAAACATACCCTGGCTTCTTTTTCTTTTTTATAAAACACAACATTAATTGCATGCTAAACAGCTGTTTTGCTTTGTGTTTCAAGGTAACAAACTAAGACCACTGCCATCCAGAGAGGAAGAACTGTGCTACCTATGGGGCTCTCTGCCACAGAGCGCCTTGGCTTCCGGAAGAGAACCAAGGAAAGACAGAGAGGAAAGTAGAGAGGAGGGGACTGAAAAATGACCAGAAAGAGAAAGGTGGGGTGAGGGAGGGGCGAGAAAAGAGGAATCCAAGTTCCTTGTGGAGAAGAGGGAAAGAAGAGAGATTCAGAGAAAGATTGAAATAGAAGAATGTAGTAAAACTCCATGGTGACAGGTGACTTAGGACCAGGAGAGCAGAGGGGCTGCATAGTCCATTAGAGGCTGCTTCTCGCTGCTGTGAAATCACTACCACCGCTATCCTTTTCCCAGATCTGCACAGAAGGCATTTACACTCATGAATGTTTTATGTGAAAGGGCTTTTAGTGGACATCAAGCAGGGAGCTCAGTATGGTTTCTGGGTCAGAGCAGTGCAGAAATCTTGAGAAGGGCTTCAGAGTCCCCACAGGATTTGGAATGGGGGTGTCCGTGTCAGTCTTATGCGGCTCTCTTGGGGCCCAGCAAGACTGAGAAGCGGGGGAGAAATCAGACATCACCTTATTCTAGGAAAGGCTGATTTGTGGAGAGGAGAATTTCAAAAGCACTTTTTCTTATCCATCTTTAACCCAGAGGACCCTCGTTACCAGGCTTGGAATTTCCAGAAAAGACGAGCCCAGCTTTTTCTACGGGGTCACATTGCCACCTGCTGGTGTTTGTAAAACAGTACTTCTGGTAAGAACCTTAAATTCTTTAGACTGGTTTCCTTTACTAATATAGGAACACAGATTTGCCCATTTTATCATCATATGGTGATGTCTAACTCCTCCCCGCTCCTCATTCTTCCTGGGCCCCAAGGGAGCCGGAGAAAACTGGCACAGACAGCCCATTCCAAGTCCTGTGGAGACTCTGGAGCCCTTCTCAAGATTTCTGCACTGCTCTGACCCAGAAACCATGCTAACAGTAATCTTTTTTCTTTAAATATATTTTAATAAAAATAGTTTTGCCACTTCTCCCCTTCCCTGCAGTCCTTCCAACCCCTCCCACACCTCGCTCCCTCTCAAATTGGTGGCTTTTTTCCTTTGATTATTATTGTTACATGTTATGTATTACATAGTCATTCACAAACATGTAACTACAAGCTGCTGAATCATTTTCTCTTGTTGGTATGTATGTGATTTCAGGACTGAGCACTTGGTCTTAAAAAGCCAATTAGGGGGCTCTAACGCCTCCTCTCTCAGCAGTCATTAGATGACTACAGGTCTGTGTCGAGGTGTTAGACCCATGAGACGTCCCCCACTTTCGTGCTGGCATGTCTAATGGTATTGTCATTGTTCAGGACCTGTTTAGGCAGCCATTTCTAGAAGACACAGTATCACAGGAGAGTCCCTGGCCCTTTGGGTCTTACATTCTTTCTCCCAAATTTCTCAATGTTCTTTCCACCTTAGATTCAGGATCTGTGATGTAGATATGTCCGTTGAAACTCAGCTCCCAGAGTCCATTGGTCTCTGCATTGTGTCCAGTGGTGTTTTTCTGCATTGATCTCCATGTACTATAAAGAGAAGCATATTCGATGAGAGGTGAGAGCTACACTCCTGTGGGCATAAGGATAAGTTTTAAGATGTAGTTAGAAATTAGGCCGGCCTTATAAAGTGTCAGTAGTAAGTTCTAAGATCCATGACCTCACTATCGCAGGGTAGTTAGCTAGGTTTCTAATACAAGGAAATATTTCTCTCCTAGAAAGTACTACGCAAGCTGACGAAGAAGAGAAGAAATTAATAATCCTCTCCAGTTGTGTTTCCTATGAATTACAATGACCAGCAAGGCAGGAAAACCCTAAAGGTGCAATAGTGGCATGCATATGTTGGCTGTAACCAACAACTGGACTTAAGGCCCACTACAGCAATCTTTTTTCCCCAAAAGTTTTGTTTCATTTTGTTTTGTTTTGTTTTTTGAGACGGGGGTGGGGGTCTCTCTATGTAGACCTGGGTATCCTTGAACTCACTGTGTAGAACAGGCTGGCCTCAAACTCACAATATGACTGCCTCTAAGAAGCTGACATGGGCCAAGGACAAGGATATGGCAGGACAAGGATATGCTTGGCAGGAATATGACATTAGCCAAGGACAAGGAAGTAGGCTTCAGGCAGGGATCTGACATTAGGCTAGAACAAAGAAGTAATTTCAGGCAGGAATCTAAATATTAGGCAAGATCAAGGAAGTAGGCTTCAGACATGAAAATGACTTTAGGCTACCACAAGGAAGTTGGCTCAGATATTTTGGTCATCCTGATAAGCCCTTAGAAACAGTGATCACGAGAGTGTTCATGGAATTTTGTTTATTGCCTTGCTTGTCCCTTGACTATTTGCATCTATTGTATTGCTAGTTCCTCAACCTAGAACTGACCTGAATACTTACATGTAATTCAAATGGTATAAAAGCAAAAGGAAGGAGGGGAATGGGATAGACGGTTCTAGGGAAGGGAAATAGGGAAAGGGATGACATCTGAAATGAAAATAAATAAAATATCCAATTAAAAAAAAAGAAAAAGAAATAAAGTAATTTATGTAGAAAAATATGACTGCCTCTGTCTCCAAGACACATGCACCACCATACCTGGCTACTAACATCAATATGAATATTAACACCTTGCCTTTCGGGATTCAGGAACCATTTAAACAGAAAAGCTTCTTTCACAAATGGGCTCTCATCCCTGGACAAGGGGCTCCACTGGCCTCTGTGGACCTTACTCCTCTGCTCAAGGCTTCTTTTAATCCATACAGTATACTGTACTTACTTAATTACAATGACTGCCTCCAATGACTAGGTTGTAACCTCCTTAATATTCTGATGGCACTTTTTCTGCATATGCATCCTCCAACATCTCCACAAAGCATGCATACTGTGGACTAATAAGTATCTAATAAATAAAAAAAAAAATGAGTAACATTGACTCAAAGAGCTTAAATCAGTTATGCAAACTTTTATTAATAAAATGTTAAATTAACTTTTTATTTTCTGTTGAAAAAATTCATACATTATAGTTTAACCACAGTTTTCCCTTCCCCGACTCCTCCCAGATCCTTCTGACCTGCCCACACATGCCACTTCAGACCTCTTTGTCTTTCTCTCTCTCTTTAGAAAGCAAACAGGCAAGAAAACAAAACAAACAAAAAATGGGATAATAAAAATCACCTTGTCTATGCAGTGACTTTTGCTCCATTCTACATTTTACAAAATTTCTATACATAAACTCAGGGGAAAGAACAAATATGGACTCATATTTGCTGCCTTTTTCCTATTAGCATACAACGTGTGTGTGCCGGTCCAAGTGTCATTGTGTGTGCGTGCTTATATGCAGAACACAGCCTTGGCTGTTGCTCTTTAGGCTTGTCTTCTCAGTGGCCTGAAGCTTGCTAGGTAAGCATGATTATCTGGTCAGTGAGCCCTAGGGATCTATCTGCCTGTCTCTTCCTCTTTTGCCCTGAGATTCTCAGGGAATGCCACCATGCCAGCTTTTCCTCTACATGGATTCTGAGGGTAGAAATCGAGTCCTGGTGCTTACATGGCAAACACTTGGACAACTGAGTCATCTCCAGCTGCTGTTAGCATATAGCCTATAAACTCTTAATTATCACAAGATACTCTGAAACAAAATATTGATACAGTCTGATGTCAGCTTTCAGAGGAAATAGACTAAGTAAACCTAACTTATTTGATAATGTATCGTTATCATTAACATTCAAATGAATGTTAGAGGTGTATTATTTGATTGATTCATACTATTTACATATACGGGATCACAGATAGAGTCGACGCTGTCATCTATTGAAATCCCCATGTTAATCATAATGAATATTAGGGTCCCCAGACTTCTCTTAAATCTGATTTCCCAGGATGGAAAAGAGATGTAACTTCAAACAAACCTCCTACCTGCTTTAAACAACTAAGGGTAACGTGTTCTCTTCCTCAGAGCCTCTTGAAAGGCACTTCCAGGGAGCAGAGACATGGACGGTGATCAAGTCATAGCAAGGATGGTGGACAAGAAATGCAGGAGGTAGGAAGCCAAACTTTGTGAGGCAACATGTTAAGCAAGGCAATGGTGACAGGGCTCCGGATAAGGAGCAGACAACCTGCAACAGCTAGTGCAACTAGAAAAAACCTGAGGTGGTGTCCTTCTTCCCATCTGCCTCAGACTCTGCTTTCTGCTCTTCCCATTTTCCTAAGGTGAATCTCATCCATTCCCAGGTAGGTTCTGAGACCTTAATGCAAAACTCATCTCCTGCAGTCTTCCTTCTTTCTCCTCTATATAAATGTAACACACCCATTTTGTTCTGTCTTACAGGGTAAAGTACTCAATGAGTCATGTTTCTGAGGAACCCAGGGATATATCCTTATTTCTTTTTTCGTTTACCACCAACCTTCATTTAAAACTCACACACAGACCACACACACACACACACGCACACACACACACATTTACCTGGTGCCACAATTCTTTTCTCCCTTTATGACATAATTCCATGAAATTTTCACTCTTCTGGTTCCTATCACTTTCCTCCAAGTTAATAACTTCAATTTGCCACATTCAGCTAATTCTTGCTCAGTTTCTGGAGCTTGGGCAACAGTAGCTGCCTTGATTTACAGACATATCAGGTCCAAAACTTCACATTCTTCTTGAATTACAGCTCTTCTCAATTCCTTCCCTGGAGCCACTTCTGCCTTCCACATTTAAAATAGAAGGTAAATGTACAAACCGGCTTAACATTCGTCTCATTCTCTCTTGACAAGTTCTTCCCTAGAGAATTCATTCATTATTTTTATCCTTCCTTCCTTGACTGACGTATCGAAGACTGATTAGAGGCCACTGGTATGACAGGTACTTCCTTAGACCTTGGGATTCTGCAGAGGATGAGAATGACAACATTCCCATTATCAAAAGCTACCATTCTGGTGTGTCTATCTGTTAGAGGAAGGGTGTGGAATGACAGACTAAACAAATCAAAAGGAAAATAAGCAAAAAGTTATCAAAAATAAGTTTTCAACCGATCCTTGTCATTAGAAGATGATAGAAAGTGAGTTTCCCCATGGCCGGCCGGCGTCTCCCAGACCCAGAGCATCTAGCTAGGGAGCTTGCCAAGAGCTTTCTGTGTGGAGTCGGCTCCAAGACTCCAGGAAAGACCCCTAGCCTGAACTGGCCCTACCCCACAGCCAGATTGCACAGGGTTCTCAAAAGCCAGGGGCCTTGAAAGGGAGGAATCATAACTGGGAGGAGGAAAAAAAAAATCCAGCACTCTAAATGCAGCAGGGAGAACAGCAACCAGCATCACCATGGTAACCAGAGGAGCCTTGGGACAATATGCAAAATTGAGAATCTTGCCTTCCTCTAGCCATAAAGACATAGAAACAGCCTTCTACCACAATCCCAGATGCTGTCTCGGGGACAGAAGCTATCTGAGAGTCTGAGCAGGCACTGGGCATTCATAACAGGAAATGTTTACATTTCAGGCTAAATTTCAAACCTGATTAAATGAGTTTCCCGGCATGCTTATGCTGTTACTATTTTTTTTTTAATGTCCCATGCTTCCGATGCTCTGGCAGTTTGAAAATTCTAAGTGGTTTGGAACAGCAGTAACAAATTTCCCCACACGTAAGAGCTGTGAGACAAGAAGGCCATGGTCTATGTCGGTCTCTAAACCTAATCATTTCTTGAGTTTCTTATCAACATTTCTAACAATCTGCTGGTTTAGAATGCAACTACTACAGAGACTGTCCCATAAATTCTATGCCTCAACTAAAATGATCTTTAGCCTGACATGATGGTATTCACCTATAATCTCAACACTTCAGGAGGCTGAGACAAAAGGATTATGAGTTCAAGGCTACCCAGGGAAACAAATTGATACCGTATATCAAAAAAGAATAAAAAAATAAAATGTATTTATGATCCATTTAATCAGGTTAGAAACAATGTTACAATCTTCAAAATGTCACAAACCTGGCCTGACATTACACACAGATACGATATACGTACATTCTCACCAATACGCCGCTAACTCAGAGCCTTAATTCTGTTATAATTACAGGCTTCTTAACATGAGGGTGGCCTGTGGAGGCAAATACAAAGTACGAGGATCATTTTATCGTAGGTTCACATTCACCAGAGAGCATCTTCCATGGAAAGGCACCAAGCCTTACTTAGAATACTAACCAACTGACTTCACCCACTTCTGTCATTGGCCACCTTAGTGCCAGCATAATGAACAATGTGGCCATGATGACAAGGGAGAAGTCTATGCAAGGACCCCAACATAATGAGTCCCGCTCGGGAAAGATGGACAAGCTATTAGGATGGCAGATTAGCCATCCTATCAGTAACAGAATCCAAAATTCACCGCCCCACATGACACATTCCTTCAGAGAGAACACATGGTAGGTGGAAAATGTATTTTCCTGGATACTTTTCCACTCTGGAAGGGGCAGTGGTTTATCTTGACAAAAATAATCAGCATGTATTACAATACGAATTTTCCTTTACAGCCTACAGAGACTTAATCAACACAAGCATCTGGAAACTGACTAGTTCACTTTAACCACATCTCATATAACCTTGCCTCAGATCAAGATAGTCTATTGATAGCAAGGGAAATGTGAATACTTGAAGATGGGCCCCACTGGTCCCATCTCCGTCTGCCATTCAGAAGATGTCAGCACGGCAGAGCAATGAGAGAGCATCCTGACAGCATGGTAAGGCACCTCCCAGGAGATGCCATATGAGAACACAGAGCCCTTATCCAACACAAAGTTATAACCCCAAGCAATAACTATAACATAGTGACTACTTCTGCAACTGAGAAAATACATGCAGCCAGGAAATGAAAAGGAGAAACATGATGGCCCCAGAGCTGCCATTCTCAGAAACCCACTTCATTCCTATTTCTTTCCCCATGAATGAATCCTGATCAATCCCTCCAAAGAAAAGAGATCATTAAAACTTACCACTGTTAACTTGATCATGTCAAGAACCAGAGCCAAGAAACCGGACAAGTGACTCAGTCACTATTCAGTCTGGAAAGCTAGTCACTTTCTAGCTTGATCATTAGAAAGAGGTCGGGCTCTGTCACACAGTGAGTACAGAAGTAATAAAACATTTTTATCACCCAGCTGATGGACATAGTCTTTGTCACATGAGGATGTGTACAAAGGGTATCTTATCACACTCTTTTGCACAATTTAAATATATATATATATAATGTTAGTTGGCCAGAAAGCCATTAGACAAGGCTGGCCTCAAACTCACAGAGATCAACCTGCTTCTTTCTCCCAAATGCTGGGATTTTGCCCAGCTTTCACCTGATTTTGACAACAAATGAAGAAAGTCAACAGAATCTTTGGAAAGCTAACAAGGGACTCAATGATCCAACAAGTGAATCACCTGGACCCAGTAACAATAAAAGCAAAAATAGATTTCCAATCAATAAACGTAAATAACAAGTACTATGCATGGCCCCAAGACTACATATACTGAAAGACATTGAAATAAGTCCTTCTTAACTTCCACTTGTATTTCTAGAAAGAGACTGATAAGACTTGAATATGGTTCGAGTACCCCCACCTCAGTGCTTCCTGTGTTAAAATCTAATCTCCATTATAAGATATTAAGGCTTTTTTAGAAACTGGGTTGTGAAGATGGCCACTCAGTACAGTGCTTTCATATAAACATGAGGACCTGAGATCAATCCCTAGACCCCACATGAATAAAAATGCCAGGCATGGTGACATGTGGTTTTAATCCCAGATCAGGGTAGGCAGAGGCAGGTAGATCCCTAGGACTCACGGGCCATCTACTTATGTATGCAAACACACACATAAACAGGGGTGCACAGGCATCCACACACGGACACACACACACAAACGTTCACTTGAACACATGCTAAATCCTGGTGTTTGTAGGAAGACAATGAGAGATTAGATAGTTACAAATCTGCACCTTGTCCCCCATGATGCTTGATCCTCTCTCTGTGGTACCCCAAGATTCTGTCAACAAGATGTAGCCCTCTTGACCTTGAACTTCCAGAACCATGAACCAAAATGAACCTCTTTTCTTTATAAATTACCTTGCCTCCAGTATTTCATGGTAACCATGAGAAACAAAGACAGATCAAGCAAAATCTTGGGGAATCTGTTCCCGGACAGAGTGAATATATTTTGTGAAACAGGTAGATTGTGACAAGAGTGCACTATCTAAGAGACTCTTCCTTGGTGACAAAAGTATTATGTGTGAATGCTCACAACTTATACTGTCCCAAGTGTCTTCCATTAAAAGGAGATTCCACACCAAAGTTTTTAAGTTCCCCTTTTCAGGGGAGGTCCACTTCAGTGAGGGATACCAGAGCCTAGCGTCCTCGGCTCCATTCATAACAGCTTGGAATACCCATCCACAGATCCCCTTGGCCTATGTCACACTAGGTGTATCGCTTTGCCAGCCCTGCCTTGCTATGCTCCTTTGGGGTGTTTTTCTCTGAAAAGTGAACCCCAATAAATCCCCTGCACACACACTCCTGCTGCCCCTTTGGCATGCCCTATCTTTGAGCATGTTCTTGCTTTCTGTCACATGAAGACAATGAGAGTCATCTTCTTGTCTTGCCCCTGAACAGGCCATCTCTAAAGTAGAGCTCCTGAGTTAAAAGGAAAATACTGGAAGGGAAATTGTTGAATGTAGGTAAAAGTCCTTCAATTTTTTTTTTCTTTGCTTGAAAGTTCAAATCGAGGAATAAGGGAAAAAATTACTTCTTTACAGTTTGCAATAAACATTTGCTAGTGGTACGTCAGTAACCAAAGACTGAAAACAGTGTACACTAGCCAGTTACGACTATTTCCTTTTTCTCTTCATATATTCTATACTAACTACTTAACCCGTCTGATGATAGCCTATTTTATCACCTCATAGTGTCTCTGAGAGGTGACTGGTGGCTCAACCTAGTTATAGGATTTGCTATTATTGTTTTCTGGCCTGTGGCACCATTCTACCATCTCCTCTGAACCAGTACACTAGTCTCCAGAGATGCACACAGGAAGTTCAATCTCATTCTAATTCTTTTGCCTTTTGCAATGGTTTTGGACTATGAGAAGGGGGCACCTGGTTGTTAGACACCCAGTCACTTGGGACACATTTTTAAAGGTGTATCTTGTCCCTAACCCTTTACTCTCTGGCTTTCTCTCTGGCCTCCTATCTGCTATGAGGTGAGCTATTTTGCTCCCCACATCCTGCCAACCACGATGTTCTGCTTCATTCTGTATGGAGCCCAGAAGCAATGGAGTCAACTTACTGCAGCCTGAAACCATGAGCCAAACAAATTCTTCCTCACTTAAATTGTTTCCTCAGGCATTTTGTTACCAAGACAAAAGTTGCTAACAGAAAGTAACTTATTATTACTACGTGGACCTCTAACTTGTTGTCAATGACCTGGGAGTTTTAGATGAATATACCTACTAAATGCTTTTGCCCACTAAATAAAAGAGCAGGGTACCCTTCACGCTACAGATCTGTATCTTTCTTTTAATGAGAGCTTTCTATTTTTAAGATATGTGTGTGCATGTACATGTGCATGTACACATATGCACAAAAGAAGTGCTTGTTGTATGCCGCTTATGTGTGTGCACAAGTGTGCAAAAGAATGTGTATCTTCAGAATCTATCTTCCTCTTTTCCTGAGACAGAGTCTCTCAGTGGGACCTGGAAATTACAAGTGTGCATTACCATGTCACACTTTTTACATGGGTTCTGGGGATCAAACTAGCTCTCCATGTTCGTAAGGCAAGCACTTCTCTGACTGAGCTATCTCCCTACCCCCTTTCTCTTTGATTAACCTCCTAGCACTAATATTATATCTCTTGGATCCCTCAAGTCTCAATCATTCCTCTGTTTTAATTTAGTTTGGGCTTTTTTTTTTTTTTTTAGCAGTTTCGCAGAAGCATCATTTAAAGTCACGAGACTTCTCCACAAAAACATTTGTCTCCCTCCCACACACAGCAAACTTCTTACTCCTGAACTGCTGGGAAACTCTTTTGCTAGCGATTGGATTATACCCTCAATCTCTAAACAGTATTAAAAACAGTTTTATATCTCTAACTTAGTTACACTCATTATTTATGAGTGAAGATGAGCATTTCATTGTCTTTAGTATATAACCACTGGTCTGATCGCACACACACACACACACACACACTTGGGTCTCCTTATTGCCTAGTATCACTTTCTCTTGTTATGATAAATCAATATGCATTATTTTAATCAGTTCCTGTCATTTGTGGTGACTATGAAAATTATTAAATGTGTGCTTATTGTGCCTATGTTCTCCAACCTTGAAAAGTGTCTTTTCTTATTTTTCTATGTGTTTAACATTAATTTATTGCCCAAATACTCCAAAGCATATGTAAATCTACTCTTAGTACTCGGAGCCCCAGTAGGTCTTCCACTGGCTCTGTCTTCCCAGCAGCTCTCCATGAGCCTGCCTGCATGTTTCTGTGTGTGCTGGCTGACTTCCAAGCCTACAGCCCCTTCTCTTGGTTCTCTTCGTGTTGTTTCCATTCACCCAGTTCTGTTTGCTGCTTCCTTGGTTCATGCCGCTATTTTGAGAATATGTAAGCTCTGGAAACTTCCACAGAGTCAAGTATGGAAAATGAACCCTTTATTAAATACCTGTTGTAATTTGTTTCTCTCTGTATGATGTTCTTAGCTTTTAGGCATTTCTTCCTTGTGAATTCTCCTACCTGTGAATTCAGGTATGTTTCTAGACTGCATGTTTCGAGTAAGTGACTTTTTGATCTATGTTTAGACTCTTAAGTTCAAAGACAAAAAATATGTTTGTTTATAAAGTCTTCCACAAAGCAAATCATAATACATATTTTAAAATAAATATTTAACAGGCCATAATCACTGACTATAATTCAATTTAATAAATAAACAATTGGTAAGTGACTTGAAAGATTTTTGGTTTTGGTTTTGGTTTGGAGATTGGTTTTTTTTTGTTTGTTTGTTAGTTTGCTAGCTTATGTCTTTTTTTTTTTTTTTTTTTTTTTTTTTTTTACTGTTTATTGATCTTTTGTGAGTTTCACATGAGATACCCCAGTTCCTTCATTGCCTCATCCCTTCATATCTGCCCTTTGACCTTGCAGCCTCTCACCCAAAATAAAACACGACCACCACCACCACCAACAAAAGCGTAGGTTCCTGTCTTGAGTTCCTTCCCTGACTTCCTTCAGTAATGAACTACAAGCTACAAGATGAAATAAACACTTTCCTCAACAAGTGGCTTTCAGTCATGGAGTTTTATCACAGTGATAGAAACCCTAATGAAGATGCTCCACATATATAAACAGTGGAATATAATTCAGTGTTACACAGCCATGAAAGACAAGGGGGAAAGCTGAACACATCTTGCTATAGGAAGTAAGGCTCAAAGATGGAACAGTGCATGATGCCAAGTACTCTGGGAAATGCCAAATACAGAGGCAGTGAAAACATTTACAGTTGCCAGACTAAAAGCCAAGCGTGAACCCTGTGGGCTCGGTGTGATAACGTGTCTGTATAGGAAAACACACTGCTCTAGTGAGTACTGTTGATATTGTGGAACTCTGGGGGCAGAAATGAGGCCATGGGGTATATTAGAAAGTATCTGTACTTTAAGCTCAGCTTTGTCAAGAACCTGCAAATGTTCTTTGCAGGAACTGCGAAAAAATTATATGAGCGAGGAAAGCCAATAGCAGAAACAACTGTCACATGTGTTTTCTCTCTAGTGGAACTTACCTTTGAATCCTAACATAGCACCCATAGACTCCAAAACAAAAACAAACAACAAACAAACAAAAGCCACTAGACAGCAGTCATCTGCAGGCTTGCTGTGAACAGGGGGTATAAAGAACATAGGTGACAGGCAAAAGAATGGGAAATGAAGGTAGGGTTAAGACAGAGGTGGAGCTGGGGAGATGGGAGATATAAGGGGACAGGAAAGGAGAGTTAATCAAAGGAGGGGAGAGACCATATGGAAACCTGCGAGTTTGTAAGCCAATTAAACTTGTTGATAGTGGGGAATGTATTGTTAATTCGTCATGGTAGATGCTGCTGCCCCTAAGAGCCACAGATTATTAGACAAAAATCCTAAGCCTTCAGTATGGAGCAAAATCACTAGTACTGCAGGGTCTTCTGTCCAGATGCTTTTTGTTAAGGAATAAAATTACAAAATTTCAAGGGTGAATTTGCCATCCGTCCTGACGATCTGAGGTTGATTCCTGGAATCGATGGTGGATAAAAAGACCTGCTCCCCGCTAATTTTCCTTTAACCTCCACATACAAGTTATGGCATGTGCATTTCCCCCCAACACACATACGCACATGTAAATAAATGTAATTTTAAAGGTTTTTAAAGGGAAATAATGTAAGACAGTGTAGCCTTCTTATGACTCAATTCAATCCACTTTGTTAGACAAAATCCAACATACAAATGTCCAGTTAAGTGTTGGAATCTCAAGATAGATCCTGTAAGAATGCTTATAGATAATATTCATAAATTCTTAGAAGACCTTTTGTTTAATAGAGGGTCTATACTAGTTCGGTTCTCTGGTGCTGTGATAAGCAGCATCCTTGAGAAGGAGTTTATTTCATCTTGCAGTTTATACTCCATCATCAGGGGAAGCCAGGTCAGGAGCTCAAGGCAGGAACCTAAAGGCAGGAACTGAAGCAGAAGCCACAGCTTGTGCCGCTCCCTACTTGCTCCAAGGCTCACAGTCTTTTCCTTTCTCCTTTAAATTAAAATGTAATTTCATCATTTCTCCCCTTTTCTTCTCTTCTTCCAACTCCTGTCATGTCCCAACTTATTCCCTTTCAAATTTACGTCTTCTTTATCTTTTATTGTTATTGTTACACATATATAAGTGCATACACACGCATGCATATGTGTGTGCACATGTGTGTATACTGGTTAATCTATTTACCATTGTTTCTTTTTTGTTGTTTGTTTGTTCTGTTCACTTTTTTTTTCTTACTGTTGTTTCTATGTATATTGATTCCAGGTCTAAACAATTGGTATTGGATCAACTAGAGGGCTCATTCCTATTGAAACAGGGGAGACTATTTCTCCTACTCCCAGCAGTCTGTAGTTACTTTGTCTAGAAGTAGGGTCCTGTGAGATTTTCCCCTTCTGTATTAGCATGTCTTCTCTAGGCAGCCATATTGTTGAGGTATCACAAGTAAATCGTCCTCATCATTTCTAGAAGACACAATCTTACAGCAAATTTCCATGTCTTCTAGCTCTTAAAATCTTTCTTTCCCACCTCCATCTATGTTCTCTGAGCCTTAGGTGCAGGAGTTGTGTTGTTTATGTATCAAGTAGACCTGGGCACCCAACAATCACTTCCTCTCTGCATTTTGACCAATTGCGTTTTTCTGCAATGGTCTCAATCTGTTGCAAAGAGAAGTTTCTTTGACGTGGGTTGAGAACTACAATTATCTGCAGGTATAAAGCTAAATATTTAGGATGCAATTAGACATTCCCTTCTAAGACTCTGAGCTCCCTAATCCTGGATAGTTGGCTAGGTTTCCAATTATCAAGTATGATTTCCCTCTTATTGAGAAGGCCTTAAGTCCACTTAGACAGCTGCTGATCACTGCCAGGACACTGTCACTTCTGCACCTTTGGGGATATCTTGCCATCCTGGTCATTCATAGGCATCATCACATCAGCTATTTGTCTTATCCCCTCCAGAGCCACCTTCTTGGACGATACCGACAGTAATCTGGGCCCTCCTATGTCAATTAACAATTAAGAAAATGCACCCATAGACATGTCCACAGGCTGCTCTGATAGAGGCAATTCTTCAGTTGAGGTTCTCTCTTCCCAGGTTTGTCAAACTGACAACCAAGATTAGCCATCAAACATGCTACTCCCTAAATATCTATTTTTAAGATTAATTTTCATTAAAGTGTGTATGTATGTGTGTGTTGTGTGTGTGTGTGTGTGTGTGTGTGTGTGTGTGTGTGTGTACATGAGTGCAGGTAACCACAGAAGCCAGAGATGTTGGAGCTCGCTAGAGCTACAGGCACCTCGTGGATATGACCACCTGACCTGGGTTCTGGGAACCAAACTAGGGTCCTCTGAAAGAGCAATGCATGCTCTGACATCTGAGCCACTGCTCTCCACCCTCCCTAAACATCCTCTCGTGTCTGGGTGAGGTCTTAACTGAGGGCTTACAATCACCCTCTCAGCCTCCTACTGTGCCGTAATTTCCTGACAAGACCATAGATTAGATCTTCCACAGCCTTTTCTTAATTTTAGAATTGTCTTGCCATCTGGAGGAACTGGAAAAAAAGAAAGTTTTATTTTCAAACCCTACCAAGTCCTAGCTCCTTTATATTTAACAATTCCTTCTTTAGCTCATCCCTCTCTTCCTTAGATCATCACTTTCCTGTATCTTTCGGTAAGCAGCAAGAAGTCAGACCCCTTACACTGTCTCCCTGGAAAGAATCTTACTGAAATTTATTATAGCCACGCCCTGCTTGTCGCATCACCATGATGGGAATGTCGCTGAGCCTTCTGCGTTGGCATAGGCACCTGCTTTTCTCCAGCTCCCTCATCCACTTCTCCACTTCATTCCAGTCCTCTTGGACGGTCTCCTCAAGGGCTCTCAAGTTCCCAGTCTCCCTAAAGCCACCTCCCTTCTGCCCACTCTTTTGTCCTGTCTACTCTAGCCTCGGCCTGCCTCGAGTTTGGGTTTCCAACATAGAGCATTCCAATTTCAGATAGTGACGTCTATTTCAGTTTCTGTGGCTACACGAAAATTTTCTTCCAAAATTTAATAGTTGCAGTAGTTACTTTTCACATCCTTGTGGTCAAAATACCTGACAGAAACAACTTGGGGGGGAGGGGAGCGGGGGAGGTGGTGCAGGAGAGATGACTCAGAGGTTAAGAGCATGTGCTGCTCTTTCAGGACACCAGGTTCTGTTCCCAGCACCTACACACAGCTCACAATCACCTGTAACTCCAGGCAATTCACGTAATACACAAACATTCGTACAGGGCCTCACAAATAAAATTAAAAAATCCTTTTCATGAGTTGAAGGAAAAGGTTTATTTGTCTAATGGTTTCATAAGGCCTGCTGTGGGAGAGAAACGCAGCTATGGTTGTCGGTGGCGGGTGGCCAGAAGCATGTAGAGGCTTATCCACATTACCACATGCAGGAAGCAGAGGAAGCAAGCTAAAACCGCCAAGAACCCAAGTGACCTGTTGCCACCCTCTAAGCCTCATCTACCAAATGTCAAATCACGTTCCAAACAGTAAGATAGCTGGAGACCAAGTGTTCAGACCCATGAGCCTGAGAAAGACATTTCATATTCAAACCGTGACCTTAGCCTAAAGAAATCCTATTTATTTTGGTTGAGGATCTGCAATTTCAGAACTCTTGTGGTCCAAAAGTCCACTTCAGGACCAGAGTTGTGACTGCAGCACCCTAGAACTTGAACCACAGGGGCCCCAGAGTTCATGGAGGGTCTGAAGTTTTGACTGGAATGGCCCAGAGTTCTGTTCATGATCCCAATGTCACCTAGCCAACGTCAGATCACCCCACCACAGAATCGGTGATGAGTTTCACCAGTCTCCACAGATGAACTTCACAAGACATCTCTCTGGGAAGGCTCATAGGAAACAAAACAACCAACTAGAGCAGAAGTTAAAACTGGAAGACAAATCAATCCCAGCAGATGCACAGAACATACAAGAAACACAACTGCCCACCAGACCTATCCTCAACCTCCCAACTCCCCTATAATGGGATTAGCTTATTGTTTCGTGTAGCTTTTGCTACCCCGCCTTAACTCCACAAACGGACCATGCTCCCGCCCAGAGAATATTGGATCTGTGGATGAAAAACACAGACACACATAGTTGTTCAATTTCAACTTGCCTGGACACAATTGCCAGGCACCCCTAATCTACCTTGGTTAGAGTGTCCTTCCCAGAACTCCTAGCTCTGCACTCTAAATCTGCACTCAACTTCAGTTGCTCAGCCTCCTTCAGTCCCAGCTCAACACCCCCAAACTTTCGCCTGTAGGAGCTCATGGCTCATCCCTGAGATAGCACATGCCTCTCACACAACATCTTATATATCCTCTTACGGATAACCCATAGTTCTCTCTCCCTTCAGCTTCTATTCAACTTGTATTAGAGGGCTTTCCTAACCATGCTTCCCAAATAAGCAACTAACCTCCAAGCATCTACCGTGCTCTGCTTCCTCCATACTTAGTGCCTCCCATGCATTTGCTTTCTATCAGCTCTCGGGGGAGCAACATTCTGTGAAGGCAAAGATGTCTATTTGTTGGACATTCACTAACTCATTGTCTTTAAAATGAGAGAGAGAGAAGTTCTAAAAGCTAAAAAAAAAGATGAATGGGATGTTGAACCACCAGGACACAGTCTTTCAAGCAAGGAGCCCATAATGCCCCTGTGTCCATTCCCCTTTTATTGCTCTTGGATTGTTCTTACTACAAACCCTTACTTACCTCCTTTAAATGACATTCTTTATGATTAACATATTATGTTGCATGTTAATGATGTCTACTGCAATAGTGTGATACACAATGCACTGATCAAATTCTGCATCTCCTTGTCCATTCTCCCCAGCACACATATACTTTCCTAATCTCTAGGAAATCTTAACATTAGGTTGACTGTTCCTGCCCATATGAGAAAAAAAAAAAAAAGATGCAATACTTATCATTCCCTGATATAATGTCTTCCAGGTTCCTCCATTTTGCTGTAAAGAACAGGATTCTCTTCTTTATGACTGGATAATCTTTCTTTGTGAGTATGTCTCAGAGCTGAAACACAAGTGTGATCACAATCCCTCTTTCTCCCTGCATATTTATCACAGTTCATCAAACAGTTTCATACTTTTTTCCACGTGATCTTCACAAAAACATGAGGAAGTAGCTGTCAAGGCTTTTCCAGATATATCAGTTGAATTCAAAAAAATTAAGTCACCCAGTGTTCTGACCACCACTTCTCTGCCACTCCAGGTATCCTTAATTACCTGTGGAGTTGAAAACCCACACAGCCATGTTCCAGCCCATAAATTCTAAGTCATCCAATCTGAATGAGAGCCTAGCATTGTTATAGCCTACAAGGTTGGCAGAGGATCCCCGTACACAGACCAGTTAATGACTACTTCACTACAAAGTTCTACCAAATATTATTTCCTTGCTTGGAATGTTATGTTGGCTTTCAAATGTATGCAAGATGCTGTTTGGCATTCAAAGCCTTTGGCCAGTGCTCCCATATTGTCTTTCCAGCCACTAAACACAGACAAAGCTGTACTGTGCTGCCCTGGCTCCTGGGCCATGCCCCTTCCTTCTGCTCCTGCAGCTCTGAGTGAGGTAATACTCATTCCTCCCCCAACACCTCAGCCCAGGATCACATTCCTCCAGGTGTCACAGGCCAGTTCAAAATCAGGACATCCAGATACACTTTACATAATTTCTCCTATCCTGTGTTTGGAGTTAATGTTCTGTCACATCACCAACTTGTAAACTCCTGTAGACAGGGCTTGCTTAGCTGTACTTCCAACCATAACTAGCACCTGCATTATGTAACCATACATGCAAATGAAAATTCTGCTTGCTTGCTTCCGAGTGTAGAACACTACTGTACCTAATGGTCTGGCAGGACCTGATAAAAGCTCTCATTTACAAAGGTTTTGAAGCAACTAGCTACCAGCCACAGGTCAACATGTCATTCAGTCAACAAATCTTACTGTCAGTCTATGCTGCATTGAACATAAAAAAATAATAAATAATTTTTTTAAGACAACCAACCACTATGTAAGTTGCAATAGAAAGGGCTGGGGAAGTTAGTGTTTGTTTTTTAAAGTCCAAGGATAGATGTTTGTATGATCCTGAGAGAGGTGAATGAGTGGTGCATGGCTGAAAAGGCTATCACTGGGAGCAGCCAGGAGTTCCCCAGGCATTCTGTATTTCTAACTCACAGCCACACCTTAGAGAGAAGAAGGGTTGTCCCTACTGTCTATTTCGCAGGTGGAGGTGGTACCAATGTAAAATTTTCCACACAGATCTCCTTTAGGAAGTCTACCAAAACTCAGCGAGGCCTGCAGTTATGTGAAGAGATTGGAATGGAGGGCAAAAGAAGCACTCAATTAGTTAATTAATTTGTTTGTTTCTTCTTCTTCTTCTCCTCCTCCTCCTCCTCCTTCTTCTTCTCCTCTCTTTCCTCTCCTCTCCTCTCTCCAGCCCTTCTCTCTTGACTACACATTAATCTTAATCTCTTAGTACAAAACACCAAACACCAACAGTATGACCTCTGTATTAAAACTACTACATGTTTTCTGCTTGAAGAAACTTTTTTATTTCACATCAGCACTTTTTAGAAGAGATGGAGACAACATTTAAGAAAAGATTGTTACTCTGTAAATAAATTTTCATACCAAGTCTTTCTTTCCTGTCAGATAAATCTAATGAGACTCCTGTGTCTGAAGGAGTCACAATGCTGTCAGTCACTCCGACTCAAGCTTCCAAAAGAATCACTGGTGCACAACTAAAGACACACAGAGAGGATCTCAAGCAGATACATGCATAGATGATGGGGTTGGGGTCGGGGGGATAATGTTTTTCTCACAAACAAACTCCAAACATTATTCCCAACCACATAAACCTTGCTCATATCTAAAAACAAGCTTAATGAAAGTTGAACATAATCTGATTTGGTTTGGGTTTAAGCTACTTTCTTATTAGGATTTTACTGATGTAAAAAGATATCAAGACCAAGGCAAGTCTTATAAGGACAACATTTAATGGGGCTGGCTTATAGGTTCAGTGGTTTAGTCCATTATCATCAAGGCGGGAACATGGCAGCATATAGGCTGGCATAGTGCAGGCAGACCTGAGAGTTTTATATCTTTATCTGAAGGCTGCTAGTGGAAGACTGGGTTCCAGGCAGCTAGGATGACGTTCTTAAAGTCCACACCCACAGTGACACACCTACTCCACCAGGACCACACCTTCTAATAGTGCCACTCCCTGGGCCAAAAAATATACAAACCAGGCTTGTTCAAACATATGAGTCTATGGGGGCCATACCTAAACATAACATAATGCAAAATACATTTAGTCCAACTTCAAAGTTCCCCATAGTCTATAGCAGTCTCAACAATGTTAAATGTCCAATGTTCAAAGTCTCTTCTGAGATTCATCCAAATCACTTAGCTGCAATCCCCAAAGCAAGACAGGAAACCAGCTGGGCAAACTCCAAATTCTGCATCTCCACATCTGATTTCAAGGCAGTCTTCAGATCTTCAGCTCCTTTTTCATCTTTGTTGACTGCAATGGTTCCTCTCCCTGTTAGCAGCATTCCTCAGCATATAGCCCATGGCTTTGGCATTTCAAACATCTTGGGGTCTACAAGGCAACTTCAATGTTACAGCTTCTTGTTTCAGTGTCGGGGATCCACACATGATCTTCTGGGCTCCTCCAAAGGGCTGGCGTCACTTCTCCAGCTCTGTCCTCTGTAGCACTCTAAGTTCAGGTTGATCCACTCCACTGCTGCTCCTGTTCTTGGTGATCATCCCATGGTACTGGCATCTCCAATACACTGGGGTCTTCTGCTGCAACAAGGTTTCGCCAAGAACCTCTCACAGGCTCTCTTCATGGTGCCAAGCATCAACTTCTTTGTATGACTCCTTCAGTTCTGGGTCATCAACTGCAACTGAGGCTGTACCACCAATGGCTTTCCATGGCCTCTAATATTGCCAAGCCTCAGCTGTTCTTCATGATCCCTTCATGCCTTTAAAATCAGTACCACCTGGTAACTCTTATATATTACCAAGTATAGCTGCAGCACAAGGTACAACCTTGGTTATCTCTAAAACACAGCTTCTTTGTGCTCTCAGAAAACACTTCCCCGAGGATTTCACCTCAGTGATTCTGGTGTCTTCTTAATCACCATTAATTTCTTAGCTACAACTAACCAGCATCAATTGTCCCAGGAGTCCCTTCTATTCTGGACTCTAAAGCCAGAGCCAAATGACCAAAGCTGCTGAATTCTGCTGCTTGCTACGGCTTGAACGTGTCTTTCCCCAACCCCTGTTACTTTATCAATGCTGAGATTAAAGGTGTATACCACCACACCTGGATTTAAGCTTTTCTTCACCTAGAACTTGCTCTGTCCCAGGCTGGCCTTGGACTCAGAGTTCTGTTTGGCTTTCTCCAGGGATTAAAGGTGTGTACCACCATGCTTGGATCCAAATTTAGGTGGGTAGGATCTTGCCCCAAAGTCCTACTCCCTTAATCTGCTATCTCCTAGAATGTAGAACTCAGCTCCATTCTACTTCCTCTTGCCCCTTTAATATTTAAGTCATATATTTTATATTTTTTCCTTTATAAGCTTGCTATGCTTGTTTAAAATGCTCTTCATGAGACTTAACCAGATAACAAAGTCTCTGCTGGGCTTTTTTGAGACTTCCTTTGTCAATGCTATTAATCTGAGTCTCTTCCCCATAGACTCAGACTCTTTGGACAAGGGCAAAAAGCAACCACATTCTTCACCAAAATAGCACAAAAACAGTCTCTACGTCACATACTGAAATTCTTCTCTTCTGAAACCTCTTGAGCCAGGTCTGCACAGTTCAAATTACTCACAGCAACCAAGTCTTCCATATTCCTACTAGGATGGCTCATTAAGCCCCACTTAAACATTTCATGCTTTCCAAATCCAAAGTCCCAAAATCCACATTCTTCAAAACAAAAGCATGGTAAGGCCTATCACAGCAATACCCCACTCCTGGCACTAACTTCAACTTTAGTTAAGTTTAGTTAGGGTTTTACTTCTGTGAAGAGACACCATGACCAAGGCTACTCTTATAAGGTCAACATTTAATTGGGTCTGGCTTACAGGTTCAGACGATCAGTCCCCAAGGTGGGAGCAGGGAATCATCTATGCAGGCATAGTACAGGCAGACCTGAGAGTTCTATATCTTCATCTGAAGGCTGGTAGTGGAAGACTGACTTCCAGACAGCTAGGATGAGGGTCTTAAAGCCCATACCCATAGTAACACATCTACTCCAACAAGGCCACACCTACTCCAGCAGGGCCACACCTTGCAATAGTGCCACTCCCTAGGCTGAGAATGTACAAACCATAACAACAACTGCAGCTGAAAAAATCAGTGGCTCTCTTTTTCAGTGTTTCAAGACTGACATGACTGCTATTTGTTACTATTTTTCTGAGTTCTGCTCCTACATTCAACCGCAGGCCTTCTCTTGCTGTATCCACTACAAGACAACAACCTGCAAGAAAGAACCTCATTGTTGATCAAACAGCCACTGCATCTAAGCAGACAAAAAGAAAGCTCTCTTCTCCTTGGAAATAGAAAGCTGAAGAGGACTCAGCTGCCCCGTTGAATTACTCAAGTCACATGCGTACATCAGTTTTCCACAGCTTCTGTTGCTTTGTGTGGTAGCACACCATGGATGTCAGGGAAAGGATAGTGAAAAAATTTACTGTCACAAACTCGCAAACATGAACGTCACGAGCAGAAATTCTTTCATGCTATAGCAGGAAGTTAACCTAAGTGATGGGACATTGCATGTAAATACTTGGTTTTTTTCAATCGAGCAATCCCAGAACATACCTAGACATCTGTATCACTCTAACATTTATCATTAAAAGCATTTTAAACTTTTCCCAATAATTAAACTCTAAGGAGGAATATACTGGAAGATGCAACCTCCGTCCCCTTTTTTTCTGCCGACTGATCAGAATGTAGGATGCAAAGCTCTTCGATACTGCTCCTGTGTTATGCTTGTCTGATTCCCACCGTGACGTTCAGGGACTGAGCTTTTAAAGCTGCAAGCAAGCCCTCAATTAAATAAATGCTCTTCTTCATAAGAAAAGAAAGAAAGAAAGAAAGAAAGAAAGAAAGAAAGAAAGAAAGAAAGAAAGAAAGAAAGAAAGAGAAAGAAAGAAAAAGAAAGAAAGAAAGAAAGGCTTTCCATAGGTAACTGACCTGGTTACAGCTAGAATGAGCGAACACATTCAATAACCCAAAATCCTCTGAGCACCAGTAAGTCACATGGAATCGCACAGACCCGCCGTTTATAAGGCCACCACGTGCCTCACACAGAAGGAACAACATCCCTCTTTAGACTCTTCAGATCTAATGTACGTCATTCTCAGTTCAGAGACCTGAGTCCAAAGTCAGAGGAAACAGCAAAGTCCTACCTCTCAATTTGTTTCATTAGGCTATTTTGAAATATGAAAAGCCATATTTTCATTATTTATTTCAGCAGCTTCATATGCGATACTTTTTAAATAAAAACGTCTGTAAGATCTTGTTCTAGAAGGAAATGTTTAATGTTTGTTGTCGTGGTAAATGCTAGCTCCAACCCTGCTTTCTCATAAGCCTCAAATCCAGTTTTTTTGTTCTGGTGAGACAGTGACTCCTCTGGAGTGATGGCCAGCAGCAGAAGGTCCATGACTCCATGACTCTGAGTTCCAGCTTGATCTGGAGCAAATGATGATTTAAAATGTAATGTTCCCCCACAGGCTCATGTTAAAGTGCTTAGTGTCCAGCCAGTGATGCTGTTTTGGGAGATTATATGATCTTTAAGAAAGATAGTCTAGTCTTTCATTCCAGCACTTGGGAGGCAGAGGCAGGTGGAGCTCAGTGAGTTCAAGGCTAGCCTGGTCTACAGAGCAAGTTCCAAGACAGCCAGGCTACTCAGAGAAACTCTGTCTATAAATAAATAAATAAATAAATACAATTAAAAAATAAAAGGATGCCCTAGCTGGAGAAAGTGGGTCAGGAGGGCATGCCTTGTAGCCTGGCCAGGGATCCAGACCAATAGCCCCATAACTCCCTTCACTACAGCTCCATAGGTTCCCCAGGCCAAGCTTCCCAATTATGACAGACATTACCCCATCAACCATGAGCCAAAAAAAGTCCTTCTTTAAGATTTCAAACTGAGCCTCCTTTGGGACCTATGATCAAGAAGGAATCACAAGACACACAGACTGAAGTCCACTTCTCACAGCCGGGCTGAACAACAGCCATTGTGAGAGGATATTTGATCACATTGTGAATCCCAAGATTGTGCTATTTACAGAAAAAAAAAAAACACCTTCTTTCTAGTTGTGGTGTGGCTCAGCCTTAGCACACACCTTTAATCCCTCCGGCTGGAATACAGACACATCCTTAGCGCACACTTTTAATCCCAAACAATAAAGGTAAAGTTAGTTTGTAGAAGGAAGCAGCCATGTTTGAAAGTGATGTCTAATTGAGAGGCAGACAGTGACAAATCAGAAAAAGATGTGCCCATCTCTTCCTGAGAACAGAGAGGAAGGGAAGCTACATAAGAGAAAGCAGAGCAGAGGGAGAGAGAGAGAGAGAAAGAAAGAGAGAGAGAGAGAGAGAGAGAGAGAGAGAGAGAGAGAGAGAGGAAGAGGAAGAGGAAGAGGAAGAGGAAGAGGAAGAGGAAGAGGAGGCAGTCTTAACGGGAGAGTTGTACAGAAACAGGTTGCTGAGAGAAAATGAAGTGAAGACAGAACAAGCCAGAGAATGAGATGGAGCCAGAAGATTAGAACATAGTACTGAAGCTAGTTTGAGGCCAAGCAGAGAAAAAAAAAAAAAAAAATCACAGGCCAAGAGAAGTCAGATTGAATCAGTCAGCTTGGAGAGGAGTTTGAGCCAGAACAGCTGAGTTGAACCAGAAAGACAGAAATCAGAAAGAACTAGGAAGGGGTGAGCTTATTGAGCAGCAGGTCTCAGAGGGTGAAAATATTCTAGGCCTAGATAAGATTGTACGGAAGCTAGAAGTTACCAGGACTAGGCCTAGGTTAGCACACGGAGGCAGTAAGCCTCAGAGACAACAATTACTTCAGGTGAAGAAAAGATGCTTATGTAAGCCATGGTAGATAGTCATGGAACAGGAGGACCAGACAGAGGCAAGCTTAGAAGACCAGGTGACCAGAAGAAGCTCAGCTTGCAGGAGGAAGCTCCAACCTCCAGAGCTGACATGTTCAGTGGGTAACAAGAAGAAAACGTCTCGGAGCTGGACAGATGAAAGTTCAGCAGTTAAGAGTGCTGGCTCCTTTTCCAGAGGACCTGAGTTCAATTCCCAGCACCCACATGGCAGCTCAAACTTGTACTTCCAAGTGATCTGATACCCACTTCTGGCCTGCATGGGCACATGTACACAAACATGTATGCACACAAGCAAGAGACTCACACACATAAAAATTTTAAAGGAAAAAGATTATTAAACAGAGAGAGAGAGAGGGAAAGAGTGTTACAAATCAAGTCAATAATGAGCTCGCCAGATACCAGATGACACAAACATTTCCCTCTTGTTTGGTAACAGCTTAAATGAAGTCAGGGTAAAAAAACTTCATTTCTCGAATATTCTCTTTCTACAGGCCTGGTCATGTGAGTGCCATTTAAACTTTTCATGTTTGAACTTTGTTTTTGTTGCAGGATAGTTGATCTCACTGTGGTGTGCTCAGTGTTAGCACCCGTCTTTAATCCAAGAGCTTTTTGATTGAATATTGTAAACAGGATTAAATAAAGTCAACCATAGGTCAAGAGGCAGAGCAAGCAACCAGTTGACAGGAAGTGAACATATGATTATTGAGAAAAAAAAAAGCATAGGGAGTATGAGGGGGTCATGGATAGGTCATGAGGAGGATGGAGAGAGAAACACGCAGGAAGTAGAACGGAGGGACATTTAGTTGGAAGGAGGGTTTTTGAGCAATTATGAGAGAGAAGGAAGTCAGCTGGGTGTTTTCTTTGCCTCTCTGAGCTAGCAGGCTTTCACCCCAACATCTGGCTCCTGAGTCTTCATTGGCAAAATTGAACAAAAGAGATTTTGGTTTTTTTAAAAAAAAAAAATGTTTTAAAATTAAGCTTTCAAAATTAGTTTACTGGCTACTATGCTATTGCCAGCCACGTCCTTAATAAGAAACCAAATTAGATTAAAAAGTACAATAGAGAATAATGGAATGGATAAAAGCAATTTTTAAAAAGAGAACTGTCTCTATCCTGTTCTCTGTTGTCCCCTGTCAATATCGTCTTAGGCTTAACACACTTTTTCCCACCTCGTTTCTAAATTTCAGACATGAATTCTGAGACCTGGGATTAAAATAAAATTGATATAATCTTTGTTCCTGGGAATTAGCTCTTATTTTACACTATAAACTGTTAATTGAAGTAATTTTTTAACTGTGACAAAGTATACATCAGACTACTATTTTAACTATTGCAAGTGCACCGGGTATGCTCACATAGTATACCAGGACTATTTATAGAAACCTGTGCATCTTCCCAAACTGAAACTGAGCGGCACGTGCCAAATACCAAATCCTCCTTCCCCCCCCTCCGTGAACTAATTATTCAAAAGCTGTCCTCTCCATGAATTATTGTTAAGTTACCTATTTCTATATTATCTAACTTATTCAATTTGCTACCCGTGTAAATAAATATGTATTGGATGTTCCTTTTATATATGGAACTAGCCCAGATGCCAAGCAGGGTTGACTCATATTTATAAAGAAGGGTTGCACGATTTTCCATGATATTAGTTGGTTTCCTGGGTGACAGAGTCTTGTTGCATCATATTCTTTATCTTTCATCCAAATTCCAATTAAATGTGCAAAAGGACACAAGCTGTATTTTCATCTCATAGGTTATTGGAAAAATATGTCAGTCTGACTATTTAAAATAAAGATTGAAATGTTGCTTTCTTGCATTTCGTCTCAGATTTTGAGGACTTAAATGAACATATTTGAAAAATTATTAAATATGAAAGCGATGGTAGCTTGGTTATTCTTAAAACCTGAGTAAATTCTTATGGCTGTATCTACTTAGAGCTGACCTGATTTTATTTCTTTCTATCTTCTCTAGCATGTTCATTTACACTTCTCTCTTCCCCTGACCTGTAAGCTCACAAGTTTCCTATGGCTTTCTCCATTACTCTTTTGTTTGGAAATCTCACTTTTTCCTGTTTCAATTATCTCTCTGTGGGGAAAATATCATCATAAGTCAATATTTCTTACCTTTTGACTCACAATTCTGCATTTGAAAAATCCTCAGATATGATCTACTATTACTTACCTAAAACAAAATGTTTTATTATTGGACTTAATTGTTTTTCCATTAACTCTGTGCTCACCCCGTCCACTGATTGATGGATGGTGTGCTGGCTACTCTTATGTCAACTTGACACACAAACTAGAGTTATCTAAAAAGAAGGAAACTCAATTGAGGAAATGCTTCCTTAAGATCCAGCTGTAAGGCATTTTTTCTGAATAAGTGATTGATGGGAAAAGCCAAGTCCACTGTGAGGGGTGACATCCCAGGTTCTATAAAAAAGCAGACCGAGCAAGCCATGGGGAGCAAGCCAGTAAGCAGCACCCCTCCATGGTTTCTGTATCAGCTCCTGCCCCAGGTTCCTGCCCTGTTTGAGTTCTTGTTCTGACTTCCTTTGATTATGAACAGCAACATGGAAGTGTAAGCCAAATAAACCTTTTCCTCCACAACTTGTTTTTTAGTGTTTTGTCACAGAAATAGAAATCCTATCGAAGGCAGATGGATGAAGGGATGGATTGGTTGACTAATGCTTGGGATAGGCTCAGAGCCTGGCATACACTAAAGCATATCCTGTCTTACCACTGAGCTCCTGGGACCCCCACCACCACTCCTTCATAATGCCACCCGTCATTATCCACGTTTTACAATTCATGGCAACTCTTTTCTATTCAAAGGGCCACCAAATCCTTTTCTTGTCCATTTCCATAATATTTTGCAATGGTAAGTAAAAAGTTGCTTGTTATGGTCAGAAGATAATAGTAAAAACAGCACTTAGGTAACTTCTCAAATCAGAGACTCCCCTATAACAATGAAAGCAAAGAGCTTTCATTAGAGATCTATATATAATCATATGAGAAAGATGTCACATGATATAGAGGCACATTCTTCAGTACACACAGCTGGAAGTCATGCTAACCCCTACATAGAGTTTTCAAAAATAGCAGGCAAAACTGTCCCATGGCAATAGAATGAAGCATCCCAATGATAATATGAGTAAATTTCACTGTAGATCACCAAGAAGGAATGAGTTTGAGAACTGTCAGAGTGGATAAGATCAAAAACTCAGGTGATAGCAGATGCTGGTGAGGATGTGGAGAAAGAGGAACACTCCTCCATTGCTGGTGGGATCGCAAGCTGGTACAACCACTCTGGAAATCAGTCTGGCAGTTCCTCAGAAAACTGGACATAGCAGTCTCTGAGGACCCAGCTATACCACTCCTGGCATATATCCAGAAGATGCTCCAACATATAACAAGGACACATGCTCCACTCTGTTCATAGCAGCCTTATTTATAATAGCCAGAAGCTGGAAAGAACCCAGATGTCCTTCAACAGAGGAATGGATACAGAAAATGTGGTACATTTACACAATGGAGTATTACTCAGCTATTAAAAACAACGAACTTGAGAAATTCTTAGGCAAATGGAAGGAAGTAGAAAATATCATCCTGAGTGAGGTAACCCAATCACAAAAGAACACACATATAACTCACTGATAAGTGGATATTAGCCCAAAACCTTGCAATATCCAAGATACAACTCACAGACCACATGAAGCTCATGAAGAAGGAAGACCAAAGTGTGAGTGCTTTGGTCCTTCTTAGAAGGTGTAACAAAAATACTCATGGGAGCAAATATGGAGACAAAGTGTGGGACAGAAACTGAAGGAGGGCTCCTCTGGAGACTGTACCACCTGGGTATCCATCCCATGTGCAGTCACCAAAGGTAGACACTGACGTTGATGCCAGGAAATGCATGCTGACAGGGTCCTGATAAAGCTGTCTCCTTAGAGGTCTGCCAGAGCCTGACATGTATATGAGGTGGATGCTCACAGCTAATCATTGAACTGATCACTGGGTTCCCAATAGAGAAGTGAGAGAAAAGTCTGAAGGAACTGAAAGGGTTTGCGGCCACATGGAGAGAGAGCAACAATACCAACCAACCAGAGCTCCCAGGGTCTAAACCACCAGCCTGGGAGCACATAGGGAGGTACCCATGGCTCCAGCTGTATATGTAGGGGAGGATGGCATTGTCGGGTATAGGTGGGAGAGGAAGTCCTTGGTCCAGTGAAGGCTAGATGTCCCAGTGTGGGGGAATTCAAAGGTGGGGAGGTGGGAGTGGGTAGGTGGGTGGGGGCACATCCTCATAGAAGCTGGAGGAGGGATTCCTGATGGGAGGGAAATGGGGAAAGGGGATCACACCTGAAATGTAAATAAAATATCCAATAAAAAAAATGTGGAAGAAAAAAAGAAATTCTTTTGAGTTTTTCTCTGGAAGACCTTATCTGAAACAGAAAAACAATAAAGGATTATTAATTAACAGTAATTCTAAAATGTGAAGCTGTTCTCTTCCCCCATGGCACAAACATACATAATTGCCCATAAAGGTACCCGCATAGTCACTACCGCCATCCTCCCATGACCTTTGCAAACTGCAGAGCCTGGAGCTCATGTCTATTCCACTGCAACAGTTATCTGACAACATAATGTTTTCTTTTTTAAAATATTTTAAATGTACCTATGTATATTATGAGTGTGCCTGAGTGTATATATGGGCACCCCATGTGTTCAGGAGATCTTGGAGGTCAAAAGAGGCATCAGATACCCCAGAAGTAGAATTGCAAACAGTTGTAAGCCACCACGTGGGTGCTGGGAACCAAGCAGAAGTCTTCTGCAAGAGCAGCAAGGGCTCTTAACCTCTGAGCTGCCTCTTCAGCCCCAACAAAACTTTCTTTCTAATACTTAAAGCACTCTCTTACAATTCTTATATGAAAGTTTATTTTAGATTATAGTTGATTTATATCTCATCAATGACTATTTCATGTTTATTACCTTCTGTTCCACACACACACAAAAGCCTTGTATCAGTAGTTGGTAGTCAGTTTATTGTGTGTGTCAACAATAGTAATTTAACTGTCATCTCTTTTATTCTATGTACTTTGTACAACATTGCCAGGTCCTTTCATCATTAAGCAAATACTTGAGTGCTTATTACACGTCAAGGACTCTTGACATTAAGGATATAGAAATCAACAAATACAAAGTTACAACCCCTGCTTGCCTGTATTCTAGTGAAATGGAGGGATGATAAATTGGCAAAGAACATGGTGTTGTAGATAATGACAATTACAAAAGGAAAATGAAGAAAGAAGACGAGATTCAGGGGATGTAGCTGGAGGTAGAGAGCTTGCCTAGGATGCAGAAGCTCCTGGATTTGGTTTCCAGCACCTTAGACACTCAAAGCATAGGCTGTGTCAAGGGGAGGGGGTTGAGATTCTGGATAAGGCAGTGCAGAAAAGTCCTTCTGCACAAGTGGCATTTAACTGAAAGCATGAATGAAGAATGCAGTAGATAAGTGGGGAAGAGGCTTCTGAGCAAATTGTCAAAGTAGTTGAAGATGAACTTTTGTGAAATCCATGTGGATACATTCTCAGAAGCTGGCACAAGTTTGAGAAACACGAAGTTTATCTCTGAATGGCTAGACGTACCTAGTAGAAAGACTTTTCACTCTAGGCTGAAGAAGGTCTTTGATATGATTTGTTTTCTCTTCAGTCCACCTGGTCTTGAACTGTTTCATTCATTTCTTTCCACTGTTTGAGTTTTCAGAGATTTCTTTAAGGGATTTATTCATTTCCTCTATAAGGATCTCAATTATATCCCTAAAGGCTGGTTTAAGGCCGTTGTCTTATACTTCAGCTGTGTTACATTACTGGAGACTTAATGGAGTCATTGTCCTGGCTGTTATTGATTGCCTTTGTATGCTGATTTCTAGGCATCTGGCCTTGAGATTATCATTTTAGGTGCTGATATCTGATCTTGTCTTTGTGGGTGTTTGTAGCCGTCCATTCTGCCCCACGTTTTGGGGGTCACCTGTAACGGACCAAGCTGCTGCTCCAGTCCGCGGGTCAGGGTCTAGCAAGAGAGAGAGTGGGGATGGAGGGGCAAGAGACACGAAGAATGGAGACAAGACAGAGTCTGATCAAGTCTCCTTTTACTGAAAGGAAACCATGGGTATATATCACTTTACCACAGTGCCTTGCAGCCATGGACAAGCAGGGGAACACAGCTGAAGACACTTTACGACGTGCGCCTTGCAGCTGGGGTCACTAAACAACAAAACAAGATTTGAGAGAAAAACAAGATGTTTATCAGAGTGTGCTCAGCTGTAGTGGGCTGTTGAAAACAAGTCTCTTGTCAGGGTATATGGCCTGAGATGGCTGTAAAGATGATAGCCGGTTTCTGCTAGGACTTGGCTCCCAACATGTGTTTGTTCCTTGGTTTTTATTTCCTCACTGGTTCTTAGGAGAGCATGGTGGCTATCTATGTGTTGCCTGATATGGATTTCTTCTGAGATTCTGATAGGTACTGCCGCCACCATGGGTTCCAGGTAAAATGTGATTCTGGATAATGTGAGATGACACTTAGAAATGGGGTATGGGCTAGGTGTGTGTGTGTGTGTGTGTGTGTGTGTGTGTGTGTGTGTGTGCAACAGAAGTAGAAAACAAATGCTATTATATTGTCACATAAAATGACCCTTAAGCTAGACTAGGGATAGAAAATACATGTCATTCATATCACTAGTTTTTTGTTGTTGTTGGTTTTGTTTTATAACCATCAAAGACATTACAAGTCAGACACAATAAGGGAAAAAAAAAAACACCTCAAACTCTTCCTCAACATAGTACTATTGCTGGAAATTACCAGGAACTTTCATCCAGGTTGCCTCATGTTACTGGAAATTTGGGGGTTCCTTCTTAGGTTTTCTACTCTTCTTAATAAAATAATTTAAAAACAGATTCAGAAGGAAGCTTGAGGACAATCTTATTAAAGTTAAAAATAAAAACTCCAGGGATAGCTCAGCAGCTGCCTGGGGACTAAAGGGGAAAAAGGAAAAACGTGGTGGGTGAGCTAGGCACGGATGTTAGCAATGGAGTCAGACCAATCACCATATGGAAGCAACATACGGTGGGAAGGGGAATTTGGAAGGAGAGTGAGAAATCCCAGAGTGTCCAATAAAGCATGCCCAGGATATAGCAAGTATTTAAAAGAGAAAGAGGAAAAAGAGCAAAGAAAGAAGACTAAATGTATGTTGGGAAGAGGAGCAAACATAAGGGTCCAGTAAGTCCAAGTTTGTCTTCATATTCACACAAACTTTGGTCTTAAATAGAAAAATAAGGGCTAGAGAGTTTGCTCAGTGGTTAAGAGCACTGACTGTTCTTCCAGAGGTCCTGAGTTCAGTTCCCAGCAACCACATGGTGGTTCACAACCATCTGTAATGGGATCTGATGCCCTCTTCTGGTGTGTCTGAAGATAGCAAAAAATTAGGGTGTGAGGGGGAATACATAATTAAGTAGTCCTGGTCAAGGTGTGGTCCTCACTTTTACTATATTAACTTAGGTCCTGCAAGCTAGCCCAGAAGAAGTTATTAATCACTGATATGCCCAAAGGAACTGACTTAGTTTCTTTCCTGTTCCTGCAACAGAAATACCTTAAGGTACAATTCAAAGTATCATCCATCGTAGTGAAGAAGTCAAGGCAACAAGAGCTTGAAGCAGCCAATCAGTGGATTGTCAGTCAAGAGACAAAGCAAAGAATTCTTGCCAGTGCTCAGTTTGCTTTCTCCATTTTATATAGTCCAGGATCCAAGCCAGGGGATAATGCCACCCAGAGTGGGCAGGTCTTCCACTTCAGTTAGTGTAACTATGATAATTCGCCTAGAGGCCCATCTCCAGGAATTCAAGAATCTGTCAAACTGAAATTAATAGAACAACCAGTCTGGTTCTGCCGAGATGATCTGCCCCAGGGTGTCCAGTTAAGGCCACTTTTGTCCAACATAGAATTATAGACATCTTTGCTTAAAAAATAACTGAGCCATAGTATCTACTGTTAAAGATGGATTGCAAGGTGGATTTCAGAGTGACTGCAAGGCCTTACAGTATCAGTTCTGAAAGAAGTTCTTTGTTCTCTTAATCTTTATTTCTATGTCCATCTATCCAAAGAATTACATAACGCTCAAATGCTCTAAATCCATCTCATTAGACAGAAACAGAAATAGATGGATCTAATTGATCCAATCAAATCAATTAAGGATTTGTGACCGACGTATATCCCTAAGATAACCAAAACAGATTCCCTCACCAATTTCAACCGAAGACACAGAAGAAATCTGTTCATGAAATTAGAAACTGTAGCTAAGTCTTAGAGAGTTGGAGTTAGACCAGCAGTTAAGGGTCCTGTGTAAAATAAATAGCTAAAATGTCTGCATAGGAAACAGAAAGACTCTGGTACACGGAGACATGGAGAGAGTGGTTGCTATGAACTTTAGTTAGTTACAAGCATGTGGATGTCCTCAAGTCTTCCTATTATATCTAGGAGAAAAAGAAAGAAAAGAGGGTGAGCACAGAGGGGAGGGAGGGAGGGAATATTTTCAATACTTCGACATTTAACCACCAAAGAAACCAAATTAAAGTAACTCGGAGACTGACCCTTGTTAACCAAAAATCATTAAAATTATCAAACCGTTGATTTTTAATTATGTATCAAAAATTCATTGTGGTTGAATAAAAGACCTTTAAAAATAGTGATATTTGGATTTTAATTATATATATCATATCTTTAATCAACAAAATGTGCCTCTGAAAGTATCTATCCTTCTCAGAAAAAGGCCAAAAGTCAACATTTTAAAATAGTCATACAAGATAAACCTTTTTTTCTTCTTCTTCTTTAAATTGAGTGAGGAGGGTGGGAAAAGTATCTCTGGAGTGAACTTAAATGTAGGAATAAGCTAGCAGGCCCAGACAGAAGAATAAAAAGGCATGCCACCCACAGGCTTCACAACCCTAGGAATTTGTAATTCAATGTCCTGAAAAACCAACCCTTGTCTTGTATGTCTGCATAATATTTTTAATGTGAATCAAGCATCAATCAAGAGATTTCATCACTCTAAAAATTGTTTTAAATGTTCCTGGAAACTATGAAACCTGGTGTGGTGGTTTGAATAAAAATGGCCTCCACCAGCCCATAGGAAGTGGAACTATTCGGAGTTGTGACCTTGAGGAGTAGGCATAGCCTTGTTGGAGGATTTGCGTCATTGGAGACAGGCTTTAAGAGTGGCTCACTGTCTCGTCCTACTGCCTGCAGATGCAAATGTACAACGCTGTTACCTCTCCAGCACCATGTCTGCCTGCATGCCACCGGCTTCCTGATGATAATGGACTAAACCTCTGAACTGTAAGCCAGCCCCAGTGAAACGTTTTTCTTTATAAGAGTTGCCTTGATCATGGGGTCTCTTCACAATATAAGCTGTAACTATGACACCTGAGAACACAGCGGTTACCCACTATTAGTAAAAGTCCCTTCCAGAAAGCAACAGCTCCCCATCCTGTCTCACCATATAGGACCCAGTTCTCTCAATGCTCCTGACCAGATTTTCTTGGGATATGAGATACTAATCTCTGTTTTGTCAATGTAGCCCTTCCAATTTCCAAATGTGTACAACCAACTTACAAGTGGCTTACACAGGGCAGGTTCAGATACAAACCGGCAACCAACAGTTCGCTATACCCAAACCAAAAACACAAGCTATGGGGTTTTTAATGAAAATGAGAATGGCCCCCACAGGTTCATATATTCAAATGCTTAGTCACTAGAGAGTGGAATTGTTTGATAAGGATTAGAAATGGCCATCTTGTTAGAGGAGGTGTGCCACTAAAAATGAGCTCTGTGCCTCTCTCTGCATGTGTCTCTGTCTCTTTCTGTCTCTATCTCTCTCTCTCTCTAACTCTGTTTCCCACCAAGATAATCATAGACTATCCCTCTAAAACTTCAAGCAAGCCCTGAATCACAGCCAGACACCAACACTAGGTCATTTGTCCTATTTAGACTGGTTAAGTCTCTAAAGGCACATTCTCTTCAATCCTTCACTTATTTTTCCTGTAATAGAATTCTACTAAGAACTGTTTCCATCTTACAGACGAGGGAAGAAAAAAATGCATATTCAAACCATAAGATCTTTTTTTGCAGAAGATCGATGTGTATGTGAGTCTTACAACTGGGTAGGGTCTTATGTAGTCCTGGCTGGTTACTACTGCGCTTCAGACACAGAGTTCTACCTGCTTCTACCTCCAAATGCTAAAATTCTGTTTTTGGTTTTTTTTTACTATTTTATTTATTTATATTCCAAATGCTTCCCCCTTCCCTGGTTCCCCTCTTCCTGAGTTCTTCACCCCATCCACCTTCCCCTTTGCTTCTGAAAGGGTGCATACACACACACACACACCTCACCCCCACTAGCATCTCCCCTCCTGAGGCATCAAGTTTCTACAGGATTAAGCACATCCTCTCCCACTGAGGTCAGACAAGGCAGTCCTCTGCTAGGGCCATGGACCAGCCCCTGTGATCTTTGGTTGGTCTCTGGAAGCTCTGAGGAGTCCAGGTTAGTTGATACTGTTGTTCTTCCTATGGGGTTGCAATCCCCTTCAGTTCCTTCAATCCTTCCCATATCCCTTCCAGCCTCAGTCTAATAGTTGGCTGTGAGCATGCACACCTGTCTCAGTCAGCTGCTGGTAGAGCCTCTCAGAGGACAGCCATACTAGGCTCCTGTCTACAAGTACAATATGACATCAGTAATAGTGTCAGGGTTTGGTGCCCACTCCCCTTGGGATGAATCCCAAGTTAGGCCAGGTCACTGGATGGCCTTCCCTTCCATCTCTGCTCCATTTTTTGTTCCTGCATTTCTTTTAGACAGGAACAATTCTGGGTCAAACATTTTGAAGGTGGGTGGGTGGCCCCATGCCTCAACTAGCTACCTATGGGTAAATTTTTCAGTGCACTAAGAGATAATTTGGAAGAGAGTTATGTTGTCTTCACTTGCCAACATCATCTAAGATGATGGACTTGCTCAGGGGAAAAAAAAATAACTTTTTCAAAAAAAAGTCTGAATTTAGGGAATTGTTTTATCAGTAGCCCTAAATATCATGAAATGAATTCTGTCACAGTCGTTTTTTTCTGTTATAAAATTGCCCAGGATTCAGTATTATGAAAATTATATTTAGCTCAAAAGAAGTTGCCAAATTTAAGCAATAATGGGGAGAAAAATCCTAATTACCTAACTGGTAACAAAAAAAAAAAAAAAAAGCACTAAACTTAGCATGTTTTTTTAAAAAAGCATATAAACACACTGAATACTTAAAATGTCTTTTGAAAAATAAGACAAAACAACTAATATATCCCTACAAGTGAGTTATGAGAAAAAAACAGACCCACTGTGAACAGGTAATTCAACCCAAACCCATCTACCTGGATAAGACAGCCCTAACAACCACTGGTTGCCTGGAATTCCAATCCAAAGAAGCATGGTGGTTGCCATGGTGACGATTTGCCTCTTTTGGAACCTGGAACTCTTGGAACCTGGAACTCAGTAGTACTAGGTATTTATGAGCTTCATAACACCAGTGCCTCCTCCCACACTCTGAATCATAGCTCAGGCTTTATAACTTCATGAAATCAGATTTCACACTGACTTGTGTAAGTCAACAGTGGTCCTTCAGCAATATAATGAGTACATAAATGTCAAAAACAATCGAGCTCACTTAATGGGTCAAGTGCATCCACTCAGTAGACATTAAGTGCATTGGCTTGATAAGTTCTGTGGCACTACTGGAAACTGCTGTTTTCTTATTGTAACTGAGCATGATCGCATCTTATTATTGGTTATAGGTAACAGTATTCCTATCTCTAATAAAATAAAAATTCAAACGTAACACCTAGAAACACTTTTAAGCAAAATACATTTTATTTAAATAACATTCTGAATTATTAAAGCCTAGCCCAAGAAGGCATCATATTGCTAGTAAAATACTAAAGAAAAAAATATCAATTACAAATCAGAGTATATTTGTGTTCACAGTTTATTTATTTATTTATATTTTATTTATTTACTGATACAGGGTTTCTCTGTAGTCCTGGCTGTTCTGGAACTCGCTCTGTAGACAAAGCTGGCCTCCAATTCAGAGATCTGCCTGCCTCTGCCTTCTGAGAGCTGGGATTGAAGTTGTGTATAACCACTACCCATGTTCACAATTTTTTTTGATACATTTTGGTCCTGTGCATCTAATAGACTGCCAATGATATCATGCTGCTACTTCTGAATTTTCTTTCACTCAGTTGCTAGTCTGAATTAAAGAATAGCATATTTATAACAGCCTGGAATGGAAACAATCTAAACATCTATCAATTACTGAATGGACAGAACCAAAAGAAATGCCAAATGGAATGCTATTTTTCAACATAAAGGATCATGTGGCATCTTATGAATGAACCTTAAAACATTATGCTAAGTAAAAGAAACCTGAGAGTCATATATTGTATAATTCCATCTGAAATGCCCAAAACGGGCAATGCAGACAAAAGTCTACACAGTGGTCTGGGAAATGGCTGATGTGAGGATAAGCCAAACTTATCTGTGGAATGAAAATGTTCTGAATCTGATTTATGGTGATGGCTGCTTCATTTGACAAAGTTTCTAAAGATCATCCAGTTACACACTTGGAATAGAAAGTTTTAGGGCATGTAAAATATATCTCAAGGAAAAGGTGTGTGTTTTTAAGAGCCAAAGACCAGGGCTGCAGAAACCCCTTCTCTGATGAAAAACCAAAGACCAAACAGGTTAAGCGACATTTAAAGTTCCCCAGCTCCAACACAACAGCAGACTCAGAAGAAGACTGAAACTCAGTTTCACCTTTCCACTCATTTTACTGAAACTGCTCAAGGCTTTTTTTTTTTTTTTTTTTTACTCCTTGTGGATTGAATTTGTTCTTTCATATATAATTTAGTGCATTGTTTACTCTCTCTCTCTCTTTTCTTTCTCCATAGTCCCTCCCACTCTTCGCAGATGCCCTTCCGAAATTCATGCTTTTTGGTTTGGCTTTGTGATCACTGTAGCCTGATGGGCCCACTGCCTGTTATACAACTGAAGGCAATACCTGTTCCTCCTCCAGAATCCATCAGCTTTCAAGGGCAGGATAGGGAGAGAACTTAAAAACAAAAAACCTATAATAATTACATAGAAAAACTTATTTGAAAGAGGATTCTGCAGGCACCAGAATTTGAGAAGCAGTGATTGATTCAAATCTATAAAACATGAATAATTGTAATATGCAGAAAAACCAAATCCAAGAAAAATTCATCTGACATCATCCAAGGCCTTACTTTCAAAATGGGCAATAAAAGTAATTAAGCATTTTTCTGCCTTTTCAGTGTGAGCTACATTCAAGGTTGTTAACTGTTACTAATTTTGTTTTGTTTTTTACTGTTGCTAGTTTTTTAAAGAAAGCTTCCTAAGTCTACAGAATAATACAAACTATTAAGTGTAGCTACAATGATGAAAAAGGCAGTTACTGCCATTTGAACATTTAGATAAGAATCATGAATTGTTGTCAGAACTGCTAAGTGTATGGCTAGAGGGAGAGGATGACATTTAAGGAAATAAATGAAAATACATTTAATGTATCCAGATTATTTAATGGAGGAAAATAAAATTTAAAAATACATATAGAAATGCAGGTGTGACCCTTAATTGGATCCTGGTTTGTACAAAATACAAAGCAAGTTTCTATAAAACCTATTTGGGGAAATAATTATGATTTAAATATGGAATGTTAGTAAATATTCAAATATTTTTGCCACCTGTGATGTCATATTTGCAATTTGTTTTTATAGAGGTTGTATTAGTCAGGGTTCTCTTGAGTCACACAACTTACATATAATCCATATATGTGGAATTTCTTGGGATGACTTACAGACTACAGTGTAACTAATCCAACAATGGCTAGCTGTGAATGGAAAATCCAAGAATCTAGTAGTTGTTCAGTCCCACATGGCTGGAAGTGTCTCAGCTGCTTGTCTGTATATTCTGGAATTCCAACGTAGGCTCCAAAGCCAGTGAAGGAATGAATGTGCTACAAGAGAGAGCATTCAGGCAAAGAGCAAAACCTTCCTTCTTCCATGTTATAAAGACTTCCAGCAGAAGACGTGATCCAGATTAAAAGTGTGTCTTCTTGACTCAAGATCCAAATCAGAGGTTTGTCTTCCTACCTCAAAGATCCCAACTAGAAGTGAATTTACCAACTTCAAACCAAGCAGAGTATCTTTCACAAGTGTGCCCTCCATTTCTGGTTGGTAGTTCATTCCAGATATAATCAAATTGGCATCCAAGAATAGATGTGTAGTCTGAAGTGAAGCTCCAGTAGTCTATAGTTCTCTTCAAAACACTTCAGTGACTTTGAAACTGAAATTCAAATCCATCTTAATTTCCTAATTTACTGTTGCCACTTAATGTTTGTTGAATGCTTATAAAACAGTAGCTACATAGAATTTTAGAGACAAGGGTTCAAATAAATTACCTACCTGGAATACATTTTACTCAAAGTACCAACTGAGCTGATGTAAATTTAGAGATAAAAGGATACTATTAAAAAACAAACAAACAAACAAAATAGCCGGGCAGTGGTGGCGCACGCCTTTAATCCCAGCACTTGGGAGGCAGAGGCAGGCGGATTTCTGAGTTTGAGGCCAGCCTGGTTTACAGAGTGAGTTCCAGGACAGCCAGGGCTACACAGAGAAACCTGTCTCGAAAAAACAAAAACAAAACCAAAAAGGATACTATTATTGGTAGCTTACGAGATTCGTGACACCAAACTGTATTTAAAAAAAAAAAAAAATGTGAACAGAAGGGTCTGTCGTCATATCATAGGGCTAAAAACATCTAGAATACCTAGTTCCTTAGTGTGTGGAAGACACTGTTCCAGTGATTTGAAGCGGCAGACATAAAATCTCTTAACCCTTTAGATATTGCTGCTCCTTACAACTTGAGTGAGCTACTTCACATGCTGAGAACTTGAAGGGCTGTTTTTAAAATCTCTTTCTTTGGGGGCACCAAACTAAAGAAAAGCTCTCCTCTCCAACTTGTTTTTAGGAGAATCAGATAATACTAAAATAGTCACTTTATTTAATTCATGTTACTTTTGTATACAGGGGTATGTTGTTACAGAGGTGAATGAATGTACACTGGTCCACTGACTATCTGTGTCTACAGCTCTCCTCAAATTGAAAACACTTCAGTGACTTTAAAAACTGAAAATTAAAACCTGTCTTAACTTCCTAATTTGATGTTACCACTAAATGATCGTTAGCTATTAATAAAGCAAACTAATTACACAGAACTTTTGCGGACGAGGAGGGTTCAGAGAGTCTTTAAGTCTGGGTACCAGCCCTAAAGATGAAAATCGTTAGCCATTTTTTTTCCTGCCCCTCTAACTACGAAGGGTGGCGCTGTGGTCACTCGTTCCGCGTTGGGGCGTGTGCGGCCTCTGCACGTCGGAAGAGGAAGGTCCGCGTGCCGCCACGACCCGCCTTTCGGTAGCCGACTTTGTCCTACTCTGAACAAGTTAGATGGGAAAAAGACGCGGCGTGTGAGCCCTCGGGCGCCGCGACCTCAGCCCAGCGAATGAGAAAGCGTCGGGGCTTCGCGCAGCACGCCGGAGTTCCGCCACGAGCACGCTGGAAGGACCGGACCTACCCGGCGAGGGACGCCCGGAGTGGCTCCGCCCCCACGCCGCTAGCCCCGCCCCCGGGCTGCTGGCGTCCTGCATCACGTGCCACGCGATCCAGGCAACCAGGAGCTCCCCGGTTCCGGAAGTCGCGCACAGCCGCGCCAGGCTCCGCCCGTCGCTGCTGACGTCACTCTCAGTCCCTACCACTACCGTGCCTCCGCGTCCGGGTACGGGGAGAGCCGCGGTTTCCTCTGAAGCAGCGCGACCGTCTTCGGAACCCTGGTCCGTTCGAGAGAGGATTTTTGAGGTTGCTGACCGGTCTGACCGGGAAGCACTTGCGTGCGGTACAGAAAGCCGGTGACGTGCAAGCCTCCCCTCCTAAGCTCTTCCCCCTCTCAGCCACTCGCGGTGCACTTGGTTCCGCCGAGGCGCACGACGGTTCCGCCCCCTTCTTCCTTGTCATTGATGTTGTTGTTCTTGTCAGTGCCGCAGCCCCGACCGCCGGGAGCGCGAACCCGAGCCGGGGCCGCCCGGGTGGTGCGGTGGCGGCGGCGGCAGCGGCTGCGGCTGCGGCGGCGGCAGCTGCGCCGGCTGCGGGGGCTGCTGCGAGGACTGCGCGGGCGGCCGGGGACGAGCGGCCGGCGGCGGAGCCGGATGGCTCTGTGCGGGCAGGCGGCCGGCGCCGCGTCGCTGCCCAGCGAACTCATCGTGCACATCTTCTCCTTTCTGCCGGCTCCCGACCGGCTGCGGGCCTCGGCCTCCTGCTCGCACTGGCGGGAGTGCCTCTTCTACCCAGCGCTGTGGCCCCAGCTCCGCATCTGCCTCCGCGTCTCGCCGGCGGAGCAGCCGCGGCTGGAGTTCCTCATGCGTAAGTGCGGCTGGTTCGTGCGGGAGCTGCGGGTTGAGTTCGCCGCCGAGAATTATCTGAGCGGAGGCGGCGGCCCAGGCGACGGCGGCGGTAGCGGCGGCGGCGGCGGCACCGACACGGGCACCGGAGGGGAAGATGGTGAGGCCCTACAACTCTCCTCCCGCTGGCTGGAAGTGCTGCGCATCTACTTGGAGCTGGTGTTGTGCGTGCTGCTCAGCATCCGGAACAACAGGTAGGCTTGCGTGGGGACCGCGAGGGTCTCCCCTCGGGAAGATCCCGTGGGGGTGTGCCGGCCGGGCTCAGGATGGCCTTGCGTAGGTGCAGCTATCCGTCCTGACCTGACTGTTTCCCGAGACAAGAGGTGATAACGGGACTTGGCGAGACACTGTATCAAACGCCGTTCCCGGAGGTCTCGGGCATGCTTTCATTCATCCGTTTCTTGGCCGTGGGATCGAGCTACTGGGCAATGTCTTTATCTTATGCGTGGGAAAGTTGTGAGTTAAGAGGGAGGCCTGTACAAATAATAAGACGGTTTTCTGATTTCTGGATTTGACCATTGATGATAGGTAATTCATAGTGAGTAATTTTCCTGCTGATGTCCACGATTACAAGGATTAACCTATAAGAATTCTTTAACAGTCCTTTCCTTAGCTGAAATAGTTTTATTAGCCTGGACCATGCCCGAAGACTGGGAGGAGTGCTGGTTAAAATCATTGGGGGAGAAAATTGTCAGACTTGAAGCTGCACCCCATAAGCCATCAGACTGAACTTATTCCCCATGATTCACACAAAAGTAACACAACATAACTTGGGGTGAGGTGATGGAGCTGGGCAGACTGGGGACTAAGTATGAAATTGTCATTTTGCATCAGGACTTTACTATAATTCCACCTACAGCTCATAGCCCATATTCTATGAAAGTCTAGTACCATTTTTCTTTTTTTCTTTTTTTTTTTTTGGTTTTTCGAGACAGGGTTTCTCTTTGTAGCCCTGGCTGTCCTGGAACTCAGAAATCCGCCTGCCTCTGCCTCCCAAGTGCTGGGATTAAAGGCGTGCGCCACCACTGCCCGGCCATTTTTATATTTCTGTATCTGGATATTTCCTCCAACCTTACAATGGCACTCTTAATTTGGAAGAAAAATAATTGCAGCAGTTTACAAATAATTTAGTGATTTGACATTCCAACACTGCTAGGGTCAAGGCAGAAAATATTGTCCCACTTCACAGACCAGAAATGGTTGCTTAATAGGTCAAGTGAATGTACACATTGTTGTTTGGCGCTATTTTTCTCTAAGCAGTGTCCTTCCTTTCACAATCATTATCCCACCATCCTTATGTTAAATAGGATTGAGAATAGATTGTAATTACTACTAAGCCATATATGTCTTATGTATAGATTGCATTTTTTCCATGATCTGTAATTCAATCAAGAGTTTAGGCAGGGTTTGGTGGCACATGCCTTTAGTCCTACCGTTTTGGAAGCAGAGGCAGGGGGATCTCTGACTTTGAAGGACAGTCTGCAGAGTGAGTTCCAAGATAGCCAGGATTACACAGAGAAACCCTGCTTTGAATAGATTAAACTGTGAGTATTACAGCATCGTACTGTGTATGGAAGGCAGGCACTATACGATCGGGAATCCCAGTAGGTGGGAGCTAGAGGCAGGGAGCTCAGGAGTTCAAGATCGTCATCCTCTGCATAGCAAGTTCAAGGCCAGCACGAGCTCGGTGAGCCCTGTCTCAAGAAATAAAACAATGTAAAAAAAAAAACTGTTCATGGGAACATGGCTCCATTTTTCCAGGGCCCTGACTGTTTCCTAAAGCCATTCCACTTCCTTGCTTTGATTTTGTTTGTCAAGATAACTAAGGCTAAAATTTTTCTTAATCAGGTTGGGGGCTTTCTCTCAGAGTTGAGCATAGAGACCAGCTGATTTGTTCTAGAATCAACCTGCCCTGGGGGGGAGTGGGGGAGGAGAAAACCAGGCAGGGAACGGTAGCGTAGTGCCTTTGATTCAAGTAAGACCTTCTCACAGTGCCTAGTTCTTTGGGGTATTTTAATAATCTATGGGTATACACGATAATCTATAGCATGTATACACAATAGTTCTGTACTGCATTTTGTTTTTAATTCTTTTTCCTTCATCCTTACCATTTAAGTTTCTGTCCTATATACTTGTTTGTGAAGCCATATGTGTCTGCTCTTCTGAGTCTGCTGTCACTTCTCTGCTAACAACTGTCAGATGTCCATGATTGTAAGGTTTTCCTGTCATCTGCTGTAGTGAGTATACTGTAATGCTTCGGTAGCTTGTTCATTATGTATGTTTATGTTGTTTGTACTATTGCTGTCTCCTTTAAAATTAGATCATGTTGGACTCAGGTGTAGCTTAGTTGGTAGGTACTTTTCTGGGATACAGGAAGTCCTGGCTGGGTTCAGTCCCCAGCGCCATTTAAATTGGCAATGGTAGCACACACTTGTACCTCAACACCCAGAAGAAACAGAAAGATCCAAAGTTCAAGATCAGCCTTGGCTATATAGCTAGTTTAAGGCCAGGCCAGGATACACAAGATCCCTTTTTTTTTTTTAAGTTTATATGTCTAGAGATAAGTTAATGTCATCTTTATTTTTGGACCTGTCTAAATACTCTCTGATATTGGAAGTATTCAAATGATAAAAATATAAATGAGACTTTTCCTTAAATCTTTAACAAATTAAAAACATTTTAAACTAGCTTTCCTATTGACTAACTTTAGTGAAGCCTGTGGCTTTTTTTTTTTTTTTTTTAACTTTTTAGTGAGCTTCGTGAATGTTCTGTGATTAAAAACTACAAACCTTAACAGTGTATTAACATGTCACTTAGTAGTTTTTTGGTTGTTTTCTAGTGTTGAAGTACAGGTGTGTTTTACCACTGCCATTCAAGTGCACTGGAACTGAACTCGTCCTTCCTGTATGCCAAACTTAAAAACTAAGGAGAAGTATAAACATCGTATATTCTTTAATTTATAGTGCTCTGCTTTATGATTTTGCCATAAAGCAAGAAGAGAGTTATGAATTATACTGTATAAGACATTCGCTCCAAGCATTGTGCTGAATTGCCTTAACATTGATAGTTATTTAGATTTCCTTCCATGTATGCTCATGCCCACAGGAAAGAACTAAACTGTTGACATAGAGTTGTAGTATAATCATGTTACTGATCTTCTGAGAGTAATGTTGGTTTGTTTTGATTTGAATACGTATGTGTCAGAGTGATTATGGGAGCCATTACTAGTAATCAATGTGTTTACAACAGATGATAATCAACAATAAGAGTACCTGTTTGTCAGCCAGGCAGTGGTGGTCGCAGCGCGCTTTATATCCCAGCACTTGGGGGCGGAGGCAGGTGATTTTGAGTTCGAGGCCAGGCCAGCCTGGCTCATATCAGACAGAGTGAGACCTTTCTCGCAGATGACACAGGAAGTATGATCTTCTTTCAGTGAGAATCCCTTGTGCCCTACATCTCTAATACGTAGATCAGCCTATTCCTATAGACCCATCCCACCGTGCTCATGTAAGCAAACCGTAGTTAAATGCCCATGGCCAATTGCCCAATTGCCGTCTTTTACACCTATCTCATCTTTCGGATTTTCCACCACAGTCCAGAATGTTCAAGCCTACTTTAACCATGGACTTTGCGAATAATCCACATCTAAATTTCAGCACTTTCTCATTGAAAAAAAAAAGTTCATTAATTGAACAAACTTGAGCCTTACTTTTCCTGAAAGAATATGTTCTCCAGCAACAAACAAATAGTGTATGAGAGAGCTTTCGTTTCGGTGAGCTCACTGATTGTTATTTGCTTTAAATAGCTCATTATAGAATAAATATATAATTGTGGGGACTGACTGAGTCATACTACCCAAGGAGTAGTGCTCATGGAGAAGATAGGTGAGTCCATGCATTCCAAAACAGTGCCGTACCTCAGAGTGACCCGTGATGGAGTTCCCCAGAGACATCTGTAAGATCACTGTGAACAGAGGCTAATCAAACTTCCCACGAGAGTAAAACCTCGACTTCGCTTTTTTTTTTTTTTTTTTTTTTTTTTTTTTTTTTTTTTTTTTTTTTTTTTGGTTTTCGAGACAGGGTTTCTCTGTGTAGCCCCGGCTGTCCTGGAACTCACTCTGTAGACCAGGCTGGCCTCGAACTCAGAAATCTGCCTGCCTCTGCCTCCCAAGTGCTGGATTAAAGGCGTGCGCCACCACCCGCCCGGCTAAAATTTAAAGCTGTATTTATTTTACGTATATGAATACACTGTTGCTGTCTTCAGACACATCAGAAGAGGGCACCAGATCCCATTACAGATGGTTGTGAGCCACCAGGTGGTTGCTGGGAATTGAACTCAGGACCTCTGAAGAGCAGTCAGTACTCTTAACCACTGAGCCATCTCTCCAGCTCGACTTCGCTTTTATCCTTGATATTCTTTCTTCTGCTTGATCTACTGTGCTTAACCCCTGGATCATAGGATATGCCATCCACTAGGCTAAATTTGTTTTAACAAATTTGTTTTAAGCTTTGATGAGCTTTTTTATTTCAAAGTTTCTGTAAGGGTGGGATCGTGTTGAGTGGTTCTTAGAATCTCCCTTGGCTGAATTTGTTGAACAAGTTGTTAAAATTTTCATCCTAGTCTGGAATTGGCTTCCTTATGTCTGTTGGAGTCTTCTTTTCATCTTGAATGTGTTTAAAAGTAAGTGTTTTAGCCGGGGAGTGGTGGCGCACGCCTTTAATCCCAGCACTTGGGAGGCAGAGGCAGGCGGATTTCTGAGTTCGAGGCCAGCCTGGTCTACAGAGTGAGTTCCAGGACAGCCAGGGCTACACAGAGAAACCCTGTCTCGAAAAACCAAAAAAAAAAAAGTAAGTGTTTTAATTCCTTAACATTTCAACCATTTCAGTATATTTGACTCAGTTTATATTTGTGTTTCTTCACTGCAAATTTGTACATCTGTTGGGATCTGTGTCTTTTACATAGGGCCTTAGTCAAAGATTTCTCTTGAGATGTTAATCCCAATTGCCACTCAGAGGAGAGAAAGCAGACATGGTAACAGCAATTCAGAAACAGCCCAGATATTTAATTAAAAGCATAGAAAAATAAAAACAAGGCCAGGTATAGGAATATCTTTAATCCCAGCACTCAGAGGCCAAGGCAGGTGGACCACTGTGAGTTCAAGGCCAGACTGGTCTACATATCGAGGACAGCCCAGGGCTATATAGAGAGACCCTATCTCAAGCAAGATAGTGAGAAGGGAAAGAAGAAAAGGAAAGATAGACAGACAGACATCAACCATGGCAAATGTCTTCTCATACCAGAGGCTCTCTGTGCTAATGTGGGCATGGCGTGGAAAATGCCTTCAAAGCCACTGAATTCTACCACTTGTCTCTCAGACCTTGAAGACAGAGAAAGCAGCAGAGCCAAAGCAGTCTGTGTTGACAGGTCAGGGCACAGACACTTAGTGTTCAGTCGTACCAGCATTTTAGTCTCAGTCCCAGTGTAAGGGTCTTCGACATCCCTGTGTGGTAAAGCCCCCACACTTTCCTCACATAGACTCGTGTCTATGAATTAGTATCCTGGACATAAGCAGTTCCCGGGACACACTCTGACTCTCAGAGTTGTTGCTTGGTGCAAAGAGGAGACCTTTGGGGTTTGTGGATATAAAAATTCAGAGGCTATTGCTCTTATTGTATTTGAAGTTTGACTACAATACGTCTCCTAAGACAACTCACCACCACAGCACCAGGAATAACCTAGTTATTCCCTTCTCCAGCACTGCTTGGTGTGCAAATACCAGATCTCCTTTTTAAGCTGTGTGTAGGTTTTCTTTTAAATCTCTTTCTGTTTTGTATGTGTGGGTATTTTGTCTGCATTATGTCTATGCACTTGTGCATTCAGTGCCTGTAGAGGCCAGGGAGAGTGTTGGATTCCCCTGGAACTGAAGTTAACAGGCAACTGTGAATCACCTTGTAGGTGCTAGGATCCAAACCCAGTGAGACCTTCCTCAAAAGAAAAGAAAGCTTTGGGGCTGGAGAACTGGCTCAGTGGTTAAGAGCACTTGTTCTTATTAAAGGATCCAGGTTCAGTTCTTTAGCACCCCGTATAGAGGCTCACCACAGCCTTGGGCACCAGACACACATGTGATACACAGACACCAGAAAAACACTCAAACACACAAAATAATAAAGGTGAATCTAAGGCCAAAAAAAAAGTTAAAGATGAATACTTTTTTCATTTTTTTTTAATTAATTTTTTATTGGATATTTTATTTACATTTCAGATGTTATCCCCTTCCCCTTTCCCCATTCCGCCTATCCAGAAACCACTTATCCCATTCCCCCCTTTCTGATCCTGTGAGGATGTGTCCCCACCCACAAATTCCCACACACTGGGGCATCTAGCCTTCGTGGGACCAAGGACCTCCTCTCCCACCTATGCCCAACAAGGCCATCTTCCCCTACATATACAGCTGGAGCCATGGGTCCCTCCCTATGTGCTCCCAGGCTGGTGGTTTAGACCCTGGGAGCTCTGGTTGGTTGGATGTTGCTTCCCATGAAAACCCCAGTTTTTTTTTTCCCCCCATAAGCCCCCCACCCCAACCTTCCTTCGGGGCCCGGGGGAGGGGCCCTTCGAAAATTTCCCTTTTTGCCTTTTTGGGGGGGGGTTTTTTGGAAAAAAAATTTTGGGTTTAAAAATTTAAAAATTTTTTGTTAGGCCCTAAAAAAATTTTGGGCCCCCAAAATTTTTTTTTTTTTTTTTTTTTTTTTTTGGGGGGGGGGGCTTTTTTAAAATAAAAAAATTTAAAAGGATACTGTTTCCTTTTTTAAAAAAGAACCCTTTTAGCTTTAAGGGGGTGGGAGGGGAGAAATTTAAAAAAATTAAATACAAAAAAAGAAAAATTATTTAAAGGGGGAAAAATTTTGGGGCAAAATTTGGAAGCAGGTTGTTCCCTTTAAATTAAACCGGGTTTTGTAAAAAAAAAAAAAATTTTCAAAAATTTTTGGGGAATTTAATTATTTAAAAGGGGAAAAAAGTTAAAGAATTTTTCCCTTTTTTTTGGGGCCACTTTTTAATTTTAAAATTTTGTTTTTTTTTTATAGGGGTTTTTAGGGGGTTCCCTTTGGGGCCAAAAAAATTTATTAAATTATTCCAAATGTGGGTTTTTTGGGGTTTTAAACTTAAAAAAATTGTTTTTTAAATTAATTTCCAAAAGGATGCTTTGGAAATTGGAAAAATTTTAAAAGAACCCAGTTATTTTGGGGGTAACATTAAAATTTAGTGCTTGGGGCCCTTATTTCTGGTTTTCCAAAAAAAACTTTTATCAAACCTTTTTTTGGGGAAAATTAAATGTTTAAAAGGAATTGGGAAAAAAATTTAAATTTTCCCCTTTTATTAATTTGCTTTGAAGATTTGTTTTACCGGGGTTTAAAAATGGTCCATTTAAATTTTCCCCAAATAGGGGTTTTCTTTACCTCAAAAGTAAAACCAACAAGGAAGTTAAATTTTAAAATAAAAAAAGGAATTTTTAAAATTTGTTGTCCATTTCGGTTATGGGGTTCAAATTCCCGGAATAAAAAATTGGTTTCCGGGAAAGGGAATAATGTGGCTGAAGGAAGGGCCCGTTAGGCAAAATTTTTCTTAAAAAATTTCCCCGGGAAAAAGAAACTGAAATTAAAATTGGTTTCTTTTTTTCCCCCTAATTTTTCTGTTCCCAATTAATGGTTTTTGAATTTAATTAAAACCCAAGGGGGTTTTTTAAAGGGTCTTTTCGGGTTTAAATTAAAATTCCAGGGAAAAATTTTTTTCCCCAAAGAAAATTGAAGCAAAGTTTTTTAGAGAAAAAAGGTTTTTAAAAAACAAAACAAACCCAAACAAACTTTTTGGGGGGGCCCATTTTTTTGCGAACGTTTTAAAAAACCCAGATTTGGGGGTTTAAAGAGAAAAGGGGTTTCAAATTTTTTCTAGGGTTTTTTTTTTAGTCCCAAAACGGGCCCCCCCCCCTAAAAAGTATGGTTTTTAAAAAAAAATAAAAAAAAGGGAGTGGTTTCCCCTTTTCCAGGGGACGGGGCCGGGGGTTTCCGGGGGTTTCCCAGGGGTTTCAAAAAAACCAAAAAAAAAAAAAAAAAAAAAAAAAAAAAAATCTTTCAAAAAAAAAAAAAAAAAAAAAAAACAAAACCCAAAAAAAAGGATACTATTATTGGTAGGCTTTTACGGATTTTTGGACCCCAAAAATTTTTTTTTAAAAAAAAAAAAAAAAAAAAAAAAAAAAAGGTAAAACAGAAGGGTCGGGTCGCCCTATCTTTAGGGTAAAAAAATTAGAATCCCTTATTTTCCCTTAGTTGTGGAAGACACTTTTCCCAGGATTTGAAGCGGCGAATAAACTTTTTTAAACCCCTTTAGATATTGTGCTCCTTACAATTTGGGGTTTTGAGTTTTTAAACATGGGGAAAACTTAAAGGGGCTGTTTTTAAAACTCTTTCTTTGGGGGCACCAAATTTAAAGGGAAAAAGCTCCCCTCCCCAACTTGTTTTTAGGAGAATCAGAAAATACTAAAAATAGTCATTTTATTTAATTATTTTACTTTTTTTATACAGGGGAATGTTGTTACAGGGGTTTTAAATTGAATGTCAGGGTTTCCACGACTATCTGTGTCTACAGCTCCAAAAAATTGAAAACATTTCAGTGATTTTAAAAAAACTGAAAAAAAAAAACCTGTTTAATTTTAAATTTGTTGTTACCATTTAAGGTCGTTAGTTTTTTTTTTAAAGAAAAACCAAATTTTTCACAGAATTTTGGGCGAGGAGGGTTCGAAAAGTTTTTAAGTCTGGGTACCAGCCCTAAAGATAAAAATCGTTAGCCATTTTTTTTCCCCCCCTTAAACCCTACGAAGGGTGGCGCTGTGGTCACTCTTTCCCGCTTTGGGGGGCGTGTGGGGCCCTTGCACGTGGAAGGGAAGGGTTTCCGCGTCCCGCCCCAGGGACCCCCCTTTCGGTACCCGACTTTTTTCCTACTCTGAAAAAAGGGTTAGAGGGGAAAAAAGGGCGCGGGTGTGAGCCCGGGGCCGCGACCTCCCCCAGCAAAAGAGGAAAGGGGTCGGGGCTTGCCCCAGCCGCCGGGTTCCCCCCGAGCAGGGGAAAGGCCCGGCCCAAAACCGGCGAGGGGACCCGGAGTGGTTTCCCGCCCCCACGCCGTAGCCCCCCCCCGGGTGTGGCGTCCTGCATCCAGTGCCCGGACCCAGGAAACCGGAAAGCCCCCCCGGATTCCGGAAGTCGCGAAACCCGCGCCAGGCCCGCCCGTCCCCGTGACGTCATCTCAGCCCCTTCCAAAACCGTGCCCCCGGCGCCCGGGGGTAGGGGAGAGCCGGGGTTTTCCTTAAACCCGCGCGCCCGTTTCCCGGAAACCCCTGGCCCGTTCGAGAGGGGTTTTTGAGGTTGCTGACGGTTTAAACGGGGCACTTGCGTGCGGTACAGAAACCCGGGGGACGTGAAAGGGCCCCCCTTCCTAAGCTCTTCCCCCCCCCACCCATCGGGTTTGCATTTGGTTCCCCCGAGGCGCCCCGACGGTTCCCCCCCCTTTTCCCTTTGCATTGTTTTGTTGTTCTTGCCCGGTCCCGCCCCCGACCCCCGGGAGCCCCCAAACCCCGACCCGGGGCCCCCCGGGGTGGTGCGGGGCCCCGGGGGGCGGCGGGGGCTGCGGGGGCGGCGGCAGTGCCCCGGGCCCCTGCGGGGGTTGTTTGCGAGGACTGCGGGGGGGCCCGGGGGGAGAGCGGGGCGGGGGGAGCCGGATGGCTCTGTGGGGCAGGGGGGCCGGCGCCCCCTTGGGCCCTTTCCCCCCGCGAACTCATCGTGCACATTTCCCCTTTCTCCCGGCCCCGCCCGGGGCGGGCCCGGGCCCTCGGCCTCTGCTCCCCACTGGCGGGAGTGCCTCTTTACCCAGCGCTGGGGCCCCCAGCCCCGCATCTGCCCCCCGCTTTCCTCCCCGGGCGGAGCAGCCGGGCTGGATTTCCCTCTGCGTAAGTGGGGTGGTTCGTGGGGGAAGTGCGGGTTGAGTTCGCCCGGAATTTTCGGCGGAGGGGGGGCCCCAGGCGCGGCGGCGGGGGGTGGGGCCCGGGCGGCGGCCCGACACGGGCCCCGGAGGGGAAAAATGGTAAACCCCCAAAAACTCTCCCCCCGTGGGGGAAAGTGTGGGGCATTACTTGGAGCTGGTGTTGTGGTGCTGCTAGCATCCGGAAACCCCACGGGTTTGGCTTGCGTGGGGGACCGCGAGGGTCCCCCTGGGAAAGGGATCCCGTGGGGGTGGGGCCGGCCCGGGGGCCGGGGAGGGCCCTTTGCTTTGGGCGTGCAGCTACCCGTCTCCGGGCCCTTTTTCCCGGGGAAAAGGGAGGGTGATAAGGGATTTGGCGGGGCACTGTATCAAACCCCTTTTCCCGGAAAGGTTTCGGGATGCTTTCTTTCCCGTTTTTGGCCGTGGGATCGAGTTTTGGGCAATGTCTTTATCTTATGCGGGGGAAAAAGGTTGGGGTTTTAAAAGGGGGGCCTTTTACAAATTTAATAAGAGGTTTCTTTTTTGGTTTTCCTTTTGGGGGGTTTTTTGGTTTTTTTTTGGGGGGAAAAAAAAAATTTTTTTTTTTTAAAAATTTTTTTCCCAAATTTTTTAAGGGGGCCCCCCAAAAAAAAAGGGGGGGGGGGGGAAAAAAAAAAATTTCCCTTTTTTTTTTTTTTTTTTTTGTTTTTTTTTATTAAAAAAAACCCCTTTGGGGGTTAAAAGGGGGGGAAATTTTTAAAAATAAATTTTTTCCCAAAATTTTTTTAAAAACCCCAAAAATTTTTTAAAAAAAAAATTTTTCCTTTTTTTTTTTTTTTTTTTGGCCCCAATTTTTTTAAATTTTTCCTTTTTTTTTTCTTTTTTTTGGGGTTTTTTTAAAAAAATTTTTTCCCCCCCCCCCCCTTTTTTTTCCCTTTTTTCCCCCCCAAAAATTTTTAAAAAGGGGGGAAAAAACCCCCCCCCAAATTTTTTTTAAAAAAAAAATTTTTTTTTTTTTTTTTTTCCCCCCTTTTTTTCCCCCTTTAAAAAAATGTTTAAAATTTGGGGTTTTTTTTTTTTTTTTTACCCAAAAAATTCCCCCAAAATAAAATTTTTTAAAAAAAGGGGGAAAATTTTTTTTTCAAATTTTCCAAAATTTTTTTGGGTTTTTTTTTTAAAAAATTTTTTTTAAAAAAATTTTCCCCCTTTTTTTTTTTTAAAAAAAATTTTTTTTTTTTGAAGGGGTTTTTTTTTTGGGTTTTTTTTTGGGGGGGGGGGGTTTTTTCCTCGGGGTTTTTGGAAAAAGGGGGGGGGGGAAAAGGGGGGGCGGGGGAACCCCGGAAAAGGTTTTTGGAAAAAATTCGGGAAAAAAAGGGGGTTTTTTAAAATTTTTAAAAAAAAAAAAAAAAAAGGGGCCCCCTTTTTTTGGGGGGGGTTTTTAAAAAAACCCCGGTTTAAATTTTGGGGAAAAAATTTTTTTTTTTTTAAAAAAATTTTTTTAAAATTTTTTGGGAAAAAATTTTTTTTCCCCCCGGGGGGGGGAAAAAAAGGGGGGGTTTTAAAAACAAAAATTTTTTTTTGGGGTTTTTTTTTTAATTTTTAAAAAAATTTTTTTTAAAATTTAAAAAAATTTGGGGGAAAAAATTTTTTTACCAAAATTTAAAACCCCCCCCCCCCGTTCCCCAAAACCCCCCCCCGGCCCCCCCCCCCCCCCCCAAAAAAACCCCCCCCCCCCCCCTTTTTAAAAAAAAATGGGTTTTTTTTTTGTTTTTTTTAAATTTTTTTTGGGTTTTTTTTTTTTTTATGGGCCGGGAAATTTTTTTTTTTAAAAAAAAAAAAGGAATTTTTTTTTTTTTCCCCCCATTTTTTGGGGCCCCTTTTTTTAAAAAAAAAATTTTTTAAATTTTTTTCGCCTTTTTTCCCAAAATTTTGGGGGGGGGGAATTTTTTTTTTTTTTAAAAAAAATTTGGGTTTTTTTTTTTTTTTTTTTGGTTTTTTTTTTAAAAAAAAATTTTTTTTTCCCTTTTTTTTTTTTTTTTAAAAGGGTTTTTGGGGGGGTTTTTTTCCCCCCCTTTTTTTTTTTTTTAAAACTTTTTTAAAAAAAAAAAAAAAAAAAAAAAATTTTTTTTTTCCCCTTTTTTTTTGGGGGGTTTTTTGGTTTTTTTTTTTTTAATTTTAATTTTAAAAGGGGGGGGGAAAAATTTTTTTTCCCCCCCCCCCTTTTTAAGGGAAAAATTAAAAAATTTTTTTTTTTAAATTTTTTTTTCCTTTTTTTAAAAGAAAAAAAAAGGTTTTTTAACGTAAAAAGGGGGTTTTTTTTTTTTTTCCCTTTTTTTTTTTTTGGTTTTTTTTTTTTTTAAAAAGGGTTTTTTTTGGGTTTTTTTTTAAAAAAATTTTTTTTTTAAAGGGAATTCTTTTTTTTGGGTTTTAACCTTTTTTTTGGGGAAAAAAAAGGGAAAAAACCCCCCTTTTTTTTTTAAAACCTTTTTTTTTTTTGGGGGGGGGGGTTTTTTTTTTTGGGGGGGGGGGGGGTTTTTTCCCAAAATTTTTTTTTTATTTTTTTCCCCCCCCCGGGGGGAAAAAAAAAAAAAATTTTTTTTTTCAAAATTTGGGGAAAAATTTTTTTTTTGGGGGATTTTTTTTAAAAAAAAATTTTTTTTTTTTTGGTTTTTTTTTTTAAAAAAAAATTTTTTTTTTTTTGGGGGGTTTTTTTTTTTTTTTTTCCCCCCGGGGGGGGGGGGGGAAAAAAATTTTTAAAAAAAGGGGGAAAATTTTTGGGGGGGTTTTTTTCCCCCCCCCCAAAAAAGGGTTTTGGGTTTAAAACCCCCCCCCCAAAACCCCCAAAAACCCTTTTTAAAAAAAAAATTTAAAAATTTTTAAACGGAAAATTTTTTTTTTTTCTTTAAAATTTTTTTTCCCCATTTTAATTTGGGGAAAAAATTTTTTTTTAAAAATTTTTGGGGCCCCGTTCCTTTTCCCAAGGGGTTTGGGTTTTTTAAAAAAGGGGAAAAAATTTTTTTTAAAATTTTTTTTTTTTTTGCATTGGGGTTTTTGGGGGGGTTTAAAAATTTTTTTTTTTTTCCCCTTTTTTTTTCCCCCCCGGAAAGGGGGTTTTTTAAAAAAAAAAAAAAATTTTTTTTTTTTTGGGGTTTGGGCCTTTGGGGGGAAAAAAGTTTTTCCCCCCTTTTGGGAAAGAATTTTAAATTTAAATTTTTTTTTTTTTAAAAAAAAAACCCCCCCGGGGGCCCCCCCAAAAAAAAAACCCCAAAACCCAATTTTTTTTTTTTAAACCCTTTTCCCCGGGGGTTTCCCCAAAAAGCCGGGTTTCCCGGAAAAACCCCCAAAAAAAAAAATAAAAAAAAACCCCCTTTTTAAAAAAAGGTTTTTTTTAAAATTTTTTTGCCTTTTTTTTTGGGGGGAAAAAAAAAAAATTTTTTTAAAGGGGGGTTTTTTTTTAATTTTTTTAAAATTTTTTTTTAAATTCTATTAAAGAAAAATTTAATTTTTTTATGATTTTAAAAATTGGGGGGGGGGGGAAAGGGGGGGGTTTAAAAACCCCCCCGGGGGGGGTGTGGGAAAAAAAAAAATTTTTTTGGGAAAATTTTTAAAAAAAGGGGAAAAATTTTTTTCCTTTTTTTTTTTTTTTTGTTTTTTTTTTTTTTTTTTTTTTTTTTCCCCCCCTTTAAAAAAAAAAACCCCCCCCAATTTTTTCCCCCTTTTTTTTTTAAAAGGCGGGCCCCCCCTTTTAAAATTTTAAAATTTTTTTTAAAAAAAACCCCTTTTTAAAAAAAAAAAGGGGCCTTAAAAAAAAAAATTTTTAAAATTTTAAAAACCCTGGGGTTGGGGGGGCCCCGGGGAAACCCCTTTTTTTTTTAAAATTTTTTTAAAATTTTTTTTGAATTTTTTTCCCCCTTTTCCCCCAAAAATTTTGGGGGTTTTTTCCCCCAATTAAAAGGGGGGGGTTTTTTTTTTTTTTTTTAAATTTTTAAAATTTTTTTGGGGGGGTTTTTTAAAAAAATTTTTTAATTTTTTTTTAAAATTTTTCCCGGGGAAAAGGTTTTAAAAAAATTTTTTTAAAATTTTTTTTTTTGGGGGGGCCCCGGGGCCCCCCGGGGGGGGGGTGGGGGGCCCCCCCCCCCCAACCCCCCCCCCCAGGGAAAAAATTTTTTTAAAAAAAAAAAACCCCCCCCAAAAACCCAAAAAAAAAAAAAATTTTTTTTTTTAAAAAAATTTCTGGGGTTTTTTTTTTTTTTTGTGTTTTTTTTTTCCGGGGGGTTTTGGGGGGGGTTTTTTTTTTGGGGGGGGGGTTTTTTTGGGGGGGGGGAAAAAAAGGGGGGAAAACCCAAAAACCCCCCCAATTTTTTTAAAAAAAAAAAAAAAAAAAAACCTTTTAAAAACCCTTTTTTCCCCCCCCAAAAAGGGGCCCCTTTAATTTTGGGGGTTTTTTTTAAAAAAATTTTTTTTAAAATTTTTTGGTTTTTTAGGAAGGGAAAAAAAAAAAGGAAAAAAAAAAGGGGGGGCCCAAAGGTTTTAAAAAAAAAAATTTTTTTTGGGGGGGGGTTTTTTCCCCCCCCCCCAAAAACCCGGGGCGGAAAAAAAAAGGGGGTTTGGGGGGCCCAAAAGGGGGGGAAAAAAAAACCCCAAAAAAAACTCCCTTTTTTTTTCCCCCCTTTCCCCAATTTTTTTTGGAAAATTTTTGGACAAACTTTTGGGCCCCCCCGGGGGGGGGCCCCCCGGGGGGTTTTTTGGGGGGGAAAAAAAAAAGGGGGCCTTTTTTTTTCCCCCTTTGGGCCCCCCCAAAAAAACCCCCCAAAAAAAAAATTTTAAATTTTTTTTTTTGGTTTGGGAAAAAATTTTTAAAAGGGGGGGGTTTTTTTTTTTTCTTTTTTAAAAGGGGGGATTTTGGAAAAATTTTTTTGGGTTTTCTTTTTTTGAAAAAAATTTTTCCCCCAAAAAACCGGGAAAAATTTTTTTTTTTTAACCCCCAAAAAAAAAAAAAATTTTTTTGGGGTTGGGGGTTTTTTTTTTTTGGATTTTTTTTTAAAAATTTTTTTTTTGGGATTCCCGTTTAAAAGGGGGGAAAGGGGGCCCCCCCCCAAAAAAGGAAAAAACCCCCCCAAAAAAAAACCCAAAAAATTTTAAAAAAAAAAAAAAAGGGAAAATTTTTTTTTTTTTAAATTTTTTTTTTGGAATTTTTTTTTTATTTTCCCCCCCCCCCCCCCAAAAATTTAAAAAAAATTTTTTAAACCCGGGAAAAATTTCCCCCCCCCCCCAAAAAAAAAAAAAATTTTTTTTAAAATTTTTTTCCCCAAAAAAAACCCCTTTTTAATTTTGGTTTCCCTTTTCCCCCCCCATTTAAAAAAAATTTTTTTTTGGGGGGGGTTTTTTCCCCCCCCCCCCCCCCAAAAATTTTTTTCCCCCCCCCCCAAAAAAATTTGGGGGTTTTTGGGCCCCCCCCTTTTTTGGGGGGGGAGCCCGGGGGGTTTTTTTTTCCCCCCCTTTTCCCCCCCAACCCCCTTTTTACCCCCGGGGGAAAAGGGGGGGTTTTATTTGGGGGTTTTTTTTTTTTTTTCCCCCGGGGCCCCCCAAAAAAAACCCCCCCTTTTTTTTCAAAATTTAAAAACCCCCCCCCAAACCCCGGGGGTTTTGGTTTTCCCCCGGGTTTTTTTCCCCCCTTTTTTTAAAAAAAAAAAAAAAACCCCCCGGGGTTTTGGGGTTTTTTTTTAAAAAAAAGGGGGGAAAAACCGGTTTTAAAAAAAAGGGTTTTTTAAAGGGGGGGGGAAAAAACCCCCCCCCCCCCAAAAAAATTTTTGGGGGTTTTTAAAAAAAAAAACCCAAAAAAAAAAAAAGGGGGCCGGAACAAGGGGGGGGGGGGGGTTTTAAAAACCCCCTTTTTTTTTGGGGAAAAAAAAAACCCCCAAAAAAAAAGGGAAAAAAAGGGAAAACCCAAAAAAAAAGGGGGGGGGGGGGGGGGGGGGGGGGGGGGGGGGGGGGGGGGGGGGGGGGAAAAAAGGGGGGGGGGGGGGTTTTGGGGGGGGGGGGGGGGGGGGGGGGGAAAAGGGGGGGGGGGGGGGGGGGGGGGGGGGGGGGGGGGGGGGGGGGGGGGGGGGGGGGGGGGGGGGGGGGAAAAAGGGGGGGGGGAAAGGGGGGGGGGGGGCCCCCGGGGGGGGGGGGGGGGGGGGGGGGGGGGGGGGTTTTTGGGGGGGGGGGGGGGGGGGGGGGGGGGGGGGGGGGGGGGGGGGGGGGGGGAAAGGGGGGGGGGGGGGGGGGGGGGGGGGGGGGGGGGGGGGGTTTTGGGGGGGGGGGGGGGGGGGTTTTTGGGGGGGAAAGGGGGGGGGGGGGGGGGGGGGGGGGGGGGGGGGGGGGGGGGGGGGGGGGGGGGGGGGGAAAAGGGGGGGGGGGGGGGGGGGGGGTGGGGGGGGGGGGGTTTTTGGGGGGGGGGGGGGGGGGGGGGGGGGGGGGGGGGAAAAGGGGGGGGGGGGGGGGGGGGGTTGGGGGGGGGGGGGGGGGGGGGGGGGGGGGGGGGGTTTTGGGGGGGGGGGGGGGGGGGGAGGGGGGTTTGGGGGGGGGGGGGGGGGGGGGGGGGGGGGGGGGGGAAGGGGGGGGGGGGGGGGGGGGGGGGGGGGTTTTGGGGGGGGGGGGGGGGTTTTGGGGGGGGGGGGGGGGGGGGGGGGGGGGGGGGGGGGGGGGGGGGGTTTTTTGGGGGGGGGGGGGGGGGGGGGGGGGGGGGGGGGGGGGGGGGGGGGGGGGGGGGGGGGGGGGGGGGGGGGGGGGGGGGGGGAAAAAAGGGGGGGGGGGGGCCCCGGGGGGGTTTTGGGGGGGGGGGGGGGGGGGGTTTTTTTGGGGGGGGGGGGGGGGGGGGGGGGGGGTTTTGGGGGGGGGGGGGGGGGGGGGGGGGGGGGGGGGGGGGGGGGGGGGGGGGGGGGGGGGGGGGGGGGGGGGGGGGGGGGGGAAGGGGGGGGGGGGGTTTGGGGCCCGGGGGGGGGGGGGGGGGGGGGGGGGGGGGGGGGGGAAAAAAAGGGGGGGGGGGGGGGGGGGGGGGGGGGGGGGGGGGGGGGGGGGGGGGGGGGGGGTGGGGGGGGGGGGGGGGGGGGTTTGGGGGGGGGGGGGGGGGGGGGGGGGGGGGGGGGGGGGGGGGGGGGGGGGGGGGGGGGGGGGGGGGGGGGGGGGGGGGGGGGGGGGGGGGGGGGGGGGGGGGGGGGGGGGGGGGGGGGGGGGGGGGGGGTGGGGGGGGGGGGGGGGGGGGGGGGGGGGGGGGGGGGGGGGGGGGGGGGGGGGGGGGGGGGGGGGGGGGGGGGGGGGGGGGGGGGGGGGGGGGGGGGGGGGGGGGGGGGGGGGGGGGGGGGGGGGGGGGGGGGGGGGGGGGGGGGGGGGGGGGGGGGGGGGGGGGGGGGGGGGGGGGGGGGGGGGGGGGGGGGGGGGTTTTGGGGGGGGGGGGGGGGGGGGGGGGGGGGGGGGGGGGGGGGGGGGGGGGGGGGGGGGGGGGGGGGGGGGGGGGGGGGGGGGGGGGGGTTTTTTTTTTTTTTGGGGGGGGGGGGGTTTTTGGGGGGGGGTTTGGGGGGGGGGTTTTTTGGGGGGGGGGGGGGGGGGGGGGGGGGGGGGGGGGGGGGGGGGGGGGGGGGGGTTTTTTTGGGGGGGGGGGGGGGGTTTAGGGGGGGGGGGGGGGGGGGGGGGGGGGGGGGGGGTTTTGGGGGGGGGGGGGGTTTGGGGGGGGGTTGGGGGGGGGGGGGGGGGGAGGGGGGTGGGGGGGGGTGGGGGGGGGGGGGGGGGGGGGGGGGGGGGGGGGGGGGGGGGGGGGGGGGGTGGGGG